>VZTM01028311.1:460520-592199 GCA_013400555.1 Jacana jacana | reverse complement strand
CCTGGTTTTCTTGTAAATAAGTGCTTGCATAGTTCTGGACACAGATGTTTACAGTTCCAGTAGTTTGTGTTCTGTTCAGTTCCCTTAATCTCAGAGCAGGGCCCCATCATTTCCCTGCAGCCTGAACACATTCATTCTCTAGTCTGATATTTAAGTCTTTCTCATCTCTCTTAAGATACGCGTTTTGAATCTGATTTAAATTATTTCTTTCTGTTTGAAAGCAGCCTTAAAAGATCAGCAGTAAAGCAAGCAATACCAAAACCACTCTGGCAAATGATGGAAAAATGTTTAATTTAAGAGCTGCATTTTTTTCTCATTATTACTAATTTGTTTGTCAGTTGAGATGGAAAAAGAATAAAGTTTTTAGTGGCTTTTAAGTCTTCTGTCACATTATAATCCTACTCTATTTTTCCTGGAATTCTGTTTTTCTTGATTGTGTTACTAAAGAGTGGTCAGTAAGAAGCTCTAAGGAATAAAAATTTAAGAAAGTGAGAAAAGTTCAAAGAGCAAAGAACAACTACAGAACCCTTTCCAACCATTGTTTTTCTTATTCTTCTGATGTGTAAAGCTTGGAAGAGTTCAACTCAAAATGAACAAACTTTCATGCTTCAAGAGTCATAACTTGCCTCTCTCTTGTCCCTGCCTAAGGCTTTGTGTGTTTACCCAAATAGCATTGATCCTGAATTTGATGTGCATGTCAGAAGTGGTGACCAATTTTAGTAGATAATCAGTCTGTGAAGGGAGAAAGCAGCTTTCTATGTTAGCATATGAAAAATAGATATACTTTTATATTTATATATATGCAGTTTATTTTAGATGCCTATTGACAGAGCATGAGTGTGCCCCCTAAAAACTTTTTAAGTTGCCAAGAATGATTGCTTTTTAGTGTTCTTCTGAGTAGATCAAGCAATAACCTATCTCCGTGCCTTTATTGATGTGTTTCAGAGGACGAAGAATGGAAGGTTATTAAAGGGAAATTTCTAGCCATCAATGCAGTGAATATGAGCTGTGCCTGTCCACGAAGTCCCAAAGGTCTTTCACCAGCAGCTCATTTGGCAGATGGCTCAGCTGACCTCATTCTAGTTCGTAAATGCTCCAGATTTGATTTTCTACGATACCTTGTCAGACATACAAACCATGATGATCAGGTGTGTATTCCCTTTGACAGTGAATTCTCCAGAATCAGTCTGGACTTCTAATTATCAATATTCTTTCGTAACAAAAAGAACATATACAAAGCAGGTTTTAAAAACAAAAGAGTTTATGCATTTTGGATGACATAATCTTTAGTACCACTAAAAGGAAAAAAAAATCATTTTAGCTAAGTTAAGTCCTTGTCCATAGCATTCCAACAAAATTCCACTTCTGCTAATTGAATTCTGTGCCATAACTTTTTCCATATGATTGCTGTTTGGACAGTATTTAAAGTGATTTTATCACAACTGTGTCCCTGTGTATTCATCAATACATGCTCACAGCAATATAACATAGCTAAGGTAGAAGATGTAGTGAAGAATAATAAATCATTTTTGTAAACTATATAAAAATGTAGTTTAGAACTGGAGTTTGATTGCAGGCTTTTAGCAGAATTTGAATACATACATGTGACCAGGATATGAGCTTCATGCATTCAGCTTCGAAATTATTCCTTGCATATGTTGTAGCTGTCAGGATAAGCTATAAGGGAAGATTAATCACTGCTTTGGCTTGCAGTATCTGTTGAAACCAGAGCTGTGGCTGTGAATGCACACATTTAATATTTGTCACAACCTGCTATTATTAACATGGTCTGGAAATTATCTGAACAATGGACTAATGTCATATCTAGTTAGAAATGCAACAATAAATCTCACCTGTTTATGACACTATTCTTCCTCCTCCGTAGAAGAATTAGTACAGATTCTCTTTCCTGTATTTCCTCATTACTGTTCCCTGGGACATTGTGTTTGTGTCTGTATCCCTCCTTCCTGCTCTTCTCGGTCTCTTCCTCTTCACTCCTTCCCACTCACACTCACTGTTCCCTTGATGTTTTTGATTATTTGAAATCTTCCCTCGCTCCCTTTCAAGTCGGCCCCAACATTTGTCAAGAGGCTTCATTCTGCTTCACCTGGAGACAGGAGAGCATTTATGGGGGGCTTGTGCAGCCACAGACGCCAGTTCTTGCAGCAGGCTGTTGGGACTGCCACGCCACTTAGTGAGCCTCCTCCTATCCATGAGCCACCGCTTCCAAGTGCTGAGCTTGGCAACTTCACAGTTTGTTTACAGTTAAAAGGCAAAAGCACAACACCTAGGAGGTCCCTTCAACTCTGATTGTTCTTGTGATTGTCACTGTGGCCATCCTCCTCCTGTTTCTTCCCACTGTTTCTTTCTGGGATAAGTTGGTTTTGCAGTGTAGATTAAATGTTATACATATGGCTTCACCCCAGGTTAGTGTCTGCCATAATAGTGAGAAAATCTGTTTGAAAACTTCAGAAAATTTGTAAGGAAAAAGGAAGAAAAGAATGACTGTACATTAATACAGACTGGTTTCTGGATAAACTGCTTCTTTGTTCACTTTTGCTTCCTTGCCATCCCCTTCCCATAGATGCAAACAAGACAGTGTCTTTGCTAAATGATGTGTCTGTATTTATTACAGGTTCCTAAATGTTTTAAGTCCATATGAGTTAAATTGCTTTCAGGACAGCACTCCTCTAATTTGATTATTCCTTTAGTTTACAAAGCCTATTTTAAAGCATTTACAATATTGTAGTTTAAATCAAATAAAAACAATTTCTGAATTGTCCTGCTTTTTCTAGCTGAATTAACTAGTTAAAATGTTTCTTTTATTTTGTTGGAATGTAATAATATTGCCTTCTATTCTTATTTTCATATACACCCAGATCTGTCACATGATCACAATGCCATGGAATCCTCACCCTTGGGACATTGTTCCAAACGCAGAAGCCTTTCAGAACCCCATGTGCCTTAAGGACTGTAGTTGAACAAGTCCTGTACCATCCTCATCTGGCTGAGGATGGTACAAAGATCCAATCCAAACCTTTTTAACTTTGGTTCTGTGTTATAATCGTTTTTACAAGGTGGGGTTTTTAATAGTTTTTCTACCCTATTTACTCATGGTCTCAGAACCTATTATGTGATTCTCTATAAAGTGGCACTATCACGGTTCCTTGAAGAGAACTTTTTTGAAAAGTGAGGTACCATCTTTGCTTTATTGTTTCGGACTTGTGCAGTTGTTTAAAAACAAAAATCGCTCTACACCTTAGGTAAGCTGCTGTAGAAAACTGGAGTGGACAAACTTTCTTGAATGCAAAATGTTGCACATCGAGTTGCTTTGCACATCAGATGTATTGAACTAAGTTATAATGGCCTGCTTTCTTTCATTTTTTTTTCCTTTGTAGTTTGACTTCTCGTTTGTAGATGTTTATCGGGTGAAGAGTTTTCAATTTACTTCAAAGCTTTCAGAAGACAATGAAAGCAGTGTCACAGACATAGGAAAGAAGCGTTTTGGCCAGTTCTGCAGAGATCATCCAGTCTGTTGCTGTAATATTGCCAATAGCACCTGGAATTGTGACGGTGAAACTCTGGACAGTTCAGCAATTGAAGTGAGGTAAGCATCCTTGTTTTTCACTCTGTGTACCAGGAAACGTTAAGCTTTTTCATAATTTTAAAGATCCTCATAAATACATCCCCCCAGAATTCCTCTGCATAGCAAAATTGAGTCTTCTGATAATAAAAGTGATTATATTTTTTTTTTGTTACTTTTTTTGAGTCCATTCCAGAGACTGTTTGAACCGTGTATATTGTAAATGATTGCTCTGTGATAGACGGATGGCCCTACCTTTGAAGTCCTACTTGAAATGCTGAAGGTGGTGTTGGTAGGGTTCTTTTTAAATGTGTGGAGTACCTCATTATTCTGAACACTAGCTTTTCCAGTTAAGCTTCAGGAAGCATCTTTGTCTTACAGAAATACTGAGTATCTCCCATGCTTTGTGTTTTTTGACACCCAGCACAGAGTCTTATCTCCAGCCATGGCATATGGAGAAAGGAGTTTTCAGTTGTGCAAATAGTCATATTAAAAGGGAATAGAGTTTTGTGAAATTCAAAGGGTGTTTTTCTTTTTTGCTTGAAGTTTTTTTTTTTTGTTCTTTGTTTCTGTTTGATGTTTTTAGAACAAAGGGAACCAAAACCAATACAAATTTTTTACGTGCAAGTGTGTTCCATTGAAACATAATCACTTAGCTGTCCAAAGTGATTTCTATAAATTTGTCACAATGTATATGGTCAGCTCATCTAAGTGCCCTGTAAAACTTTGGGTGAGAAAGAGGAGTAAGAGGAGTGATGGATACCTGAAAGCATCCAGCCTTCTTTGCGGGGGAGGATTATATCAAGAATGAGAACACGGTATCTGTAGTCTGTCCAACTGCTTGAAATTGATGGATTATTGGAATTAAATATATGGTACTCATTTATTTCTTATAAATTTATTTCATGTTTTTCAGGGTTCACTGCCAGTTAATGAAACTATTTGCAAGGGGAATTGAGGAAAACTGTAAAGATGAAGCTGCCTACAGCCACAGTAGCGTTGAACAATTACTATAGACATTGTTCCTCCAATGGGGAGAAGAAAAAATAAAAGCTCAAGGAAATTGAGTAAATATGCATTTTAGTCAAATTGACAAGTATTTTAAAATGTTAGATTTTGTTTTTTAATGGCTTCAGTTTAATTTTAGACCTTGTATTGCATAGTATCTTTTTAAAAAAAACAACAAAACCACATTGTAATCATTAAAATCTATCTCAAAGCAATGTAATCTAAGTCATGTTAGAAAAGAGAGTATATATGTCGGCGTATGTATGTCTGTTCACAGTGACTGATAAAATTCTCAGTGCTTCTCTAGAGAGCTAATTTAGCAGTTGTGCTGCAATAATATCTAAATGTTATAAAACATTGAACTTTGCATTGTCATTGATCCTGAGTATGGCAGATTAGAAAATGACATTTCCAGTGTCTGAGGAGACATTTCTGCTGGGCGTGTTACGCAGTTGCATGTGGTTTAAATGCTGGGCGACAGTATTGTCATTCGCATCTCTATTTTCTTTTTTTTTTTTAAGTAAAATTTGTCATGATGCAACTCTGAGTATATCTTGCAACTTATCAATGCAATTCGAACACACATTCCTGGCTTTAAGTAATAACAATGAGAGTTTAGAGATGCTTTGAGAAATAAAAGCACATCTGTATGCAGATCATACCTTATCCTATATATTCTATTTATAAAGGCTTTCTTGCATGATGCTTTTTGGGATTGTAAAGGGTTTTATGACTGTTGGGATGATACCAAATGCCACACGCTGCAACTGAAATGTCTTGTAAGCACCTCGCAGGAAGGCACAGGCAAAGGAAAATACAAATATCTTCTGAAACACCAGCAAGTTTTAGATTTTTAAAAATCTCTAAAAATACAATATGAAAGCCTTCCGTTGTCAGTACACAGTTCTGTGGAAATTCCACGTGTGTTTAAATGTCTTTGCAAAACAAGATGTTGGAATGTCAAGTGTAAAAATATGATCTACTGATTAAAAGTTTTTAAAATTAATGTTTAACTAAAGATGAAACAAAACTGGTTTTGTGAAGCTAAGGGAAGAAACTGGCATCCGATAAATCATGAATTCACTGTGCAGATTTGTTTTTATAGCAAAACCCATGAGACTATCATGTATAGCTATGGAATGATGACTTAAGTTGTGTCTGGATTTGTGTACTGTGGCACACACATGTTCTGTGTGCAGGCTTGGGGCTAAATTTTGCTTTTCTCATACAGAGTTATTCCTGTCTGAGGATCAGAAGTTAGCCCCCGCTCTCTTCTTTTTCTTCTTAAATGTGTAGTTCTGTTTAAAACTCATCGAGTCCGAGTTTCTTTGTGTCCAACAGCTACTGATTCTCTATTTGTGTATATTAATTGGCACTTATGTCATTCAGCTTGTATTACTTTCAGGGCTCTCATGTATCTGCTGTGTGTAAGCTGTGGCGATCGGTCAGTTCATTACTGCAGCACTTGAAATTTCTTAGAAATGGCTGTTAGGTTTTGTTTGTTTTTTTGTTTTGTTTTCTATTGCAATTATTTACATTCCAGTTTTGTGTAGTATCAAAAATGGTGTGCTATATCTTTGCTAAAAGTGTCATTCATACTGCTCTATATGACAAAAAGCACTTGCAGATTATCTTTGCTTAAAGTACAGTCATACAAAGTCCAGGATCTGTTTTTTGTTATATTGCATTTCAGGGAAATACTTGAATACTTTTCCAAAAGTACTGCTGTTTACTTTCTTTATAAATGCAATGAGTTGAAACGTTGATGGATCCAATGTTTTTCAGACATTTGTAACATAACTGTTATGCATACTGTGTTTTTAAAGCCATTTAAAACTGTTTAAAGCCGTTTAATAAGTGAAATAATACTTTTGACCTAGCAACCTCATTGAGAATGAGATTATGCAGTTCTAGAAATGCAAGTATATATATTTTTTTGAAGGTGTCGTTTGTTTAAGTAGTTCTACAGTTATTTTGGTCTGTCCATTAACATTGTGGGAACCCAGACTTGAAGGTACAATACTTCTCATGCAGGATGCGACGGTGTGCGCTCAGCTCACCAACAGATGAGGGCATTTACGAGGTGTTACAGCTCCCCACATCACATTCTCAGAAATGAGAACAGGACTGGGCAGCTCTTCCCATTGGTTTAGTAGCAAGTCCAGGCCCTTAATTGAGGAGTGGAGGCTTGATCTAGTCGTGAATGGATATTGAAATGCTTTGAATATTTTTAATATCTGAAACTATGTGCTTGGTGTTTCCAAAGAAAGCCCCAGCGAAGACTCCCTTTCTGAGAAACAAGCCACTGGAAAAGGAGGAAAGATCCTTCCTAGTGTAGTATGCTGATTGAAGGGTGAAGTAAATAATAAAGGAGTTCCAACATAATACTATGGAAAGGTGATAGGTAATAGAAAAGCCGCATAGATGCGTTTGACTAATTCTATCTGTAGCATCCTGTGCATCTTGTACTAGCAAAGCACCACGTGTGAGTTGTATGACACCTCCAGTTTATTTTTAAGAAGAGAACTGCATAAGTAACGTCTGCTTACATTTTAGTTCTAGGAGGTTTTTTCTCTGAATGTAGTCTCACTATGGAAATTATGTATAGGAAAACCAAGTTCGATTTTTCTTTTTTTCCCAATCTTGCTGGCTTCAAGATTAGAAAATGTGTTCTGGTTTCTGACGCTAGGGTATTTCATTGGAAAAATAAAATTACGTCGTACAGCAACGCAGTGGCTTGCTTCTTTTCTCAACTTGATATGAAAAAATATCCGTTGCCAGACTTGTACCAAGCAAAGGTCACACTCAGTGTAAGCAATGTGGGCAGATTAAATCAGGGGGAGAAGTAATTCCTAAGCTTCCATTTGGGTTTACCACGGCTTTGTAGCAAGTGGGAGCGTGGACAGACACTGAAAGTGAAGAAAGCAACTAGTAAAGCTGGACTTGTACTAAAAGTAAGTATATCAACCCAGATGAACTAAAGATTGAACAGGGGGAGAAGAACCTAGTTATAATATTCAGAGTAAGTATTCGGAGTTATTGATTCCATGAGAAGACACCAGAGGCTGGCCCCAGGGTGGACAGTGACATTTGAAAGGGGAGTTGAGGAAAACTCTAAAGATGAAGCTGAGCAATGACTATAGACACTGATCCTCCAGTGGGGAGAAGGAAACTATAAAAGCTCAAGGAAATTGAGTAAATACACATTTTAGTCAAATTGACAGGTATTTTAAAATTTTAGATTTTTTTTTGATGGTTTCAGTTTAGTTTTTTAGACATCTTATTGCATTGTGTCATTTGTTTAAAAAACATTGTAATCATTAAAATGTATCTCAGAGCAATGTAATCTAAATTACAGTCTCCTCAGGCTTCTGTCATACCCTCTGACATCCACACAACATATATCTTGCAAAGGCTTACGCCTGCTCTTAATTAATGTGTGACTAGTCCCAGTAATTAGAAGGGGGGGAGGCATTCCCTCTGCAATCAGTCATGCCTTTCAAATCCTCTGCAAGGAGAGGATTAAGGGATATTTTTTCTTTCTTCCATTTCCCACTCTTTAAAATTTTTTCTTTTTATGTCCTTACCACAAGTGCCAACCAGAGGTTGTCTTCAAAAGGTGCTTGCTCCTTGAAGACTCTTACATGTCTGAAAGGGGCACCTGCTCCTCTTGGTAGCTATTTCACCTACAAAGCAGTGAGCCCACCAGTGGTGCTCATAGCACTTCTGTGATAACATATTTTAAAAAGGGTAAAAAGTGCTGCAGAGCAGCTGCGAGTAGTAGAAGAGGAGGAGGAAGGTGGGGAGGGAAGAGAGAGAGAAATAGCCCTGTAGACATCGAGGTCAGAGAAGAAGGAGGGAGAGGAGGTGCTCCAAGCACCAGAGCAGAGAAGACCATGGTGAGGCAGGCTGTCCCCCTGCGACCCATGGAGGTCCACAGTAGAGCAGATACCCACCTGTGGCCCGTGGAGGATCCCAAGTCAGAGTAGGTGGATACGCCTTAAGGGAAGCTGCTGTTGGTGGAGAACCCAAGCTTGAGCAAGCTTCCTGGCAGGAGCTGCAGCTATGTAGAGGAGAGCATGCAGGAGCAAATTTTCCGGCAGGAACTGTGGTCTGTGACAGACCAAACCGGGACAAGTTCATGAAGGAGTGAGTAGGAGACACAAAGCATTATGAACCGATCACAACCCCCATTTCCCATCCTCCACAACTCAAAAGTAGAGGAAGGAGGTTGGAAGAGTCAGCAGAGAAGTTGGACCTGGGAAGAAGTGAGAGGGGAAGGAGAAGGAGAGGTGAGTTAAGTTTTACTTCTGTCTGTCCTACTCTGCTATTAATTGGCAATAAATGAATCTCCCCCAGATTGAGCCTGTTTTGCCCCCAATTGCAGTTGAGGAGTGATTTCTGTGTTCTTATCTTGACCCATGAGGTTCTCATTGTATTTTCTCCCCCTGTCCCGCTGAGCAGGAGGAGGAGGGACAGAGTGGCTGGGTGTTCACCTGGTGGCTTCTTGTTAGAAATCAGTGGTTATTCATGACCAGGAAGACAGTATGTGGAATCAGGAATTTCTGTGAACACCTCTTGTCTTGCAATTCAAGTAGTATTTCCCTAGAACTCCTGCCTTAATCCCTATGAAGTAAATGAGTAACAGAAACTCATCACTTTAATTCTAATTAGTCACATTGCCCTTACTTCAAATTTTCAACAGAATTGTTAAGTACATTTAATAGATTCTAACTGGTGTTTGAGTTGCAGTAAATGAATTCTATCTATAATGAAGCGTTGGTCTCCCCAGACTTCTGTCGTACTTGCTGACATCCACACAACATACATCTTGCAAAGGCTTATGGATGTTCTTAATTAATGTGTGACTAGTCCCAGTAATTAGAAAGGGGTGGGGCATTCGTTCTGCAATCAGTCACGTCTTTCAAATCCTCTGCAACAAGGGGATTAACACGTTTTTTTTATTCTGTTTCCTACCATTTAGAAATTGTTCCTAATATTTCCCTACCAAAATACCCTATCTAGGGCTGATGGTTGAACCTGATGATCCCAAGGGTCTCTTCCAAGCTAAATGATTCTATGATTCTAAAATTGCCATCAAGAGTTTGTCTTCAAAAGGTGTTTGCTCCTCGAAGACTCTTACATGTCTGAAAGAGGCATTTGCTCCATGGTAGCTATCTCACCTACAGAGCAGTTTTGTGCCTTATTTCATGGGAATCCTCCAGCTATAAGAAAAACTGATGTTTTTTTTCATATTTGTGTGTGTATGTGTAGGGAAGACTTCAGTAGTGTAGAACAGAAAAAATATAGAAGGGGAAAAATAATTATGCATAAAGGAAAAATACTGAAAGAATAACAGAAATTATGCAAATTAAAAAAAAACATCTATGGAGACCAAATTGTGGAAAGGATGAAAGAGAACAAGTGCAAAAGAGATTTTAAAAAGAAGAAAAATAAAATAAGAAGTATGAAAGCAAAACACAGATTCTTTTTTTTTAATTATTATTTATTTTATTTTTTTGCCAGAAAGCATTGCCCAGGCATGTGTACTTTAACTGCACAGTGAAGCTAGAACTAAAGGTTTGAGTAAGTTGTTAGAAGTTTGACTATTTACAACTGATAGGATAAAAGCTTTATCTCTATTGTGAAGATGTATTTCTAAAAAAACCTTGGGTCATGCTCTGTATCTCCACTCACAAACTTTACTAAAATAGCAGCATCCTAGAAGGTGTTTAAGGAGAATTGTAAAAGCGGCTTCCTGTAGCTACATGCAGCCTTCTGAACTGACCAATTTAATCTGCCAAACATTTATATTTCATGTTAATAATTAGCAGCTGTGTTTTAGGAAAGGGGAGATTGGGCAGCAAGAAGAAATGCTGGGTTTGTACTTCAGTGCTGCTGAAGCATACAGACATACCTGGTAGATGTTTGTGTAACCTGTTCTTCTGAGCTTTCAGTGATGTATATTCTGCACAGTAGTTTAACCATCAGAACGGATTGCTTCAAGATTTTCTTAGTTAGAAAACTTTGGTTACTCACTCAAGTGGATCTCCCCTGCTGTGTTTAGGAGTTGCTTGCTCTGTCCTCTTCGGGCACAGAGAATGGCTCACTCCCTTCAGGGAAATTCCCTCCCTGTGCAATTGTGTTCCCTCCTGGTTTTCTGTTCTTTGCCTAAACGGTATTAATATTCAGACAGAGAAGGAAAGAACACATTATCGATATCAAGAAATACTGCTTGAAGCTGATTTCTGTTTACCACCAAAGCAGGGACTTAATAGAAAGACCTGATATTGACAGGGTTGCTCCAAAAAGGAATGTGTACCTGCGTAAAGTCTTCAATCAAATCCAGTACTGTAAGTTCCCAGACATTGTGTTTTCACAGAATGCTGTCTAAAGCTCTGATGGATGCATTTGGAGGAGATCTCTCCTCCCAGCTATACCTACCAGACAAATAACTGCTCTGAGGATTATGCTGCTGGTAGGCACTGCCCTGCCCCTAGCCCAAGAAGAATCAATCCAATAAGTAGCTCTCAGGTGGTTGGAGCCTCCTATTTACATTTCACCTTGTGATGTTGGAATTTTCTAGCGAAAACAAAACCTGAGCACCCCGACGTTGCTGTACTTGCAATTTCCTAGTAAAGGTTTTCAGAAAATCCTCAGCACATTGGCAGCAGGATCCGGAAAGAGTAAACATAGGCGTATTCTCTCACCAGAGCAGCACAGACTGCGGTGTTTGTTCTCCTCTGTGCGTAGGCGAAGCTTTGAGATAACAAAAGAATTTGTATTTTTTTCTGCATAAGGCTTTGCAGATGTGGTGGAGGAAGGTGAGGTCTGCTGCCACCTGTGCTCAGAGGAGTCCACCCTCAGGCTGTTATGGTGGGAACAGCAGGCAGTAACGCTCCTCTGGATGGACTAGTGCAGAAGAGGAATGAGATGAGCAGGAATATCAGATCATCTGGGGCTGTACAGACTCAGCAGCCCAGACAAGACAACATTGCACTGCACCTGTGTAAATTGCTTGAGTTTTGGGACTGAAGGCCCTGTTTTCATTTCTTGGAGGAAATTTCACAGGGCTGAGATAAGTCTGCCCAGTAACACTGCTCTGAAAAAGCACAGCAGGAGCTTATTAGCAGACTGCGTTCATTTTTTTTTCAGTGGAGCTAAAAGAGAGGAAAAAGGAGATGAGAAAAGGGCTGTTGGTTCACCCTGTGCCTTACTGAAAGAACCTGACGCAGTGCATCGTACGTTACATGTGCAGAGAGACTGCTACACAGGAGGCTACTTCTACTTGTGCTCATTTCTGCTAGGGTTTCTGATTTCCATCTGATTTCCAATAAAGGCTGCTGAGATACCAGTACTTGGCATGGGAGGGGGCTAAGGAAATTAATGTCGTACCCTTTCAAAAGCACCAGTAGCTGTGTTGGAATTCCCTTCAGTTCCAGGACACAGCATGCACCTGCAGTGGTGACAGCCAGAGCTTCCTGTGGAGCGGCAAATGCCTCCCTACGCTCTTAGTGCAAGGCAGCATGAAGAGAGGTACAGTTGCTGTGGTTTTAATGTTTCTGCTAAAGCCACTTGGATGGGAATGCATCTTTGCTGTCTTGATAAAGACTGGGAAGCACATATCAGGTCATGATGACCCCTGCAGTGCCCTTTCTACTGGCATTGACTGATTTCTTAGACAGTTCCAATAGGCTGTAGGCCGTCTGGAGGTGCGATCAGAAGAGCAAATATCTCATGAGGGGCCGCTGAGATAACTGGGAGTGTTTAGCCTAGAGAAAAGGAGATTGAGGGGGCACCTTATCACTCTCTACAACTACCTGAAAGGAAGTTGTGGAGGGGCTGGGGTTGGTCTCTCCTCCCCAGTAACAAGCAACAGGACAAAAGAAAATGGCTTCAAGTTGCACTAGGGAAGGTTTAGATTGGATATCAGAAAAAATTTCTTCACCAAAAGGATTATCAACCATTGTTACAGGCTGCCCAGGGGTGTGGTTTACTTACCATCTTTGGAGGTTTTTAAAAGACAGGTAGCTGTGGTCCTTAGGGACATGGTTTAGTGGTGGCTTTGTCAGTGTTAAGCTGATGGTTGGACTCGATCTTAAAAGTCCCTTTCAACCTAGAAAACTCTATGATTTGATGACAACCATCAGGAAATGAGGTTGACATTACCTTTGAGCTAAGGCCATGTACATTTCAGCAGAAGAGGAGATGCTGTTGAGCATCATGCAGTTGATGTCTCTCATAGATGTTGAAGTGTGTTCTGGGAAACCTTAATGTGTCCCAGGAGAAAGATGATGGTATCCTCCATAGCTGTGTGGCCAACAGTGATGAGCTGGAGCCGCCTATAGTCATCAAGAGCACTGATGTGGGGTACACCTGCAAAGATCATTAGGTTCGGATGTGTGTCTCATTGATAGCTCTGACATAAGTCACACTCTGCCTCCAGAATGCAGAAGTGACACTGTCAGCAGCAATCAACAGGGAGCAGACAAAACAGGTTATAAAAAACATTTCAGAAATTGTGTTAATGATGTGTTCATGATGTTAGTAATTGTGTTAATAATGGACTTGCTGACTGTGAACTGCTGTACAACAGAGTTGCCGACACTGAGCACTGTCAGTGACTGTCCCACTCTACACAGCACTGGTGCAGCCCCATGTCGAGTACTGTGTGCAGGTTTGGGTGCCTCAGTGTAAGAAGGACATCAAACTATTGGACTGTGTCCACAGGAGGGTGACCAAGACATTGCAAAGTCTCAAGGGCAAGACTTACAAAGAGCAGCTGAGGTCACCTGGCTTGTTCAGCTTGGAGAAGAGAAGTCTGAGGGCTGACCTTATCGAAGTCTACAACTACCTCACTGGAGGCAGTGGAGGATGAGGTGCTGATCTCCAGTCTCTGGTAACCAGTGGTGGGACACAAAGGAATGGAATGAAGCTGTGGCAGGGGAAGTTAAGTCTGGAAATTAGGAAGTTTCTTCACTGATAGGGTGATTGGTCACTGGAACACGATCCCCAGGGAAGCAGTCATAGCATCAAAGCTGTCAGAGTTCAAGGAGTTCAAGGGCCTATGCGATGCAGAAGAGTTAAGACAGACAAGTGGAATCTCGTCCTTTGGGTTTTTGTCACATGCCCAGTGACAGGAATTTGGCATGGAGAGGTCCACTGCCACGAAGCAGCCATTAGGAGTGACTGAAGAGCAGCTCTACTTGTGCAGCACCAGTGTTACAGCATATTTGCGACTGCAAGTACTTCAGAGTAATGGGACATGATGAAATAATTATAACAAAGGTGTATTTTCAAGGCTTCTTCATGCTAGACCACTGGTGGAGTTGCTCCACTCTAAATCAAAATCTCAAGTGCATTCTTGGATGTAGTCTGAGACCTGTAAATAACATTGGATATTTTGTCGTAACCTCATTTTCCTTTGTTCAGGCACCTGTCAAGGTATCAGTCTTGGCTGACACTGCCAGCACAGTGCTGTCCATACAGAGAAGGCTCACTAACACTGAGGGATGCTAAACATCTGTAAACTGCACAGCATTTCATGTGCTGCTAACTGACCTACACTGGAAGAGCAGTGTCAAGAGAAAAAAGCCTCAGTGCATGTTGAGTATAAAGGCTAAAGCTTGAAAATGACAAGTCTAGAGAATATTGCACGCACATAAGATTTGCCTTTGGGTAGAAGCAGATTATTTTGCATACAAATACAACAGGATGAAGACAGCACAGATAACTCTGCCTATTGCTCTCTGATGTGCCCATTGATTGAATCTCTCCACCTGCAGTCCACGGTTACCATATGGGAAATATTGCCACTAACTTCCAATAAGGAAAGAAATATAGCTTTGTTTTGGTCTTGGAGTCTTTGTATCACAAATCAGTGTCTATAATCCAGGAAAAGAGAAAATTATTTTTCAGTAAAACGTCAAATAATACCTTTACGTGGAGTTATATACATGTCACTTGTTTTCTCCATACCCTAAACCACAGTCAGGAGCTCTAAAGTTTAAATCATTTTATGATAATAAAATCTCTGGTACACTGTTTAATAATTCTGCATGTTAATGCAAATAATTTTTTATCTACCTTACTGCAGTAACTGTTATTCAGTGTTTTAAGCCTGACTTGGTCCTGCAGCTCCCTCTACTGGAAATTGTTTTCTCTTGAAAAGAACTACGTTTCTGAATACAGCGTTCATTTTTAAGGTAGTCTGGCAAATCCTTTTTCTGTGGTTTCATACTGATGAGATCTGCAGTGATATGCTTCAGTTCAAATTACATGTTACTTCCCATTGGTAATTCTACTTTTAATTTTCTTTACAGGATTCGATGTGATCAAACAGTGACAGATACTAAACAGCTGTTTATTATCCCAAATAACTGAATAATTTGAACATTGTCCTCATTAAAAAAAAAAAGACAGAAACATGGGTCAAATAGGGGAAAAGTATAATTGTAAACTTTAGCATCTGGGACCCTTAGAGTCTTGTTTGCCTGCCAACTTTCACAGTTCAGGAGAATTTGCCTGTGCTGCAAGCATGTTGGGCACACTAGTAAAAGTGAGTTAAATATTTGTTCCCACCAGGTCTCAGGTAGTTCCAGCTCTCACCAAAGAAGAGTTCACTGTGCTCTGCCTTAAGTGAGAGTGGAAAAATGTCATAAATAAAGAAAATAAGCTTCCATATCCGTTAAGCTGATAACCTGCAAGTATGGACCATATCATTTATCATCTTCAGTCAGTGCCACAAAGCTTATGGGAGGCTGGGGCAAACCTGACTACATCTGGTGTGGCTTGTCTTCTCCCTGCCGATCCCTGGGCTCTGCTCTGTTTCTCCTTTGATGGCCATAGCAGCGTTTCTGAGTGCTCCTCTTCTGCTTCAGTGTTTCCCCATTACACCCTGGCCCATGCCCTCAACACTCCCAGTTTTTCTCTTCCTCCCTTCCTCATTGCAATCTTGAGCTCTTACTATTCCCATTGCTTTTTTTTTACTGGCTCCTTCTGGAATTCACCTACAGTACCTGTAGTAATGGCCTGATGACATGTTTCTCAGTTCCTTTGATCTCCTTTGCTCCACCTACGGTTCTCCCTCAGGCTGGCTGCCTTCTGCTCCAGCACACTGGCCATCAAGTTCTTCCTCTCTGTTATTTATTTTATGGAACAGTTCTGCTTGATTTTGGAATGCAGACTTACATCTGAAACACGGGATTTACTTACATATCTCTGACAAGGGATGCTTGGCTTCTGGATATGTCCTTGGGCACCCAAGTGTTTTATGTTACAGTATATCCAAGCCATAATGATCAGCTTTCCATGGTGGCTTTGTGCGTGTTTTTCTGCCTGAATGTTGGAAAATTCTCCAAAACACCTTTTATCAAGGAGAAATATTTATGTATAATAAATGAATGACAATAGCAATAGGGAATTATTATTCATGACATGGAATTCAATTACAAATAAGGGCATATTCTCCAAGGAAACATTTAAAAGCCAAGTATCACTGACATGAAGCTACGTTGTCGGGGTAATGCACTGCCATATTCAGACTTCTTTTCTGTCTAAAAGACTGGGTTAAAAAAAGCACGTCGCTGTGAACAGTGAGCTTTTCTTACTTATTTCTACATTAAAAGGAATCTCCAAGGAAACAGAAGTACTGTGTGGCGCTGCTAAGATGTTTGTTCCCTCTCTTAACCTTCCAACAGCCATCTTTATTGAAAGGCTTTAAAAAAATAATGATTTCTTTAACATGTACAAGTATGGACAATATAAATGTCAATATTTATGCTCTACATATTTTCTCCTGTATAGCAAAGCAATGATATATGTGTAAAAGCAATTTTGCAGAAAATAGGATAGACTGATTTCAGTGCAAATGTTCCTAGCGTTTATTGCTATGAGCTGGCTTGTTTAGAATGGGATCTATAATCCACACAACACTTGATTGTTGTGCATCCTAATGTTTATAACTGGATTTCATCAGAAAGCATAAGCTGTAAAAAGGAAAATGGCTGTTCCTATGGCCAAAAGGGCTGTGTAGCCTGTGCTGCGTGTGGACATCTTTTAAATTCAGGAGTATTAAGATCCCTGGGGCCTGTAGTGGAAAATGATGAGAGAAAACACAACGCTATCTAAAAGGTAGCAGGAGAGGTACCAATCCCTCCGCCCTGCGGGAAGCAAGAGAAGAATGACTCAGAGCAGAGAAAAGCACAAATTCAAGCCAGACCTCTGCGTGTTTGTGTATCCCAGGTCATATTGAAGGCTCAGCCAGTGGCACGTTGATTGCAAAATTCAGACTGCATTTTGGAGCCTTTGGCATGTCACCATTCCTCTTCAACACCCTTACATAAAGGTTTTGAAATTCAACCACTCCTCAATGAGGTACTATGCTGAATGTGAGAGGGTTTCCTTCTCTTCTGAAGGGCAAAGTGACAAGACATGGGTGGCAGGTCAGCTCCACACTCAGCTGATGGAAATCAGCTCTTTTGCTTTTTAAATAAAGCCACGTCAGTTTACCATAGGTGAAGACCTGCTGCCCTGCTTAGCCAGTATATGCGCTTAATCCAAGTGGGCTTATCAGGCAGTACTTCACCAAAGTTCTGAACAGGCTTTGCATCCCTGGTGTGCCCTCTGGCTCCAGCAGAGCAACTTTTTATTCTACTTCGATATACTCTAAACAAGAGGAACTAGACTAATAGGAGCGTTAAGTTCATTTCCAGTTCGGTCTCGAGTAAGGCAAATTTGCATTTTCTATTGCATACACAAGCCCATCTAAACAGAGGAGAGGAGGAGACGGTCTATTGACATTATGTAAAGGCGGCATATCAGTTTAAAGAGTTCTGTTTGCCTAGAAGAGTGTGAAGGGGACTATTTAATTACCTGTCTAGGGTTGACAAAGATAAACACCCTGTTATTATTCTATGTATTTGCTTGTAACTCAATTAAGGTTCTGTACTTAATTGTATCACCAGTATGAAGAAATAAGTGTTAAGGTGTTTGAAAGCTAGAGGAAATGAGATGTCCCTCAAGGAACACGAAAGGTCAGGGAGTGGAGAAAGCAAGGAAGCATAAAATTATGGCATTGGTATTCAACTAAGATCAGAAGTGAAGGGCTGTGTTATCTGAATTCCCAATTGTAAGGTTGAATTGAGGAGTTAACAGAAGAAGTGCGGACTTACAAAGCAGAGCGACACAGTGCAGCAGCATGAACTAAATCAAACACGTCTAGCTCTTCTGTCAGTGGTGAAGGAGAGCTTATGTTCCCGAGTTATTTCAGTTACATTGAATCATCCCCGACATATCTACAATATTTGCTGTCTTCTGTGTGCAGCACTCTTGAATGATAACATTTAACACATGGCACTAAGGGATCAGCCTATTTCATTTTTCTGCTTCCCATATTAATTTTTCCATATTAATACCCCATATAAACTTTCCATACAGAAACAACATAGTACACGACTTATTGTTTTTAAAATCTGAGATTAATGTGTGGGGCTGTCTGATCACCTCCCCACCTGTCCCTTTCAATGTGCTAAGACTTGCGCTTGGATAATGATTGTATATATCATATAAGCCAAATTGGTTAGTCCCGCCTTCACCTGATGCACATTAGTCTTAACACTTTGCATAGCAAAGGCAGAGGAGCAGGCTGCATTTCCCTGTGGGGGTGCACTCTTGGCAATCCTGCCCCTTGGATGCTCTCTGTTTCTGCCAACATCTGGAGGGTGAATGATCCCAGCCCACCAGCAAGGAGACAAGCTGCAAGGAGACAAGGAGTGATACAACAGTGAAGCACATCCACATGTTGTCCCCGTCATACAGTCCCACAGCAGGACAGCCAGTGCTGGCTGACAACCCATAATTGCACCCAGAACTGTCATTTCAGGAACAGGTTCACAAGAGTAGATCATTAGGTGACTTCTTATGGTTCCTGACTATTTTCTGCAGAATTGAGTGTTCTCATCAATGCAAGTCTGAGGGTGGCCAAAAGCAGGCAGGGGATATCACTTGGCACTTCTGGGATGCTATAACAGCAGAGGACTGAGGGAAAGGATCCCCCCTGCTTCTCCCCTGCCATTACAATGTCTCTGTCTGATCTCCTTTTTGACACATCTGACAATATAAACCTGTTCTTTGCAACCCCAGGAGACTTCCCCAGCTGCAATTTATAATTGAAATGGTTTGACTAAATTTCATTTTGTTCTTTATAATTTTTTCTTAAATTACTTCAGCTCTTTCAGAGGAAACAGGGTGGGTTTTTTTAACCCATCTGACAGCTGATTGTTTAGAGGTTTTTTTACAGCAACTGACACAGCCGACACCACTGTTCTTATCATAAATATCTGCCACATTAGTTTAAAGCTGTGATTAAAGCTGCTCCGCATTCTGCTGGCAAGGCAGCTGGACCTGCACGAATTACGATAATAACCACAGAAGCTCCTTCCTGAGAAGAGTGCTGTTTCTGTAGCCGTGTCAGACGAGTGCTGCCTTTTAAGAATGATTGCTCAGCTCTAAATGACATTTTTGGCTTTCTTCTAGAAAAGCAAGTTATTTATTTTCCTGTGATTTTAACTAAAGAACACTATCATCCCTAGAGAACAATTTTGTTTTTCAGCACCAGAGCAATTACTTTCAGATGTATCAGGTGCCTGATGTTTAAAAGTCGGTGTGGTTTCATAGGTTTAAAAACTGCTTCTCTTAAGGACTCATAGACTGATAGAATAATTTGGGTTGGAAGGGACCTTTAAAGGTCATCTAGTCCAACCCCTCTGCAATCAGCAGGGACATCTTCAACTAGATTGGGTTGGTCAGAGCCCTGTCCAACTTGACCTTAATGTTTCCAGCGATGGGGCATCTACCACCTCTCAGGGAAGCCTGTGCCAGTGTTTCACCACCTTTACGGTAAAAGATTTCTTTCTTATATTGAATCTGAATCTACCCTCTTTTAGTTTAGAACTGTTACTCATAGTCCTATCACAACAGGCCCTGCTAAAAAGTTCGTCACCATCTTACATATAAGCCTCCTTTAAGTACTGAAAAGCTGCAATAATGTCTCCCTAAAGCCTTCTCTTCTCCAGGCTGAACAGCCTCAACTGTCTCAGCCTGTCCTCATGGCAGAGGTCTTCCAGCCCTCTGACCATTTTCATGGCCCTCCTCTGAACCCACTCCAACAGGCTCATGTCTTTCCTGGGCTGAGGGCCCTAGAGCTGGACACAGTACTCCAGGTGGGGTCTCATGAGGGCAGAGTAGAGGGGCAGAATTACCTCCCTTGACCGGATGGCCATAATTCTTTTGATGTAGCCCAGGATGTAGTTGGCTTTCTGGGCTCTAAGCACACATTGCCAGCTCATGTCAAGCTTTTCATCTATCAGTATCCCCAAATCCTTCTCCACAGGGCTGCTCTCAATCCCTTCATCCCCCAGCCTGTGTTGAAACTGGGGATCATCCTGACCCAGATGTAGGACCCAGCACCTGACCTTGTGGAACCTCATGAAGTTCACATGGACCCACTTCTTGAACTTGTCCATGACCCTCTGGACAGCATCCCTCAGGCATGTCAACTGCACCACTCATCTTGGTGTCAATTCTTAAAATAGTTTCTTTGCAGCTCTCACCAATCCCATAATCTCTGAAATATATAGCTGCATAACACCTGGCCATTCACCATTGGTGAGGAAATACATAAGTAACCAGGAGATGGTTATATGTTGAAGCAGGAGATGAATGTACAAGGTTATCATGCCATTATTAAGACAGCAGAACTTTCTCTCCAAAAACTCTTCTTGTACAGGACAATAAAGTCATAGAACAGCTGGGTTGGAAGAGACCTCAGAAGTTTATCTGATCCAAACTTTTGTTAGAAAGGGAGCCTAGATTGTATAATCGAACATCCTGTCCAATTGCATCTTGAAAACTTCCAATGACAGGGACTCCAGCATGTACTTGGGGATGTTGCTCCAGAGAATGATTGTTCTTGCTGTAAAAATTTTTTTCTTATATTGGGATGAAACTTTTCCTGGTGCGACTTGTACCTTATCTTCTCTTCTCCATGTGGCTCCTTGTGAAGAGAGAGAAGAGCCCCTGTCCTCCTTGTATCTTCCCTTTAAGTACTGGAATGCAGTGATCCAGGTCCACCCTGGCCTTCTCTAGGGAGAAAAAAACCTAACTCCTTAAGTCGTTCTTCAAAGGGCAAATTCTTCAGCCCTTTGATCTTCTTCATCACCCTCCCTGGGACCCTCTCCAGTCTGTCCACATCTTTCTTGAATTGTGAGGACCAGAAATGTGGGGACTGGGGATGCAGTACTCCATGTGTAGCCTGGCAAATGCTGTGGGAAGTCACAGAGCCCACAGAGGGGCAGCAGATGGAGAAACTACAAATTCAGCAGGAACTGAAGATCTTCTGGCTTTCACAGGCACAAGATACCACTGACTGACAGCAGCTTGTCTCTCTGAAAAACAACATCTCCTACCTCTGTCAAATTTCTACCAGCCAACTTCCCCTACACTGCGGCAGGTTGGTAGAGAACCACCTCACTGGAAAGATTCTGGAATGTCTTGGAGAACACCCACACCTTCTAAGTAGAAAGTAATGGCACCAGCTCCCCTCCCAGTAGATGGCACAAAGTCTGAGCTTTAGTGCTGCACTGATCAAAGCAAGGAGGAAAGCAATGAGACCTTTGGCGGCCACATCATGTGTGACCATGGGTCACCATACAGGTAGCATGTATGTGCCTAAATAAGCCTTGTCCATGATGCTGAGGAGGGGAAACCAAGTCCTCAAAGCTGAAGGCAAGATGCCCAGTCAACAACAGAGCATGCACCTGAACTGATAGTTGATTGCTGTCAGTAATCAGGGTCATATTGATGAACAATCCACAATGAGGGAAAGCCTTAAAAGTGAAGCTCATAAGAACAAAACGTGTATATCCAGTTCAATCTATAATTAATACTTACCAGAGGCATTTTGACACTCAGTTCTTGCCACACTGTATATTAATGTTTTCTTTGTGCTAGAAGTAAGTAATGTACATGAAACATACCACCCACAAAATGGTATTAAATGCATAAGACCATGTAATTCCCATCTGGTCATGACAATATCTTAAAAAATACCAAAACCAACAATCCCCAAGCCCAGAATGGTAAACAATGACAAAGCAAAATATAATGATACTTGTAATCTGGGTCATTCTTACAGGCTTTCAGACAAAAACGCATGGTCACCAACTAGTCAATGTTCATGGCTTGCATTCTGTTGCAAATCCATCTGTTGCCATGTCTTCCAATCCTTTAGCAGTATTGCACTTCATTGTAAGCCTCCCAGTGCTACAGAGCCCAGTTGCTCAGGCCCAGATGGCTCATCCAGGTGGAGTTCATGGCATTGGAGTCCACAGCTCCTGCCACAGTGGCTGCTTTGTTTGAGTCCTGTGCTCAGCTAAAATCTCAGTCATCATTGTCCTGGTCCATTTAGATCACTTGGATTGGAAAATACTGAAAAAAAAAAATAATAGCAAATGTTTTCAGCAAATAAAAGCAGATTGGTGTAAATAAGCTGTTTGTATGTGCTGACAGGGTTTCATTGCATTTGGGAGAGAACTAAAGTTGTGGGGCACAGCGATGGTGTATGCTCTACATGGGGCTAGCTAGGGAAGGGTAGGGAGCAGGAGGGGACTGTACATGGGGATACACACAGCAAAAGGGAGAACACATTCCTAAATGCAAGCTACTCCACTTGGATTGGTGCATTTAACACTAGTAACTGCTCAGGGGATCTAAAGGAGCAGGCTTGGGTCTAAAGGAGACTCTCTGGTTGCTAAATCCTCTGACTTTTATCTGTGATCCAGCTTTTAGGTCTCATGGACAAGGTCTGCATCAAAAACCTCAAGCCAAGCAGGGCTTGTGCATTATGCAGTGTCTTTGCAATGGCCTTTAGACAGGCTGTCAGCCGAACTACTGTCACCACCTCTCCTGAGATGTCTGTGAAACCTACTGTAAGTATTCTGGCCGCTGGCTCTTTTCCGTGCATGCTCAGACTGATGACTAGTACCAGTTAGTGTATGGTCTCTGAGGAAATTTGTGAACGTGCTCTGCAAGTACATCAAGCAATTACTTTGTTAGCATACCTTCTCATATGAGACCAAAATTAGACCATGAGTTCCTTCTCATCACATTAACCTGAGGTTGAGGGATGGAAAGGACTGATGAGTTAGCCCCATGGTGCTGCCTCTACCTTTAGACACCGTGACGGCAATAGCCGGTTGCTGTGACCAGCGGCACTGCGCACATGCCTTTATGCCAAATTCCTGCTGACGCCTCCTGTCCTTCTCTAGTGGTCAGTCCCAGCCCATCGTCACTGAGTCAGTCTGAGTGACAACTATGATTTCTTTTTCTTCTGCTCCACTAGCTCCTGCCACATGTACCCTCTCTTGGTTCCTCACCTCCCCCAGGCTCTCTGACAGGGCACCCACTGTTTCCTGGTTTGTGTGGGGGTTCCTCTCTGAACATGGGGCAAGATGAGCTGACCATCTCCCTTGAAATCTGTCCTGGAGGGTTCCACAGGCTGTGCAGGTGGCTTGTTTTTGTGCCTGGGAAGCCAAATGCATGTGAGTTTCTGCCAAAAGGGGAAAAGCATCCAGTGTAATGGCAGAATTTTCATGATATGGATTGGACGGGGGAAGACTTGCTAGATATGCAACTGGCTTGGGGTATGAAGCTCCTGTGTGACTCTCTGATGCATCTGGGGATGCTGCCAAGGAGGACTTCTGCTTCCCTGAACTCTTCTGTGGTCAGTAACTGTGAGGAGTGGGGAGCTCAGTATGGGAAGCTCTTTATTTCCTCCATAACCTCCCAATATTCTCCATATTTTCCCCCTTCTCTTGGCACCAAATTACTCCAGGACAGTTAAAGCCCACAGTGTGCACAAATTCCCATCTCTTTCCAGTGGAAGCCTGAAAACATGGCAATTACAACACAAATGAAGGATGGGGTCCCAGTAATTGAAGCTGAAAGGCGTACGGTGGGCATTGCTGGAGTGGCTGGTGCTGGAGTAGCACTTGTGGCTTGCCAGGTAGCCCCATCCTTCATCAGGTTTTCCAACAGACAGATAACTGTGGCATGGCTTTCAGGTCTGCAACCGGCCCCTTTTCTGTCCGTACTGTGCACCCTCACTGCTTCCTGGGCATTTTGGGTATGAAGGAGCGTGTCTGTGCGTTGAGCTGGGGAAAGGCAGGGGATGAGAGAGCTGGGTGATGGATGGCACGTTTTGCAATCACCTCTCAGGCATGAGCAAATGAGCCCAAATGGGACTGAGCTACTTGAAATGAGTGCCTAGACATCGGAGGTGTTATTAGTGATCCAAAGGAATTAGATCCGCAGTCTGGGGCAATTGCATCGTAACTAAATGTAGGCTCATACCCAGGGGGAAAAGTTTATTCTACTTTGGAAGCCTCAACTAGGGCAGATGAAACTCAGTCACTGGGTCTGTACACAATTACTAATACTCTCAATACATGTAGGCCATTTTTCTTTTCGTCTCTTACTCCATAATAGACTCTCTTTATTATTGTATTAATTTTCTTATATGACTTAAAAAAGTAATTAATGGACAGAGTACATTGCTTGGGATGTTTTTGCACTGCCAATATGGCTTGATGAAATGGCTGTGAAAGCTTGCCCGTAGCTCGAAGAGCAGCGTGAGGCTGAACGACACTGCTCAGAGGTGCTGCCTGCCCCAACCGTAACAGAGGAAGGTACTAGCATTAGCCTGGCATGTACCGAGCCTGGGGCCAAAGTCTGCCCTCAGGAGGAACACAGCAGAATCATATTCTTTCAAAAATATTACAAATATCACAGGTTTTTATTGATTCTGTGATAAATCGGGCAAATAATTCTATTTCCAATACAGTCTACAATGTCTTGAGGGGTCTGGACCATTTAAAGGCAAAAGGGTCAGGATTTTGCTTCTTGTTTTACGGGATATAATGTCATTTCAGCTCATCAATTTTCACTACTTTGTTCCTGTTCTTAAAAAACATTTCATGTGGGTGTTTTGACCTCAGAAACCAGATGTCAGTATTACTCCCTGCAGCTCCATGGAGGGGGTGTGTGTGGAGGACTGCTGTTTTCTCTTATTATTATGGGAGGTTATTACTTGATTACAATTTGTGTCTGGTTAATGTACATTTTCTCCACAGTCATCGCTTTCAAAGCATCTTTTTAATTTGTTCCCCTTCCTTAAACCCTGTGCTCAAAGGCTGCTGTTCATGCTTTATGTCTCCCACTGGCTGTTCAGACCAGTTCTCAAAATGAAGACAAGCACCTCACTGGACATAGGCTACCCTGGACATGCAGGTGTCCAGCTGTGGGCTGGGCTGTGTAAGAACCATCATTTCAATTAATCAAGAAAACAGGAAAATGCATCATCATTCCTTTTTGTTTGGTTGGGTTTTTTTGTTTGTTTTGGGTTTTTTTGTTCTTTCAAAATACTTTCAAGTCATGGAACAAAACAATAATTACAAAATTACACACTGTTATAATAACTGGGCAACAAATATTTATAATTAATTAAAAGAAACAAAGGAAGGATTAGACTATAAGAGTCATCTAAAACAAGAGCTGAGCTGCCGTTTGCAGCAGCTGGATATGGTGGGCTGCTCCTCTCCCAGCATGAGATCTTCAGAGGGTGCAGGGACATGGATTGCGAGGACCCCTCTGTGCTGGGAGGGGGAAATTAATATATTGCCAGACACTATTAAAAACAACAACTGCTTATCTTTCTTAATTAGACTCTCAAACACTTACTGCCAACCTCCCCTCATTCTTACGGTTGAAAACAAATTATTCTGAGAGTGCTTTTAATGTGACTTTTTTGCAACTTGCTGAAATCCTGACATCTTCTTCAGTAAGGCTGATGGCTTGGGACCCCAGCAATGGAAGAAGGCTCACATAGTTTATAAAAAGTAGACAATTAACAAATGTATTTCAAAAAGAGCAGACTTTGAGCCAGCTTCAACACACACGTGCCTTCCCAGTGATTGGAAATGTCCCCTGTCGTGACAGGGAGCATACTGTAGAGACTAGCGAAGGGAATCACATTGGCATTGTGATTAAACTGTACACGGCAATTTTTGTATTTTGCTGAGTGTAACTCACATTTGTGCTGTGTTTTCAGTATATTTTGTATCACTCTACTAAACCAGAAATCCTGTGTAAGGCCTTCAGGTAAGTAACCTTGACATTAAGCATTGCACTCTCCACCCGTGGCATATCCAAAAGAAGCTGGTCAGAGAGTATTGGACTCCAACATGGCTGTTCCAACATAAGACCATAAAGGATGTTTTGTAATTATGTTGTTCATAAGTTTATGTGGCTTTGACTTTTGTCAGAGAGCTTCTTATCAGAGAAACTTACTTAACTAAATGCTAGCAGCAATGACAACTGGCAACTCTAATTACACTTGACAGAATACAAGACAGTGTTTTTTCTTCCTACCAGATGCTTCCACTGCTGCAGGCCCCCTCGTCTACTAATTCCTGCCCCCGGTAGAACTTATGAAGACACGCACCTGTCATTTGGGACATCACAAATATCTGGCAAGACACGTAAACTGTAGCAACATGCAGAAGAAGCGCCAGCGTAAACAGCCTCTCTCTGTCACAGAAGACTACCTTCAGAGTGAGGAGTTACATGGGGTAGATGCTTGTCACTAAGGTGACGTGATGGTTCTGCAGAGGAGGCAGGCAGGGGTCACATCCAAAAAGGTATCAGGGTGCATCCCTGTCCAAGTGCCTTAGGGCTGATGTGCTCCTCTGATCTTCACACAGTCATTTCTGTGCTGTCACCGCCCAAATGGTCTCTCAGACTCATGCTTGATTAAGCAGTGGAGGCAGACAGGACGATCTGACTGCTGCGGTACGATACCGCAAGGTAGATTGGCTTCATGTTTCTGTTCCAAATAAATCACAACATAACAATCTGCCAGCATGCACAGATATGGTTTCCTGTTTTCCTTTGGTGTATGAATTTTTTTTTAATAACATATTAGTTTGCTTTCAATGTATAGAAGGAACTGACCTAATTTTTGCTGGCAGGCACAGGGAAGGCAGAGCAATAAATGTGCTCTGTGAGGAAGAGGAAGCACACCACGTTTCAGAGACACTGCTGATGTGGAGAGAGATCATGAGAACAGGAAATGGCCATCCACTTATATGGATTTAGTAGCAAGACGCTGGCAAATTAAAATGTCAAGTTATTGGGAAAAAAACCCAATGTCTTGTCTGTTGGTTGATTCATCTGTGGCTCTAACTAACGTACACCATTGTGAAATATTTTCCACTTGTCCCAACTGCTGTCTGTTGCTAGTGCTTACTAATGAATTCTGGAAAGCATTGAGGCATGCAAGTCTTCAGACTAAGTCTGCTTGGGTTTGTGTGAGTACAAATCCACCACGATCTAACTGGGGAAGAGGCACACGAGCTGCTGCTGACAGAGAGACAGTATTTCCTTACCTTCATTCCTTCTTCCTAATAAACCCGCCCTGTAACATACAGTGCAAAAACTGAAATTGAATTTCAGAGCATTATGGGCTGTTATTTGTTCCTTTTTATGTGGAATGATAATTCAGGAAGTCTAAAAGAGCAGGTCAGCAGTTTTCTGCTGTCTGGGGAAGCAACATCAGTGCATCTTCTCTTATTTATGTGCTACAGGCAAAAATCAGGTGGTTCCCCCCCCGTGTTTTGTTGCTGTTGTGAAAACGAAGTCAGTCCATGAGCTTTCTCCATAAAGAAACAAACTACCAATGAGAAAGCAAAAATAAAATAACTTACTTAGGAAGTTTTGGAGAGATTCTGGTAGTCTAGAAGGTATATTTTTTCATATCTTCCTATTTCAAGAGCCAAGAGCTTTTGTGATTACTAGTCCAGATATTTTGAGCCCAGAGTAGCTGTAACGTTTCAAAAAGAGGTTTTATATGCTTAAAAATAATTCATACTTTAATGGTCAGATATCTCAAAGCCCTCCAGACCTGGGAGACTGTAAATTTTTACTTTCCATTGGCATAAAGGTCTCCATTTCTAGTCATACCCAATATAGTATATATGGGGCATTAAAGCTCTGACATTTCGAGACAAAGAAAATTTGTCACTGTAGTAGCACCGATTTCTACCTTTCCAATAGCTCACACAGGTGTCATTTGAAGAGAAACTCCATGTCTGAAATGAAAAAGAGGAAATATAGCTATAGGGAGATGTTCCTATTAGGAAACTGCTGATATAAATCGGGTTTGAGAAGCAGATAAAGTAGTCAAAGGTGTATGATAAATTAAAATATAACGTATCACTCTATTTAACACTCTATCTCAAAATGCGCTGCTATGTGTTAGCACTTGGAGGTTTGTGCCTGAGCTCTGTTGATTGAATCTCAAAGGACTGGGAGAGGCAGCAAATACAAAACTCAGCAGAGGACACTGATGGGCAGATTGATCTAAAGCAGCAGGAGAAGAGTTCTCCTCCCCTAGGTCCGATCTCACCAGGTCTCAGTCTCTCCATGATGCTGACCTCATAGGGTGCAGAACTGGGGCTGTGCCAGTGCTCTCTGCCCGCTCAGCACACCCAACCCAGAGCACTCATCCCATATGAGCTGGTTTTCTACCGCCACCCACTTTCTTCCTCCAACCACTTTATTAATTTTTGCTAATAGTCTCAGTGGTCAGACAGGGTTTGAATAACTATGAAGTAGTCATCACAGCAGTGCCAAGAAAGTTTCACTGGGTCAGGGCTTCATGAGGCTGGGCGACACTATCCGTGCCCCAAATCACACTACGAGATTTTAGTTGATGTATTGATTCTTTGTTTACCCTGTGAGTACGTGCTTCCACTGTGGGGGTGAGGAAGATAATACATATGGACTTTTCTTACCTGTTGCCTGATGCAGATTCCCTGTGATGGTCAGGGTGAAATGGGAGATTTTTTTTTAATATTTTTTTGTAATAGCTTTTATTTTGAGTGTTAAATGCATACATCTAGGTTTTGTACTGTAGGTAATGAGATTACTAAGTTGTTATGATATTAAATAAGTAAACCTGTAGAATGTATGTAATATCGAACAGTCGTTTCTCTGGACTTTTTGCACATGTAATAGAGCCTAACCCTTGGTAGCTTTGCTTTATCTATGTGAACACGCTGCTTTTAATGGTAATGTACTCCCTAATTTGTTCTCCCACTAGTTTACATTTCCTATAGCTAGTTTTTCAAACACATAACAGCACTGTAGAGCTTAGGCAATTATTTCCAATGTCTAGGCATATTTATCAAGTGGAATCAAGTATTGATCAACTGTAGAGAAGGTCTTGGCATTCCTTCACATTTTCCAGCTGGCTGGGCTGGGAGGAAGTTCATTCTTATCAGTGAATTGAAAGCTAGGTTTGTATTTCTGTTTTAGGACAGAAAACATCAGGCCTTGTGGTTGCGAGTTCATAAGCAAAACTAGTCATACCAGCGGTTTTTCACAACTGCTGCTGATGATTTATTTGGATGTTGTGCTTTAAATTTGGCACATCATGTTTTTATTGTGTTTAGATCAAAAATAATTAGTGTGAAAGGAGATAACTACCTTGTATGACAAAGGTTATTCTAAGGCTTTAAGGCTGAGTACTTAGCCCTACATTTTTTTGTTCATTTCTTTTTTAGCTGTATATCAGGTAATTCAGACTGCTCAAATTTCTGTCACCTAAACACCTCTTGCCAGAAGCATCCTGCTGCTTTCAAGGATGAAAATTTACTTCCCAGCGTGATTTACCAGGTCCAGCCTCACACCAGTACTAACAACCAACCAGTGCGGGCTTCCACTCTTCAGCCTTTGCTGCTGAGGTCCTTATTGTCAGAGGGTTTGAAAGGATTGTGAGGTTGCTGCAGACACATGTCACTCTAGTGTAGCAAATGTGTATTACTACCTCCGTCTTAGAGATGAAAAACACAAAACTGGGGGGAAATAGAAAATTAACCCCAAGCCCTACTGGATAATCTGTGGGGGAAAAGGGAGCCTGTCTCCTGATCTCTGTATTCTGTGTCTTAACCATAGATCCACCATTTCCATTTATTTCAAAGATGTGTTTGTACTATTACTACTGCTGCTAATACCACTGTTTCAGCAGATACCCTGGTTAGCGGATGGAGGAAAATTGTTCCGTCCCCAAATTTTTTCCCCTCTGTTCTGTACGTTGCAATGCATAGGACTTTTGGGGAAAAAATGCTATCTAAAATAGGCATAACCAAATCCTTGGGGCATTAAAAAGGACAAACCTTCATTTCTGTAATGAGTATTCCATGTGATATTTCATCACATATTCCCCCTGAAAAAAATTCTACATGGCAGCCTATTTGCAGGAACGGCACATCGGAAGTATTAACACAGAGAATTAATGGAAAACTTTAAATTGACCCTTTTCTACATATTTCCTGATATTTGTTTTTTGTTTTGTGTGTATATAACCACACGGTAGGAGGTGAAGGAGTCCATAAGAAGAAATCAGAAGCCACAGCAGAGCAGGTCAAAGCTGGGCGTTGTCTATCAACCATGGAGTAACTGGTAGGCCAGGGCGAGGGAAGGGTGTGAAGTGGAGATCATAGAATCATAGAATCATTTTGGTTAGAAGAGACCCTTGGGATCATCAAGTCCAACCATCAGCCCTCCTCTACAAAGTTCTCCCCTACACCATATCCCTCAACACCACATCTAATCTACTCTTAAACACAGTCAGGGATGATGACTCCACCACTTCCCTGGGCAGCCGATTCCAGTGCCTGACCACTCTTTCTGTGAAGAATTTTTTCCTAGGGCAGGGCTCTACTTGGCAGTACAGGGGCTGTGCTGCCGTCACTCAGCCCTGGGTGAGTTGCACAGGGTGCCTTTGCATATGTTCCACTCAGTTACCTACTTAAGCAACAGTCATCTTCTTTGGCCAGTAAATGTTTGACTCTGTCTTCCCCCCCACCCCTCAAGGTGGTGTGGGGCATTGTGCAGGGCTGGTGGTGGGTCTGTGCCCGCAGAGGGAAGGGTCTGAATCAGGCACAACCAGAGGGATTACACAAACCGAGCACCAGAATTACACTGTGAGCCACTTCCGTATTCTTGGTCCATTATGTTATCACATGTCATCTCCAGCCTACTTTTAAATCATTTGAGAGATGTGACTTCTAACATTGTTCTTGGGAAGCTATTTCACAGTCTATTAGACATCCTTGTTAAAACTTTGGCTGGGTAGTCAACTCAAATCTCCATTTGCTCAGTTTCCTGCCTTTATATGCAATTATACCCCTGAGAAATGCTCTAAACAATCTCCCTAATGCCTCCTTGTTTGGACCTTTCAAGTGCATGTAAACAGTTATAGCAGTTTTGGACACTGTGTGGGGCATCTTAAAACATTTAGCTCTTACAGTCTTTCTCCAGGAAACATCTGCTATAGCCCTTATATTAGGCATTTTATTCTTCTTAAAGTTCTTTATAATTTGTCATCATTTCTTAGGTAGGTTGGTGCCCAGGCCTGTGTGCAAGCTATAATTTGAACAACAAAGATTTCATGTTCACAATGTTTCTGAGCTGCACATAGTTTTAAATTCTGCTGAGTGCCCTATTTCCACCAGTAATTGTATTTTATTTTTTAAAATCTTATACAGAAAGAGAAGCGAGCAGCTTTTCAGTTTAATTAGTTTGGTTTCTGACAGCTTTAATGTGCAACGCTGTAAAGAACTGGAAGGTTAAAAGATTTTCCCGGGGTCCATAGAACTGCATAAACGTATTCATAGTACCATGCAGATATTTTTCACAACAGCATGACTGTCAGGTGTCACAGGCAAGATGCTGTCTGTTGGTACTGTTGGAGCATTCGGTGTCCCTGCATGGTAGGAGCTCTTTCTGCATAACAAAATGTGTAAGGACTCTATAGATGCTACTTTTAATGTTTTGGTAGAAAATTCTGTCTGGTAATCCATAAATGATGCATTTTATTTGAAGAAAATTATATGTATATGAACAATACCTGATTCCAATTTCTTAATAGGTCTAGTCATAACGCGTGAAACTGTATGAAAAAAAAAAAAGAAATGTAGTTTCAGGTCCACATTTTGGAAAAGAACCAAATTGTGCTAAGAACAAGCCACACCAACCCCCTATGAAATTCAAGATGGTTTATGGCAATCAGGATGAAAATAGCCTGGGATGATTCTGTGTAATTATTAATAATAATGATGATGATTACAGTAATAGTGACAGGAGTAATAATCAGAACAAAGTTACGCAGAAGCTCAACTCAGAACCTGGGCTCCACGGGGCTAAACAAATACAAAATCCTTGTCATACACCTGTCATGGGATAACATGGACTCAAATTTCTCACAAAAAGAAGGATAGCTATTTTTTTTCCTTCAGGTGAGCAGCATTTTTGAAGTGCTTTAAGCACAGCTGGTATCATATCCAGCTTCTCCCCTCATTCAGTATGGTAAGATAAAAAATATGAACAAGCATGTGAGGAAAAAATACATGAAAACCATAGATGATATCTTTTTACGAATAGCACAATAGAATCCAACTTTTGAGAGGCATTGCCTTATTACCTCTTCTTACTGTACTTTACCTTGAGGATATTTCCACCTCTGACCTTTTCAGCAAAATTTTACTCTCTTCAATATTCATTTCCTGGTGGCTGGTTTCCATCTGGCTGCTGATTGACATCCGAAAATCTAAAAGACTGCCTGCAATTCCAGCTCACTTAGAGCTACTGATCTGTGTTAATGCAGTAACCTTCCCCCTTTCACCCAAGCTCTTCTTCATCGGAATGAAGCAGGTCACAGAGGAAGGCTGAAGCTTTCTTCAGCAGTCCCTTAAATTAGCCATGTGCTACACCATGGGAGCTGGCTACAGATTGCATCGTGATCCGTGCTGCTTCTGTGAGAAAGTGAATAGGGACTGCTGCTTCGGGAGGTGGTTTAATTAGAGCAGATGGACCTTTCATCTCTGTTTTGATGCTTGCTTTCAGAGCGTGGTACACCAGACTGCTGTGGGAAGCATCTGGGCAAAAGAGACCCAAGAGCCTGTAAGGTGGAAGGTAAGGATGAGTTTAAAGAGGAAAAGGAAATGATTTTTTTTTTTAAATTCTTTCAAATGAAGAAAAATAAGCTATGTGGGTTTTCTGGTTTGTTTTGGGTTTTTTGGGGTTTTGGGGTTTTTTTTTTGGAAAGGAGAGGGGCAAAATATTGATATGGGACCATAGCTTGTAAGCTGAAGAAGAGATTCACAGAAGCCATGTCTTCAAGGTATGTTACAAAACAGAACCACCTTCTTTCCTTTGAATCATTGCCACATGTCATACTTGCTTACAAACTGCCAGAACCCGTGCATGAGAAAACAAAGACCTGAATCATAAAATCATAGAATCACAGAATCATAGAATCATAGAATCATAGAAGGTTGGACAGGACCTACAAGGTCATCTAGTCCAACCGTCCGCCTGTCATCAATACTACTCACTAAGCTACTAAAACATGTCTCATAGCACCTCGTACAGACACTTCTTGATCACTGCCAGGGACGGTGACTCCACCACCTCCCTGGGCAGGCCATTCCAGTGCCTGACCACTCTTTGGGAGAAAAAGTTTTTCCTGACTTCTGATCTAACTCTCCCCTGGTGCAACTTGTGGCCATTCCCTCAAGTTTTATCATTAGTTCTCTGGGAGAAGAGGCTGACCCCCTCCTCTTCACAACCTCCCTTCAGGAAGTTATAGAATCCAATGAGGTCTCCCCTGAGCTTCCTCTTCTCCAGACTAAACAATCCCAGCTCCCTCAGCTGTTCCTCATAAGACTTGTGCTCCAGACCCCTCACCAGTTTTGTTGCCCTTCTCTGGACACGTTCCAGGGCCTTGATGTCTTTCTCATAGTGAGGGGCTCAAAATTGAACACAGTCCTCAAGGTGCAGCCTCATCAGAGCTGAGTACAGGGAGATGACCACCTCCCTGCTCCTGCTGGCTACACTATTCCTGATGCAAGCCAGTATGCAATTGGCCTTCTTGGCCACCTGGGCACACTTTTGGCTCATGTTCAGTTGAGTATCAACATGGGCCTCTTCGGAATGGGATTTGCCTGGAGACCTTTCTCCTGGTGTTTCTTTGAGTGCTTCTAAATGCCAAAAGAAACTTATTGATGAGAGTCATCCTTACTGTGTATCAATTGTAGGCAGGAAGCTGCAGAGAACTCCTGGTGTAGTGCTGGAAGCAACACAATGCAACACAATGATTTTTCCTAAGTGATGAAGTGAATGGATAGATTCTGGCAGGATCTGGTGTTCCTTGATACTTGAGTTGGCTAATTTGAATGGGATAAAAATTTAGCCATTTCTACAGATGGAAGGTACCAAAGCAGTTTTTTCCTCCCATGGAAATTCTTTATGTCATATTTGAGTGAATTTACATTGGCAAAAATTCCTGCTTCCTTGTGCTGTCTGTAAACTCAGGTTATTCAGCCTGGTGTGGGTGTTCACAGACAGTACATTTCAATTCCTGAGTTTTTTCTGTATCAGGTCTTATATCTTACAGCAGTGTCAAACCCAAAAACATTCCCATCGTGCACAAAGCAATTTGATGGCTATCTACCTGTCATATTTCCTCTGTCCATGTTTCTCCAGAGAAAAATATCTGTGGTGCAGCACGTAATACTCCTGCACGCCCAACACGTCCGTGCTGCTGCTGAGGTATGTCATGGCTGGCAGTGACAAGTGCTGGGGAGGGCCCAAGGGGTGGGAATGGTGTCCCTTCCCCATCCACTGGGAGGAAGAGACCTTCTCTTAGCACCTCCACACTTCAGTTCTACTTCGCCAAATGAATCCAGATTTCCCTGAATCTTAGCTATTAGCTAGCAGTTCACAGCAATGCTTTCATAAATATATGCTGGATGGATAGGAACCAGCATCATGGCCATCAGTGAACAATTCCTCAAAAAGTACACCAATGACAACTAAAATGAGACATCTAAAGTATTCAGATACTCAGAATAGAAGGAAATATCCTCCTCTTAAAAGTCAGCAAGGTTTCGCCCCCTTGCATTCTGTGCAAGGTCGGAATTAAAGGAACCTGAATATTACTTTACCTAACCAGTTGTGGAAAAGGTGAATCTATAGGTGAGAACTAAGAAGAAACTGCTTTGATACGAAGATTTTGTCTAATATGCAATTTATATTCTTTACAACACTGCTTACATCTTAATCTTTACCACAGAAAATATAGTTTCAGAGGAAAACCTCACTATCCACCAAGATGGACACTCAGAAAGTAATAGCCATTAATTCAGGAAATGAATTAGCCCATATTTCATAGTAACTTCTCAACTCTAGCTAGTTAACAGGACTCTATATTCTTAGTCCCCCCACTTTTTTTTTTCTCCTGAGTTTTCATTAAAGTGACTTCTATTTCCCTTCAAAACCCCCAGGCTGTGTTTAGCAAAGTGAATGCTTTACAAACGGGGCTCCTCGTGTAACCCAGAGGGGCCAGGAGCTCTCCTGTAATTAGCTCTGCTAGCGTGACCATACATTTTAATTTGAATACTTGACTGCTCTTCCTCCACTTCTGAGAGATGGCTTTCATATGCACTTTTTGCAGATATGGAGACAAAAAAAATTTCTTAAAAACATTCCTCTGTTTCCTATTCCATTCCTTTTTATCTTAGCATATTTTTCGGATTGAATCTGGCTACCGGATTTCTAACAGCCCTCAAAGATACTCTGTGGTTGAGTTCCAGTGTTTAGTGCTCCCATGAGACCAAGGAATGAATCTACTAGGGAACAAGGGGGCTCGGTTCGTTCCAGTTTTCTCAGTAAAGATTTGTTTCCTGGATTCTGTCAGGGGACAGTGCTGGTGGCAGTCATTGATACATGTGCAGAGAAAGGCCGATATCGTTGCTGTTTGGCAGGTGGGCAGCTCCCTGCCAGTATGCACAGAGCCGATGACCCAGGGCTGGTGCGTTTTCTGTAGCAGTCCATGGGAGTCTGGAGCTGCTGGCAAGGAGCAAGGCCCAGCCCTCATCAACCACACCATATATTTCAAACCTACACAGCATGCCAATTTGCTGGGAGAAATCAGCATCAGTGGGTGGTGCAATACCCTACATTTTAATGTGAATTTACTCTTCTACTGAGTTTGCGGAAGTGATCAAGAAAGATGGGGTAGAACCAGATTGCCTGTAGGCTTTCACCTCCCAGCAGCTAACATGAAACTAACACAAATTTAAACAGTAGCTCCTTCTGGAATCGCAGTTGCTCGGAGAGATAGATGCAAAAATGCTTGACAGATAATGTTGTCACTGCTAATGAGCAGGGCTGCTCAGAGCCGGAAGAGAAAAATGCTGGAGCCAACAACCCTCAGGAAGTCATGAGACTGGAATAAAGCCTGGATAGTCCAGGCTGTGCTTTACTGATAGCTTAGTGTCTTCAGAAAGCAGCTTCTTTGTGCTGCGGAAAGGCAGGTTCTGTGGGTTAGAAGTGCTGTCAAACCCTGCAGAAGCAGTGGTGTTGTCCCTCATGGCAGCAAAAGCTAGACTAGATACACACCAACTACCCAAAGCATGGAGCAGTCCATGCCTCTGGAACCCAGCATGGCTGGTGGTGCTCTGCAGCACAGGAAAACGCTACACAAAGCTTTGCCAGCCATCCTCCTCCATGTCCTCCAGTCCATGCTGAGCCCATGTTTGGCTTTAAGGACATGACCTAGCCACTTGGTGCCGGAGGAGGGTCAAGGAAGCCACTGTGGGTTTGGCCATCCTCTCCAAGAAAGTATGACACGAAAAGCAGAATCTTCCTTACTTGGCAGGTTGCCCTCTGACTCTCTTCCAGAGATTCAGAGGAGCACAGGCAGGGTTCAGGGTGGCTAACGAGGGTTAATCCACTACCCTTGGAGAGTGCTTCAAGGGCAGCACCTGTCCCTGCTGCAGAGCTATTGTCCTCATGCCTTTTGTCCCTGTTAGACCCTGACCTGCCGTGTGCCACCGGTGTGTTTAACAGCAGTGTACTGTGACTCTGGTTATACTTTGCCCTGCAGGGTAACTACTGTGATTTAGAAAACTGTAATTCCTACACTGGGTCTGACATGTGGCAAAGCAATAAAGTACTTCTCATTATTGTCATCCATGGGGTTGTCTCACCGGTCCAGCCTATTACCTAACATATGTCCTTAAGTGGACGTAGACACAAACACCAGGAAAATAGCTTTCAGCTCAGCCTGGATCTTCTCCCCAGGAACGCGATAATCCTGATTAGTTGATACTGCAGACAGACTTCACTTACTTGTCAAACAAGCTCTGCTGCTTAATGAAATGAACAAATCCACTTCCAGCCTCAAAGGGGAGTTTAACTTGCTGTTTCTTTAAATTAAGCCTGCACTGCCTCAAACCTCTATTGAAGTGTCAGCAGGTATATTCCAAAAATGACATCTGTAGAAATGACTGCCTTCCCCTCCTGCTATTCTCCGTTCACCCATGTAAAATCTAATTCTGAAAAATAAAGTTATCTGCTAATAATGGTGATCTAATCTTTATTCTGGGATCTGGCAATCTGCAGAGCTGGCCTTAACAACCTGGGTGAAGTGATAACAACTCAGTGATGTACCAAAACGTGAGGCAGATCCACACTTTGTCCAATCTGCTATTTTGCTCTAGGCTACTCATGAAAAACAAAGATTTACATTGTGGTACTGTCTAGTCTTGTGACAAAAAGAATCCTAGATTTTTGGGGTTTTTTTTCTTAGTTCTGTGAAAATTATTTGCATAATGTGCTGCAGTACCTCACACCAGTCTTTATTCAAAGGGTCGTGTCCACTTTTCAATTGTTCTTATGTTGGTGACACCTTAATAATAATTACAGCGACCATCAGCCTTGGGAAGCATTAGTATGAGTGATTGCAGGAAGGAGGAAGGTGAGATGTTTTCTCCCACTGGCGCAAGGATGATGTATGTACATAATTTCCACAAATGCTTAAGGATTGTTCTTGTATGTCTGTTCCTCCTGCAGAGATGAGACACACTGTCTGACACCCGCACGTCTTCGATTGCAAGAGCAGTCGGTTCATTTATAGAAGCCGGGAATGAACAAAACCCAGCAGGTTCACTGGGAGGCTTAAGTCAGACAAATCTCCAAGGAGGGCTTTCGGCAGCCAGGTTTGATATGTGCGCCTGAGTGACAGCGCTGCAGCAAGAAGACACACATCCTTCAGTGAGACCTGGATTTGGAATATATTTCACTCCAAATAAACACCTTTCGCCTGGTTCCTGTGGGAGACGAGCTGCCCTGAACAACCCCAGCACCACTCTGCCCCTCTCTTCCCAGGCAGCTTGCAATACTGCTTTCCATGACATTAGGTTAGAAATCTCTCAAAATAAATGGAAAACTCCCTCTCAGGTCTGTTAAACTAGGAAGGCGGGGTGGTCAACACACAGACGTGGGAAGGTGTATTGTATCCTAGCATCTTCCCAGCCCAGGATGTGCCTGGCACCAGCTCTTCTGGCTGCCCAAGCTCTTGTGACAGCACTCAGAAGCATCTACTGGTGGGACCCCCACTGCACCGGGATCCTGGTTATCTCCTGAGGGGGTCTGGAGGGGCAAAAACCGTCTTCTGGGCACAGCACTAAGCCAATTGATGCTGCACAGGTCCCACTACTGTAACAGGGATGAGAATCTCATTTTTAAAGAAGTTGACTTTCTTTGTAGTTTTTGTTGATTTTTTTTTTCCTTTTCCATCAAATAAAAATTACATCTCTGCTCTAAATGAAATGGAAACTCAGTGAGTATCTTTTTCCTGAATAAATGTAAATCTAGGTGTGATTTTGTGTGTTTAGAGATTTCTGTTCTAAGGTTGCTTGAGATTTTGCTGAAGCGTTTTCCAGCTGTACGCACATTTTGCTGTAAAACTTTCTTTATTTTCTGGTATATTCTGCAGTTATATTTTGTGAGGCAATCCAGAGACTTTTGAGGATGGAGTCTATTTATATGTTTCTACTATTCATAAACAATTTAATGATATATGCCAGACAGTACAAAGAGATGATCATTGCAATGACTAAATTTTCTGAAGAAGGCAATCCTACACTACTCAAGCTTGACATCTTAAAACAGTTTTTAAGAGGGAAATTTATTCTGATCTGAAATGACTAAAACGTATTGTAGAAAAGGTAAATCAATCTGTCTTTCAATTTAGTTAATACTATAAAACTCTATAGCTCTCCTCATTCCTGCTTTTTAAAATATCAGGCAGTAAGAAAAGTGAGAAATAAATGGCTGCTATTTAAGAAACGATGACATTGCTGAGGCTTTGTTGCTCCCTGAGGGCTGCTCAGCATGTAAAGCAGAAGTCAGGGAGCAGCTCAGAGAGGCTTTCAGCACCCGGTACATCAGCTCACTGCTGACCAGCAGCACCCAGCACCGCCACTGGCACCAGCTGGGTTTGGAGGCAGGAAGCAGAGCTGGGCCAAGAGCAGGTAAAGCCAACAGGGATCTCCAGAGCAAAGTCCACTGCTGGAAAACTGCAGCACAAACTGCAGAATCAGATGAAGCCAAGAAGGCAGACAACATCTATGCGAGTAGGTTGCCTGGCTGGTCACTGACCATCTCCCCAGACACAGCAAGTCCAGGCTGGAGGCATGAGGTCCTTTGGACGCAGAAGGAAAAACCCATCAGTACTGCAGTTGCAATCAGCAGAATAAATTTACTGACGACACTTTATGGTGCAGTGTAGAAAATAAAAACTCTTTTTTCCCTCCAAAGATGGATATACTGCAATCTTCCTTTAATAGATATGGAATGCAGCTTGGATAAAGTTTAGCTGAGGGCTGAACTGCTTGGTGAAACTGGATATGCACAGGTTTAAAGAAAACTATTTTCAGGCATTTACGGGGATGATAGTTATCTGTATATGAAAAAATGTTACACTGGCAAAATACATTAATCTGAATGGATACTGCTTTTCTGTATGTACTGAGAATGTATCTGAGATTACTTGAATAATCCTTAAAAATTGCTTGGGTGGTTGCTTCAAATAAATGTAGAACTTTCTCTTCACTGATTTGTGTTCATCATATCCTGGATGAGAAAAATCATGTTGTTCTGGCCGATTTGTGTGATTTAAAATTTTAAATTCAAAACACACATAAAAACTCATCTTTTTTAATGGAAGTTTTAACTGAAGTATCTTAAAATCAGCTGACAAAGGGATCCTCTCCTGTGACTGAATATTAAAGTTATATCAATAGCAGTGTGTGTATGACCACCAAATATTATCCGCCAGAGATTAAGCACTGTGCTGGGCCCATCCTCCTATCACAGAATGGCTGAGGTTGGATGATTTCTTGAGATGGTATGGTCTAACCCCCTACTCAAGCAGGGCCACCTGGAGCTGGTTGCCCAGGGCCATGGCCAAACAGCTTTTGAACATTTTCAAGAAGGGAGACTCCAGAACCTTCCTGGGCCATCTGTGCCAGTGCTCAGTCACTCTCAAAGCAAAAATGTGTTTTCTGATCTTGAGAGGGAACCTGTGTTTCAGTTTGTACCCATTGCCTCTGGTCCTGTCACTGGGTACCACCAAGAAGAGCCTGGCTCCACACTCTTTGTACCCTCTCTTCAGATATTTGTATATGTTGGTGAGATTCCCCTGAGCCTTCTCTTCTCCCAACTCTCTTAGTCTTTCTCCATAAGAAAAGGCTCTAGACCCTTTATCATCTTCATGCCCTTCATTGGACTTTCTCCTGTATGTACCAGGGAGCCCAGAACTGGACACATGACTCCAGCTGTGGCCTCACCAATGTTGAATAAAGTAGAAGGATCACCTCCCTCAACTTGCTGGCAATACTTTGCCAAATTCAGCCTGGGATACCAGTAGCCTTCTTTGTCATGAGGGCATGCTGCTGGCTTATGTTCAACTTGGTGTCCATCAAGACTCACAGGTCTTTTTTGGCCAAGCTGCTTTCTAGCCCCAGCATGTAATAGTATCTGCAGTTTTTCCTCCTCAGGTGCAGGGCTTTTTGCCTTCTTGCTGAACTTAATGAGAGTCACACCAGCCCACTTCTCCAGTGTGCAGAGGTCCCTCTGGGTGGCAGCACAGCCCTCTGGTGTATTGGCCACTACTCCCAGTTTTGTGTCATCAGAAAACTTGCTGAAAGTACACTTTGTCGCATCATCCAAATCATTATTGAAGATGTTGAACAGGATTAAATGCACTAGTGATTCTTGGGGGACATCGCAAAGGACTGACCTCCAACTGGACTTCATGCCACTGATCATTGCACTCTGGGCCTTACTGTTTAGACAGATTTCAACCCACCTTACTGTCTGCTCATCCAGCCCATAGCTCATCAGCTTCTTTATGAGAATCTTACAGCAGTTAGTGTTCAAAACTTCATTGAAGTCCAGGTAAGCAATATCCATTGATCTCCCTTCACCTACCTACCAGGTCAGTCATTTTGTCACAGAAGTCTGTCAAATTGGTCAAGTATGACTTCCCCTCAGTGGATTCATGCTGACTCCTCCCACTGTCATTGGAGATGTTTTCCTCCTACATTTTCTCATGCTGGGCTATGAGCCTAGCACCTTTGGCTTTGCATACATTCTCATTTACAACAGAACATACCACTTACATGAAACTTTCTAGTAGTCTTGTACTACTGATGATACTGTGTATATTTTCTCATTTTTTTTATGTGGTCTCCATTTGAGGTGACCTTCCCAGTTCCCAGTTATCCTCTCTTGTACCTATTTTATGTAGCTGGCTACTTTGAAGAGTGTTTATATTCAGCATATTTAAGGCACTGCAGCAATGTGTGTGGCAATAAAGACTAATACAATTAATGAAATGGATCTTAGGTTGAATTACAGCTGCTCATTATCAATGGATTGGTACTCAGTTTAGATCTGTACCAGTACACCACAGGATGGATACAGTCCTCTTCTCAAACTACCTGCTTATGGGGCTGGCATTTGCAGCCAGGTGACAACTGCAGTTTATAAACTCATAACCCACACCCGGGGTTTTTTACAGTCTTTAATTTCACTACTGCTTTCCATGTAGCTTATTGCTGTACCGTTTCTGTATTTTGCTTTCATTGTTCCCTGCCTGCCTTTTTTCAGACTGAATCTCATTTTATTGCCTACTTATATCTCTAAATTCTGCAGGCCCCTTTTTATTATTTTGCCATCTATCCTGGGTTTTGCAACACCTTACAATTTAGTATGATCTGTAAATTTAATTAATGTCATGTTTGCCAAAGACCATAGGAGCTAAGTCAATTACACAGCCAAAAAAAGAAAAAATGAAGCCTTTATTATGCTATAAATGCTCTGCTAAAAATCCTTCTCTATAAGGAAACATTATACATTTCTTGGCCTTCATAGATGTAATTGCAAAGGGACCTAGAAGTTTTACCCACGTAATTTGTGTCATTTTAAAATTTAAAAAGTATTATTACCAATGTAAATAACAAAGAAATGAGAAATGGCAACTTAATTCCTTTCTATGTAACTGAAATATGCTGGACAGTGTTAGACAAATATTCATAGTACACATTTTGCTACGACATCTAAATTAAAGCTATCACAGTGTTACTTAAGCAGAATTGCCTCAAATTGGTTCGCACATTAAGGGCAAATGCAGGCAGCCAATTAATAATTGATTTTATTTAGAATGTCTGCTTCCTTTGTGTTTTGAGGGTTTTTTTTGTATTTCCAACATGTGTTATGTATATAGTGCAATTGTGTGATGCCTCAGCCCAGTCTGACAACATTTGATCAAAGTCTATAATTCTCTATCATTATTCTCTTGGTTACTATGATGCTGGTAGGAATTAGAGCAGAGCAACCTCCATCATGCGACTAGGAACAACAGCAATTACTACTTTGGTCTCTGACTGAGGTTAGAACAGATAAATTGAATGAGATAATTATTACCATTTCTCAAATTCGTCATTAGCTATTACTGCATTTCTAATGCAGAAGGCCAGATTATTGGGCCTGACCATGATAGCTGCTCCTGACATGCTATAGAGGCATTACTAACCTCCCTCCCTCTTTAATCAGGTCTTTTGTTCTTAAAGGGTTCCACTGGAGATACAGTAATAGAAATTAATGTTTGCAAAGTAATTTCAGACTTTGAAAACCCATTTTGAATGTTCAGTCTGAGCACCTGTTTTTCAGGCGGGGCTGCTCTCCATACAGGCTTTCTCTCTGCAGGGCAGGAAAGAGAAAGAGATAGGAAAGAGAAAGAGAAAGAGAAAGAGAAAGAGAAAGAGAAAGAGAAAGAGAGAAAGAGAAGAGAAGAGAAGAGAAGAGAAGAGAAGAGAAGAGAAGAGAAGAGAAGAGAAGAGAAGAGTTGAGTTTACACATCCTTTAGTGTTTAAAAAATGAATCAGAACATCATTTGGTTAATGAAAGCACGTGAACTAAGATGTGTAATTTAGCAAGTTGTGAATGTGCCTTAGTCTCACTGACATCAATGTCTTGCTTATAAATTTAGAATACATGCAAATTTCTCCATGGAAAAGTTGATTTTATATCCTTGGTTTAACCTGTAATTAATTTCTTTTAGCTTCTAAGGATTGGCTTCCTTGACCTATTTCTCTTGTAACTATATGCCAAACAGTGGTGTCTTATTGATGGAGTGATGGAAAGTTACAAGTGTGAGAGAAGACCAGTCAAGTGTTGGGAGATGAGCAAGGCTGCGGTACTAGTGGGCTGCCTGGGGTACCTGAGATACTCGTGTCAATATTTGTTGGTCCTGCAAGGGCTGTTGGACAGGATGCAAAGAAAACCCCTTCCATACATTCAAGGATCCCATGGGTCAAATCTAAGACCTCTGTGGCTTGATCCAATTGCTCGAACACAGGTATACAGTGCCACATAAAAAACCCAAGGATATGCAGAACATTCATATGGAGCCCATGGAAATGACACAGGGTCCCCTTTCCCTTACAGATTATTGCTCCTCTGTGGAAGCAGCTGGATTATCTAAGGTGGGCACCCCAGGGTACTGCAAATTGCCTTCAATGGCTGTAGTTAGTGCTCCAGATATCATGGTGGCTGCAAAGTTTCAGAGCATTCAGACACATCAATTTTACACTTTTTGGTAAATGTTTTTATCCTATTTTTTGCAGAGAGAGATAGCTGACACAGACATAGAATTAGTAAATTGTCCTAATCGATACAAGCGCCTACTATCAGCTTAAAACCTGCTAGGTGTTAATTATGAAACTCTGCAAAGCATGCAAACACATCACTCAGGCAGCTCCTCAGCAGAAACGTCTGTGTGCTGCTCAGCTCCCAGCCCACACGCTTTTCCTCCTTCCCTCCCTCCATCTCACCTCTCCTTAGGTAACAGCCACTTTTGTGAGGCACTCGTCATTTCACAGTTTCAAGTTTCTGGCTTGAAGTTCTGCCCTTCAAACTTTTAAATGACGCAACAGCTAATTTCTGCTCTCACCCACCTGTGGGTACCATGTAGATGGCGCTTCTCACTCCATAAGTTATTCAAGGAAATTTCTCCTGGGATTTGACTTGTGTGTGTTTATCAGCCTCTCCTGGAAGACAGGACAGATGTTGAGGACTGGGGAAAGAGACGTTGCCTAGGATGTGTAGAAGGGGGAGAACTTTCAGAAAACTATAGCACAGCCTCCAGGAAAGGTGTGATCTTGCTGGAAATATAAAGTGAAATGGTATAGATGAGAGAGGGGAGGAGACAGTGAAACCCATGGAAGACGATGTTGACTTTATCATGCTCTGTTTTTCTGGAAGGCATTCAGATGTGGTGATAGCCATGATAATCGGGGTAGGCCAGAGAAAACTGTAAACTAAAACCAGTCTTTCTGCAGCAACAATCTGCTCTGGAGGGTTCTGCAGGGCTCTGGTGTGTTCAGAGGCTGGAGGAGAGCCCAGGGTCAGAAGATGGCCAGAGGCCAGGTGAGACCTGCCAAAGGGCATGCCTGGAGCACAAAATTATTATTTTTTCCCTTCATAGACAAGCGCAATGTACATGAGAGACAATAGAAAAACTGCTCTGTTACAGCGAGGTCTGATGAAAATGCTGCAGTGAAGACCCTCTAGTTGTGGTCAGTGGATGTGCTGAGCCCCTGCAATGCATGAGGGGGCTGCAGGCAAAGTTCAGTGTACACTGAGTTAAATGTGTTTTCAGAAATTAGCATCTAAGTCTAATGTGGACAGAGCCACAGAAATGTTACGTGACTTGCCCAGGTCTTCAGGTCTGAGATATGGAAGGAAGATGAGGTCCTGAAAGCCTCAGCCCTCCCTGCCACCCACCAAGAGAGCAAAAGTGATTGAAAATGATTTACGCATTGAAAGACCTGGCTTGTTTGATTTTATAGATAGCAATAATATTTTAGCTGTTCTAATGACAAGTAGTAATTAGGCAGCTGGACCACATCAGTAGAAACACCTGTTTGTGTGCTTCCAGCTGTTCTCCACTGGAATTACTAGCAAATGTGTTGCATAGATATTTTCCAGGCATTTAAGATCACCACCATTTTCTCTCTCATCTCTTCTGAAGAATATGCTCTGCTCTAGAGTTTACTCAGAGAGAGAAAGCGTGTGCCTGGGCAATGATAGCATTTAAGATTTCCCTGGCCTGCCTTTCTTTTGTGTAACCACATTTCACACCTGAAGGAAACACAACATGAAAAGGAGACAGAGGCAGCAGATAATGAAACAACAGTTTAATTCAAATGGGTGAAGGCGGTTTATTCATTTCTAAATGAAAGAGGATGCCAATAGTCTGCTGTAAATCTGAATGTCAAAATTCCTCAGAGCTTGGTCCACCCTCCACAGCAGCAGCAGGCTTTCTCTGCAGCTTTCTGACGCTTATGGAGCTATTCACAAATATTTCTAAGCAAAGGTTGCAGTCACCTATTATCCTGTTTATTCCAGAAGTACTCAGGGGCTGGCAGAAAGCAGAGCCCTGTTGTGCCAGACTTCGTACAGACAAAGCCACGGAGACAGCCACTGCTTTGCTGGCTTTACTCAGCTATTGTTTTGCTGAAATGCAATTTAAAATGCGATGCAATTCTTTTGGCTATTAACAATAGGAAAAATACAGTTTCTTGATCTGTGTCAGTTTGTTAGATGGGTTTAGGGCAAGCAAATACAAATGAAGCTACATATTTATATTTATTTAGGACACATGTTTAGTTTAAACCAATAACTGATGTGACACTCTCCATTTATTTGAGGTTGGAAGCTTTTATTTGGAGAACTGCAGCTGGGGAGGTAATGGGGAGGGATGGTGATATTCAAGCCTGTGCCTGAATGAATCTCCATTTCTTCTGCCCCAGGAAGAGCTCCAGTACAACTCACATGAAATTTCTACAACTAATTTCTAACTGAAATAGAAATATTTTTCTATTCTTATTTTCTACAGCGACCAGGAATCCTAGTACCAACAATGAGGCTGAAGGAGAACAAGGTCAATGTGGATAGATCCCACCTCTCTGACATGCCTCCTGGAAATGTCACGGTGATGCACCTTTAGAGATGGTCCTGTTTACCTGAAGGCAACACCCCTATGGGCTAGCATGTGCTAGCATGAACAACAATATTTCTCACAGCGTTTTTAGACCACATCCTTTGGCACTGATGGCAAAGGAGATAGGATAGAGGCAGATGGACAGACCAGCCCTCCCAAAAGGTACTGTATAGGCTTCCTTGCCTACATTATAGGCTTCCTTCTTGCTGACAGTTGCTCAACACTCAGGCTCAGAGCAGAGTCTGCCATGCCCTCAACAAGCTCTTTTCTCAAAAGAAACCAGGAGCCCATGGCTGCCAAACTCTGCTGGCAGCACAGGGCTGGTAGAGACTATCAGGAAGCAGGAATCTGAGTTTTGCTATTCTATTAAGGCAGAGGTTGCAGGCACAGAGAGACGATGTGAATGTCGGGGCTTTTTACTCCACTGTTTTTATGTAATGATTTTTCCTGCTGTCAGGAATTAAATTAATAACAAGTTTCAGAACTGAATGTAAAACTTGGGCTGGGGAAGGTGTCCAAAGGGTCTTTTTGTAGTACAGTTCCAGGCACAACTGGGTGAGGGAGGTGTCAATGTCTCACTGAGTCTTACAATTCTTTAATTTGGGAGCGAAAGGAACCGAACTTCCACTCTCGAAACACCTCTTCACTTTCTAATGTAGTTTTCTTATCTGCTTTCTTTGCACTCACCATGCCCCATGTTTTGTTCATATTTGCCTTCCTCTTCATGTGTTGAAGGGTGCCTGTCCCACACAATGGGCACAGAGCAGCTGGAACTGCCGGCATCAGCCCTGGAGACATAGATATCACAATGTCACCAGATGTGAAAGCTGGTTACTGGATGTGAACTTTTCTCCTGGGAAAGGTGCCAAGCATCCCGCCTTGAGCAAAGGCGGTGTGCCAATGATTCATGCCAGGTCATCTAGGCACCTGAGAACTTACCTTCTTTTTAGCAGGAATGTGGGGACAGCCTGGCAGTGCTACAGCAAACAGGGATAAAACAGACCTCAAAACTTTCTGCTAGATAACAGGTATCTAAACACATTTGACAGATGTACTCAAATGTCTGTCAAACTGTGAGAAGAGAGCACTGAAACAGTCTAATCACCTGGGGACACAAGTATCTCTAGAGCTGTGAGACATCACTTCCAGCCAGCTGAAGGCACATCCCTGTGGGAGCTCCTGGCCAAACAAACACAAGGCACTAATTCTGGTCCCAATGCTCTAGTGAAGCAAATCCAGGGCACACAGAGGAAGTTTCTCTTGGTTTGGTGGGCAGGTTACCAGGGTGAATAGAGTGCCTGTGCTGCCTGTGGCTGTTCCCCACATAGAAAAAACATTACTCTTCTCTGATCCAAAAGCAAGAACTGGGGCTTAAGGTGACTGGGTATCAGTATTGACCAGAACACTGAAGAAGAGGCAATTTTTAGAATGACAAAGCTCACTGCAAGTCATCACTTTTCAATACTTCTTAAAGGATCTGCCAATGACACAGTATCGTGATATGGCTTCTTAAAATCTCTACCATTCAACTTCCGTCACAACAGTGACCCTGGCAGGTTTCTCAGACAGGAGGATTTTGTTCAATAACTTTCTGCTGTGTATCAGTTTGTCATAAAACTTTGAACATGTGTTGTTTAATGTCAGACAGAATCACAGCTTGGATACTGCTTATGCTTCCTCACCATTTCCCTTCTCATCAAAGCCTGCTCATTTCCTGAGCAAGTGTTCATTTTGCCTGTGCAGTAAGCACAGAGCAAAATCTATCCATTCTCAAAAAACCTCTTGGGAAAAACCAACACAATTATAATTTATGACTAATGAATTTAAAATGACCCCAGGAGAAGTTGTTGTCAACGTCAAAAGGAAAACTGGAATGTGTGATGACTTTCTGTTTACCTGCCTTTGCAAAGCATGTTGGGATATATCCTCTAGCAGAGGTATCATCTCCTTTGGGAGACAATGAAGGAGAAATTCTAAACATTCACTTTGGATTTAATAGATATGGAAGCTTTTCCCAGGTAGTAAATCACATATATATATATAAAGTATCTGTTTGCAGCCACGAGAAGCAATAATTTCTGCACTTGTCAGATTTCTGTACATTTTTTTTTCTCCACAATAAGAGAAAGTAAAAATGTTTTTACTTCATGAGATCCGGGAATACAAGCATCTGTGACAAGGGTGAAAAATGAGTTCTAAATACAGTGTCTATGGGTCCAGATGGGTTCTACCCAAAGGTACTGAGGGAACTGGCAGAAGTGCTCACCAAGCCACTTTCCATCATTTGTCCTGGAAAACCAGGGAGGTCCCAGTTAACTGGAAGACAGCAAATGTGATGCTCATCCACAAGAAGGGCTGGAAGGAGGGTTTGGATAATTATAGGCCTGTCAGACTGACCTTGGTGAGAGGGAAGTTTATGGAACACATCATCTGGAATACCATTATGTGGCACATAAATGATAACCAGCTGATCAGGTCCTGATTGACTAACTTGATCAACTATGACAAAGTGACTTGCTTAGTGGATGAGGGAAGAGCTGGGAATATTGTTTACCTAGACTTCAGACCATTTTCCCCAGCATTCTCCTGGAGAAACTGCCTGCTCATGGCTTGAACAGGTATACCGTCCCCTGGGTAAAAAAATGGCTACGTCCAAAACATGGGGGAATGGAATTAAAGCCAGTTGGTGGTCAGTCACAAGTGGTGTTCTCCAGGGCTCAAGATGGGGGCCAGTTCTCTTTAATATCTTTATCAATCATCTGGATAAGGGGATTGAGTGTACCCTCAGTAAGTTTGCAGATGATACCAAGTTAGGTGGGAGTGTTGACCTGCTTGAGGGTAGGATGGGTCTATAGAGGGATCTGGACAAGCTGGATAATGGGCTAATGTCAATTGTATGAGGTTCAATAAGGCCAAGTGCTGGGTCCTGCATTTTGGTCACAACAATACCAAGCAACGCTACAGGCTTGGGGAAGAGTGGCTGGAAAATTGCCCAGCAGAAAAGGACTTGGGTGTGCTGGTGGACAGCTGGCTTAATACAAGCCAGCAGTGTGCCCAGGTGGCCAAAAGGGCCAAGAGCATCCTGGTCCATCACTACAAGAAAGACACTGAAGTGCCAAGGCCAATGATACAAAGTTCAACATGGCTAATTGCTGTGTTCTGTATATAGGTCACCAAACCCCATGCAGCGATACAAGCCTTGGGAAAAAGTGACTGGAGAGCTACCCATTGGAAAAGGACCTGAGAGTGTTAAATGACAACTATCTGAATATGACCCAGCAGTGTGCAGGTGGCCAAGGTGGCTAACAGCATCCTGGCCTGTATCAGGAATACAGTGGCCAGCAGAACTTGAGAAGTGATTGTGCCTCTGTACTTGGCACTGATGAGACCCCACCTTGAGTTCTGTGTTCAGTTTTGGGTATTGAGGTTCTGGAGTGTGTCCAAAGAAAGATAACGAAATTGGTGAAAGGTCTAGTTCTGAGGAGCAGCTGAGGGAACTGGGGTTGTTTAGTCTGGAGAAAAGGAGGCTAAGGGGAGACCTTATTGCTCTCTACAACTATCTGAAAGGAGCTTAGAGTAAGGTGGGTGTTAGTCTCTTCTTTCAGGTAACAGGTAATAGGACAAGAAGAAACAGCCTCAAGTTGCAGCAGGGGAGGTTTAGATTGCAAATTAGGAAAAATTTCTTTACCAAAAAGGTTGTCAAGCATTGGAACAGGCTGCCCAGGGAAGTGGTTGACTCATCAACCTGGAAGTATTTAAAAGAAGTGTAGGCGTGGCACTTAGGGACATGGTTTAGTGGTGGACTTGGTAGTACTAGGTTAATGGTTGGACTAGATGATCTTTAAGGTTTTTTCCAGCCTAAACAGTATTATGATTCTGCAGTCTTATAAATAAAACCATCTCAGAAACAGAGAGGGATAGTCAAGACAAGGGAAGATTTTTGTTTTCTAATAACAAACAGCAGCTGAATTAAGACATCAGGACACCAGTGCCTGGAGCACTTACTCTAGTCTTTCATTTCCTAAAGTTCAACTGGCAGCAAGGGCCTACGAGTTATTTTGGTGTCTTTGGTATTAATCCTTGTGGCATGCAGTAAATATTTTTTTTGCAAATGCAGTTCATATTACTTACGCACCAAAAATATTCAAACATTGGTTTGTATAGTCAGCAAAGTGTATTTGAGGTGGTTTGGAGTCAAATTATCTTCCAATAACCTTTATGCTTAAATTGTTTACTAAGGTAACACACACGGCCTCCTGTCCAACAACTTTTGAAAATTCTTTTCTTGTACTAAAAAAATGAAACCACAGAATTGCTGATTATTCTAAATCTGAAAGACATTGTGAAAACACATTCTGCAAAATGACAATTAGGCAGTAGAGCATTATTTATAGTTGTGAAATAAACATCAGTTAATCATCCCCAGGAGCACCAATTTCTAACCTCTGTTTAGGTGAGATTTCAGATGCCTAACTTATTATCAGCTTTCAGCAATGCCTGCTCATCAGCAGCAGTCACATTAGACAAAATACAATGCATACGATATAGCAGTAATTAAATCATACTCCAGGGAAGAGATAACAGTGAATTATAAGATATCTTGAGAAGTGATAATAATTACTCCATAGGGGTTCTATTCTATTAGGGTTTAAAGACTTTTAAGGCTTCGCAGAAAAGACTTAATTCGAAAAAAAACTGCTAAAGATGAAAATAAACAATAAATAAGTGGTGTTAATCTTATCTGTCACACACATCTCTGGCAATATTTCAGCTCTTTTGCTTTTACTTCAGCCCCAGAGTTCTTTAGTTTGCCTTTGGAAACCACTGTGTTATTCAAGAAAATTGAAGCAGACACATGAGTCTATTTAATTGATTGTGGCTGGATAGCTCCTGTGTAGATAAGAAGCTTGACCAAAGCCAAGAACACTCAGCCACAGGGAGAAGTTCCACCAGGGAATGGAGAAAGAAGCCAAATATATAGAAAGGAGATAGGAAAATTCAGAGTCTGGGAGATGGAAGCAGAGGTCAACCCTGACATTTCCTGATAAAATTTAAGTTATTCTCATCAGGGAAAAGGATGAGATTTCTCTTGAATCCCAGCTTTGTGGAGCAGCACTGGACCTCTATGAGGTGCTCCTACAATCAACACATCAGTAGGAATTATGAGTCTCATCCTGCTCCTTTAGTGTCAATGGATTGGGGGTTTCATTTCCCCCTGGTTTCCTTCAAAGCGACACTAAATGCTTCAGGAATTGGTGTAATATGAGTATTAGATAAGACATTCCTACTTATGTAATTTCTGCAATATTCTAATACATAGCAGCTGCACTAGATTCATATTAGTATTGGATATTTCATATAAAGTGTGCAATGAATGTGAAGGAAAAAATACAGGTGTCTTTTGTCAGTGTTTATTGGAATGAATTTGTGAAGCTCAGGCCTTACCATGCCTCATTTGATCTTTTTCATGAGGTCTTTTTCCAGTAAAGAAATCAGACTTGACTGTTTCAAAGACCCAGAGCCCTGAACATATTTGCCACCTTTTTGTTCTCTGGTACAATGGACAATTTGAGACAGTTACTGCACAAACCCCGGACAAGCTCTTTGTGACCCTGCTGATTCACTACCACTAATTCTGTCAGTTTAGTGTAAAAATCACCTCAATTAGCAGTTCAGTGTGAGGTGATTCCAATTCCATAGTAAACTCTGATGCAAATAATCCATTATGCTCTTCTGCTGTGTCATCCCTTACCCAGAATGAAAGTCCTTTTATTCTTTGATTATCCATCAGGACATCTAATTCTTTGGTTGGTCAAAGGTAAATGTTAAAAGCAAGATAGCACAGGTGGTCCCAAAAATCTGTAAGAGGTGCTGTTCCAATTGTTTGCTTTCCAGTTTTATGAAGTAATTTGTTTCTGTGGGACTTGTCATGTAATTTAAGTGCATTTTCAGCCTATAAAGACCTGTTAACTCAAAACTATACTGTGTCCTTATGAGGAATTAAACTCACCAATCACTCTTTTATAATAAATACAAATGAGATAAACTTCCAGTGAAAGAAAATATAGTAGAGTCCAAACAAGGTTGGATATTGGATATTAAAGTTATTAAAAATCCATTCTGTGATATTTTTAAGAATATGAAAGAAATACAGCACACCTTCTTCTGAGGTAGTCCTCAGGAGATGAGCATTTTGTAAATCATCTTCCTCTGGTGACACAGCAGTAGTTCATGTTGCCAGTAGCCAGACCAGATCTGGCTTGTTAAGATTGCATGATAGTAAGTAAACTCTAAAACCAGCACATCGCTATATAGTGATAACTCTGTGTAACTTAACAGCACCTATAAAGCTTGTCAGATAGCACCGACGATGCCATAACACCATGACACATGCCAAGTACTGGACATCAAAAAAGTCTTGGTAGATGAGAAACAGCTACAGGGCAGAGTGGGGAAGAGCACCCAGCACAACTGATATATCAGCCAAATGCTGTCTTACCTCCACTGTGAGCATTTGGATGCTGACTGCAGATCTGTGCTCACTAGTGGTGACAGCACTTAAGCTTCTGCTTAACTCTGCTGCCATACCAAGGAGCCTTCTGATAACTCTGATGAGAGACACATGCATCTAACATTATCAGAAATACAGAGCCATGTACACGCTTATGTCAGGCTGTGTTGACTCTAGGCATGTACTTCTCTCAAAGGGTCCTCCATTGCCATCCAAAAAAGATATTTTTAAAGTTAGTAGTGCTGTTCTCTAGGCTCATGTATGATTCCAAGCTGCTGTAGCTGTGTTACACAGCAGGCCATCAAAATACATTTGCACCTGACAGAGATGGTTACTGGCTGGCCCACACAGAAAATAATGAAGTATTTAAAACTCTGAGGAGATGAACAAATCTTTTCACTCCTTAAACCCACAGTAGAGAAGAAGCAGGAAAGAATGGGGATAGCAAATGCAGGATAGTTCATACTCAAGAATGCACAGATGCTGTGGTTCATTTCTCATACTTCATGAGCCTGCTCATTTAATGACTCTGTTTAGAAGCACAAGTACCAATGCAGAGTGAAATTCTTTGCATTAATATTTTTTCACCCAGGAAACATCAAAAGAAAACCTGATCAAAGCGGCACAGATAAATGTCTGTAATATTACCCTGACTGATCTCCTTCTGAATCACCAACATACACATTATGTGCTATCTGAGCGCACCTTTGTGCCTTGAGATGATCTAGTATATATTAGTACATACTTTCAGATTGCCAAATCTGATTTTTCTCTAGCCTTTTTACATTAAATACATACTTTCTCCCCACCGATACTGAAGTTACATTCACTGTTCTGGGAAGATCCTCATATCAGCAGAGCTGGGGACTGAAAGGAATGCTGACTGTATGCTCTCAGCAGATCACACCTTCCACATCCTGCACACTCTACAGGAACGGATTCATCATTCAATCATTTAATAAAATTTGAACTGGACTTGCTACTCAAGATTGGTATATTTTGAGGGGGTTTATGGATGGCACATGTATTAACATATTCTTTTTTTTTTTGGTATGAGGCACCAATGTGGGACGGATGTTAATCTTCACTTGAGAAGTCTCCATCATCTATCACCAGAGGCTCCATAGTGTTGATCCCTGTTTTCCCTATAATCAAACTTTTAATTTCTAAATGTCAGTCCAGCTCAATTCTCACTACCTGGTCTATAAACAATGGGCCATCATTCAGTCTTATCAGCCAGATATCTATGTTTACAGCTCTTCATTTTTTTTCCATTTTGTATTAGCTCTGGTAGCACCCATGGTTCAACGCTGTGGTGGCCATCCTGCATGGCACTGTTGTCCCACCTGTCTGGGCCGGTGCACAGATACTGGTATCTCAGTGGGGAGCACAAGCTTCCCTATTTTCACATCTTTCTGCAATGCTCTAATAAATAAAGTTGGGCTGGCAACGGGAACCTCTGTGCAATACTGAGGAGTGGAAACATCCCAAGCTGAGGCATATGCAGCACACCTGCTTTCACCCCTGGTGGATGGATGGATGGAGATCACTGGGATGCACTTAGTAAATTTAAAACACAAAGGGAAGCTGAGGTTTCTCCTTCATTAGCAGGGTCAGCCCTGGCTTTCCATACCCTCCACAAGAGTGCATGTGAATGGCATCTTTTCCCCCTCCTCCCTGCAGAGAGGTGCCAATGTCTGTCTCTTCAAATCATTGCATCTCCCCATCACTGGCTGAGCTGTCTCAGCAAGCATCGCCGCTAGCGCTGCTCTGAGCTCAGGCAGCCCCCAGGCTGGCACTTCCCCAGCACACCCAGGGCTCTGCTGGGCCCCTCAAATCCCACCTCACTTTGCAAAGGGGTTAGAAATGCCAGCTGAGTGTTTGCTCTGCCTGCAACCCAAGAGTCCTCCTCCACATTTCTGCCCATACCTATCTCCCTTCATAGTGAAATGAGCATCACTGGAAAGGCACTTGTATTCAGGTGGCCATATTGGCTGGCTCTGGGATGCATGAGTTGTCAGTCAAAAGCTAACAAGGCTTGTTGACCAAAAGACCCACTGTTTAGCCCACTTCTGGGGCTACTTTCTCTCACATGGCTGCAGTCCAGCCCAGTGCGCTGCTGGCAGGAGGCAGTGCCAGGCTCTGACCTAACTTGTTTGCTGGTGCGGGGAGCGAGGACTGTGCCTTTCAGCCAGGTCAGTGACAGGCAGGGCTTTGCCTCCTGCCCTCATCCCCAGGGAGAGCTCTGGCTGCTGGGAACTGCAGAGATTTCGAGTCTGGTCCTCAGCTGAGCATTGTTCTGCATGGTGCCCAGGGGTGCACTGGGCTGTTCTTGCCACCAGCAGCCTCGTTTTAATTAGAAGATGAACATTAGTCAAAACAGCAAAAACTGAACACCCTAACTCCAAAATTTCACCATTTAATCTAGGTTTAAGTATCATGTTTTAAATCTTCTCCCACACAAGATAATTTTAGCCAGGCAGAAGCAGTGTCTTTTTATTTCTGTTGCAAATTATTGGAATGTTTTTAGGAGATAGGGAATAAAGGCAGTCAGGGTTAGCCCCAGTGCAAGCAGCCAGCCAGGCAGGCAGCAGTTTGCTGCCATACCTGCACTAATGAAGGACCACAGCCCCACAGCCAGGACCAGGTTAAACCTGTGTCCAAAACTACTCAGCTGATGGCCCGAGTAGGGATCTTTATTTTGCTATTCTGCAGTGGAGTGTTTCTAGCCATAAAATGAAGATAAATGACATTTTTGTAAGTGTCTGGCCACACTTGCATAAACAGCACCCAGCATTCTTGGCCCTCCCTTGAACTCAATTAACACATATTTTAATGGCTGCATTAACACTTGTTCCGCTGCCTCACTCCCACCCTGCAACACTTTTGTGGACTGACTTCCCAGGGCCAGTTTTTCCTTGGAAAAATTGCCTTTCCAAAAGAAAAATCCCTGCTTTTGAGGAGGCACAGAGAGGTTTACAGGTTGCTGCGGTCACTCCCGCCCCCCCCCCCCCCCCAGTTCTCCGTGCCACCAACAGCTTGTTCAAATTGGCTGATACTGACTGAGTGCATTTCTTCAAAATGCTATGCTCCCAACAAGGGCTATTTATCAACCCTACAAGATTCAGAACTGCAAGACCCTGAATTTCATAGTCATTTGCAGCGTCAGAAGCTGCTAATGGCCCATAAAATTTAGCAACTTCTCCATAAGCTGCTGGTTAATGAAAAATCGGTTAAATTGTTCACAGATCAGCTGGCACGGTGCCCTCTGATTCACGAGATGCTTTCCCTGGCAAAGGTTACATTAACCATGCTGGGGAAGCAGAGAGAGGAGTCAGGGCAGTTTGGCAGAGGCTGCAACATTTCCTGGGTGGGATGGACACAGAGGACCTCTGTGCCAGCAGGTTAGGGGCAGAAGACCCCTGCAGTGGTGGGATGGGGGCAGAGGATCACCATACCAGCAGAATGGGGGCAGAGGACCCTCACATTGGTGGGATATGGATCTGAGGACCCCTGCAGTGGTGGGATGGGTGCAGAGGACACCTGCACCAGCTGGATGGGGACAGAGGACCCCCACACTGGCTGCAGGGGATGGGACCCTCTCAGCCACAGCACCAAGCACTCTCTGGCACTGCCCCAGTACCGGTGCCCAAGCTGCTACTGCTGCTGCCGGGATTAAAGCAAGACTGCGTGACAGTGGAGGAGTTCAATTTAGCGAGGCAGTTTGGTTTGCTGAGACGGATGCACACTCAGTGAATCCCTACTCTGATTTTTAATTGAAACAATAAGGCAGAGCCGACTTTCCCCTCTCTGGGAAAGCTGCGCGCTGAGCAATGGGGAGCCCCTGCTTGCACATTCCTGCAGCCTCTGGGTGATGGAAGCTGAGGCGAAAGGATGCTGCAGCATTTAGCTGGCCTCCCGCAGAGCCTGTGTTTGCCTTTTACTGGCCCTGCTGCTGTTGCCTCTCCCAGCAACTGCTGCCGTAACTTGTGACAGCTTTGCACAAAACACACACTGCCCCGTGTTGGGATGCAAAAATGTGTCCGTCCCACCCGCAGTATAAAGCCAGGCTTTGGCATCTGCAGTGGTGAAACGGTCTGATGTCAGCACAAATTAACGCTGCTCGCCACGCTGACATTGCGAGGCCTCAACTGTCAATGCTGGCATTTATGATGCTGTGTATTTTAACTAATTAGGCACTCACAGCCCAGCTGGTGCGGCCCATCCATCTTACGAACGGTGGATGCTTTTGCACTGGCATATGCTACAATAATGAGAATCAATGTTGCTAATGACTTTGCGCAGCCCATTTTTCAGTCACCTTTGCAAATCCACATTATGCTGGGAATGCACACAGGAGAAAACACTGGCTTTGAAATACCAGAGGTGCATTTCTTCAGGAGGAACCCAAGATTTGCCTTGCTCTGGCGTGGCTGAAGCACCGTGGCAGAGGAGCTGCTCCCACCAAAGCTGCTGTGCAACTCTGAGAAAGCAATTTCTATTGCAGCCACTAGAACAGATGCAGTTTCCAGAGCCAAAGCCCTTAAACTTGTTTCACTGAATTTCCTCAGTCAGTTTTTGTTTTCCTGGAGCAAGTGTTCAAGCTTTCACCATTGGTGAGTAGCTGTCCCTTTTTCTTACCCCAACCTGCAAGTTAAAGCTGTTCTCCTTCCCAAGAGGAGAAGCGGACAGGGGACCAGCCCATCAGGTGGCAAGGATGCTGGCCACCATTCAGCATCAGGGACTTGGAAAAGCAGCAGCTGCCTGTAGCAGTCAAGAAAAGAGAATTCCTTCCTTTGCCTTCAAAAGCTCCAACCCCTCCTCAAGAGATTTACCAGATGTTCTGATTAAGGCAGTTCAATTGCAGTGTTTAAAAGCCTCTTCCACCTGCTCCCCTCAAGCTTCTCTCTGTGGGCAAGAGTAACTCTAATTAAAAATTCCCTCCTGCTGTGAGGACTCCTCCCTCACCTTTCCAGAAATCAGCATTGTACAGACAACCTCTAGGGACTGCTCTGTAGGGGAAGACTCCTTTCTCTTTTCTTTTTTTACTCCCCTGCAGTGGAAATTAAAATTTAGTGGACTTTAAAGTGGACAGCACGGAACAGAAAAGCTCTTTCCCGAAGCTCCCACTCCAGCACTGACCACTGTTCAGAACCTCCCCTGCCCAACTTTGGGTGGCACCTGCCCTAGGTCCTTTCAGCAGCCACCACCCCCTGGATATGGTCTTGGCTTGTAGGGAGAAGCCTGAAGCCCCATAATCCTTCACCATCCAATTTGCAGCTGAACTCGTCAGCGCTGAGACTGCATCATGGCAGTCCCCACCTCACAGCAAAGCATCACACTCAGGTGGTGGCTCTTCACAGGCTAGGGTCTCGCTCAAGCTGTCTACTTTTGGGGCTGACTCTGGAGGGGCAGACTGAACTGCGGAGGGCACCAAAATGTAGAATGAGAGCAGAGGAAGTAGGTGCCAAATTTTCTGGTATAAAACTCAGACTGCTTTTGATACCATCGGGGCTTCCCTGCTCTGGCACTGCCAGGAAGAAAAGCTATAGACTTTCTCTCCTGAGGAGCCCCATGGCTCTGATGTATAACAGATATAGAAGGTCCTACCTTGCTTGCTGAAATAAAGGGGTACTTACCCTAAATCAGACAATGCAGGGCACCCACCCTGTAAAGCCACCCGTGCCCATCAGTCCTTTTTCTCACATATTCCAAGAGAAATCAGACCCATATTTGCTCTAGAGGTGCTGTAGAGACCCTGGCTCTTGGCTTCTGAGGGTCACCCGCTGCAGAGGGGGATTCAACAGGACCAATAAAAGCCATCCCTGGCCTCAAGTGTTATCGCTGCCAGAAGCCTCGGCCATTTGCCACAAGCCTCAGAAGCCCCTCACCTCCAGGCACATTTGCTGATGTCTCATCCTTAGCTGAGCCTCCATTTTTATTCCTCTTGGTGGGCAGTCCCACCAGCTGCTGGTGCAGCCTCAACCCTCCGTGAAAAGGCCAAAACAGAAAATCTTCTTAAGCAAATCCTGTGCTGATAAATGCTACTCAGATGATGGGATTAATATTTTCCCTATTTTGGAGCCACTCAAGCATGCAGGTGAATATATGCCCATTTAGCATGTTTTTGAGCAGTAAATATGCTTTTCCTCCTCAAAAGGGTTCTCTGCCTTTTAACTCTCTGAGGATCACTGGGTGCAAGCCCAGGTTTTTCTGTCACAGGACTCTGCGGAGTCAATCCCCATAGTAACGGGGCATCCACCCATGAATCCAAACCTGCAGCAGGTCCCAGCACTGCAGCATTCAGTCTAGGCATATATTCAACATCAGGGTACACGAGTGCATAAGTATATATACAATTAATCTGTGCTTGCTCAGCAAATGCAGTGTGTGCAGAAGACAGATAAATGCCGGTAGAAACTCAATCCCTTTCGTGTGCAGAGCTCACGTACAGAGTGGTGAGTAACAGTGAAAAAGGCTAAGGAACAGGACACTGCTTCATCAAATGTGCCTATCCTGGCCCTAAAATGATCAGAGGATGATTTTCTGAGTTGTTTTGTTGAAACACTTCCTATTTGCGTATTTTCATCAAAGAACACAGCCCTTTAAAATGGGCCCGGCTGTAGCCTTGCTGTTGATTTGCATGGAAGGGCTGCAAAAGTGTGCAGCTAGCACCACTTACTGGCAAGGCGACAGATACAGGCATTTAACAATTTTACTTGGCAAGGTCCTCGCACAGTAACTCTGAATACAGAACTTAGCATAGGTGTTTAAATAAAATAAACAAATGTAGGGCATCTTTTCCCCCCATTCTTGCTGAAAAAAAAAAAAAAAGATAAAGAAAAAAAAATAAAAGGAAAAACCTGAAATTTCCTTCTAAGCCAGTTGTCAAATAGCTTCCAGTAACAACAATCCTAGCAATAAAGAGCTATAACCTTTGGCTGAATACGCTATATCCCTGTGTGCCAGTAACACTTCTCCTTTAGTCCTACTTCCACAGCAATGGACACAAAGCAATGGCCGGCCTGGGAGCAAGGGAACGCTCTCTGCATCTTTTCTCTCAATACATCAAAGGAGTGGTGAGTGTCACCCAGATCACTGTAATATTTACAAAGTGCATGTGAGTGTGTGTGTGTGTGTTCGTCTGCCAGGACCATGGATGGGCAGCTGTGTCCATCATTTTTCAAACCCCAAGAAAAATTAACCCCATTTTTAAAACCCTAAGAAAATCAACTCAGTTTACAGACATTGCCTGAATTATTTATCGTGACTGATGAGCCGATGAGAGGCCTCATGGTCCCACTTGTGGGGCAGGTGCCTTCAAAGTTATTCAAGTTCCTTTAATAACAGCCATTGGTTTCTGCTTCTTAACAGAGGGTTTTTACAGTTACCCTCTAGGCTGCCTCCTCCTTCAGTACCTGTGATTTATTTGGGAAACAAAGCATCAGTTCAGTAGAGCTGCAGAGACTTCAATGTAAAGATCCCACTGCTGCACTTTGCTGCATCTCTGACTGTGCTTTACAAACACATCCTCTCCTTCCCCATTTTGTCTATCTTAGACTCATTTATTTAAATAAAAAAAAAAAAAACCAACCCAGAGGGTAACAGCAAGGAAAAAGGTTTAAGCTTCTTGAAAGCTTCTGCTTAGGACAGAACTTACCCCAGTTGTGTCAGCTTTTAGGCAGCAGCTGTACATACCATTTTAACTCAAAATCCATGAAGGTGGTCTGCAGCTGACTGTTCCCCCAGCTGGCTGAACCCCTGATCCCAGTTCGTGCTGGCCCTGCAAGTCATCATAGTGCAATTGCCATTTGTTTCGTTGTCTAACTGGAGAGGGCTTTTAGGTGCCTGATCTCCAATGAATATGAAAATGTCACATTTTAGAGCTTTGTCGATTAGAAGGATCATCTTGAAAAAGAAGATTCATTAATTAGTTACACTGGCAGTCTTTTTAATTAGGCATTGCTGAGTACCTTCAGTCTTTGTGATCTTTAGCGTTCTTAGCTTGTTGTACTTTATTTACATATTTTTTGGACACATACGTAATTCCTAATTAACACTGTAGAGTCTACTCCAGCTATTTCAAGATGTCACGTACTGTAGATCTTCAGACGTGTTTACCGGATGTCTGCTGAATTTAAATTACTCCTTTAATCAGACCAGAAAACCCACATCCTTTTGTGGGGGTACAAGAACACCCACCAGAGACATCCAGGGGAAGGTAATCCAGTCTCCAGGAGGTTTCAGTATGGGAGCAAATGAAAGACGCTCACAGAATGAAACCTTTCAAAAGACATTTCTGTCAGGAATTTTAAAAAGAGAATTTGCCTGCAGGGAAATCCCTCTGACAGCAAGCTGTCAAAGGCACATCCCCACCAGGGTGGTCTGCGGGAAAGAGCCGAACAGCACAGATCGTGTTGGGATTTCAGGAGACTCAGGCAAGCAAGATGTTTCTTAAAGGAAGTGGATACTTCGGAACCAAATGGAAGAGCAGACATTCATCTATCAGATGTGAGCCACAGCCCTCAAATGGTACATCTGAGCAAGGAGGAGCATGAGGAATAAGGGGCGCTCCTCTAGTTTTGTAGCATTCCCCTCTACTGAACTGAGCAATCCTTTAAAGAAAGGATCTTCTTCAAGTTGTGTTCCTCCTCTGCACCAGTTTGGCCAAAAGCATTTTTGCTAATGCCTCCACCCTGATAGCCAGTTTCCATCTACTCAGCTTCTAATTTTAGAGGCAGCTAAAAACTGGGAGGATATTTTGCAGGGGATAATCATGGAGAGACAGAGAACTGGAAGAGGGGATAAGAATATTATGTCTCCTCCCAGTTTAGCTCACCTGATCCTAACAAAACTCTGTTTTATCCTTGCTAGCTTACCCTGATCTGTCTTCCTCAATGTTATTCATCAATGTAGTACTCTCTGGTCTGTACACTTATTGGTAACAGTGATCAATATACATTAATAGCATCTTTCTGAAGTCTGTGCTCTGTTTTGCAAGACTTGCTGCCACTGCTTTCTCCAGATTTAACCTTATCTTTCACAGGTGCTTACCACCCCCACCCCCCCCTCCCTCCCGAGACAAGGGATGAGCTTGTGCTTTACAATGACTGGCTACTGCCATTATACTAACAGGTAACCATACACATAAAATGGGTGAATATTTCTGCACCACCTCCACAGCTTATCAATAAGTCACTATTCAATAAATGCATTAGTAAAGTCTGATGAACAGACCCAGCAAAAGCACTTTCCCTTATCCTCAGAGATAAGAGACAGAAGGAGAATATGAACAAGGTGTGCAAATGTTAAATCATTTAAGCAGAACAGAGCTGGAAGGTCTGGACCTGATGATCTCCCCATTGCTTAAAGAAACAAGGTCCTGATTAGCATGGGGAGGTAAGAGATGCTGTAACACCCTCCCTTCCCCAGGTTACTGAGGTGAGTCAGCACCACTGGGGCTGTGGTACTCCAGAATTAATCATGCTAAGGCTGTTCTCTCTCTGATTCGTTAGCCATAAAATAAAGCTCTTTACTGCAGCAAATCTTTTAAAATCTATTTAAAAAAAAAAAAAAAAAAAAAAAAAGAAAACCCCCAAAAACTCCCCAAAACCACCAACCAAAAAAAAGCCCAAGCTTCTCACATATACACAGAGCTGCACCTCACCTGTCAGTCACTTGGCAGAAACAAAATAATGGCTTAGGATGTGAGTGCTGTAGGGAAGGGTCTGTCCTTTTATCTCAGTCTTTGCAGTTCCCTGCATTGGGAATCCTGGTCTGTGTGTGCAATGACAATGCAAGTATGTAAATAATGGTGACAGGAGTAATAAGAATATTTCTTGTCCCCGATACACAGACACATAATGGTTTGGTAGTTGACACTGCTTCTTTCAGCAGAGAGTACTTCTCCGGCTTAGGCTGGCTCTGTGAAGCCAAAGCAAGATCTTGTTTGAGTCAGATACGTCTTTCCTCAGAAATCTCAAAATCTGGGCTGGCAAAGACTGTTACAGCCAAGCACTAGGGCTCAGCCACCACCTCTCTCTTGGAGGAGTTAGGGGCTGGACTCCACTTGGTTACAATCTCTTCTCTGGGGTGAAAAGACTTCACATACTAAAAGTCTTTGGAGGAAAGCAGTGGAGATTTGCATCTCTGCATATCCCATGGATATGCAGATATCTCCCCATGGGAGAAGGGAGCACTGTGTCTCCTATGCTCTCTAGAGATGTGCATGCCACCCTGTAGAGATTTTCCCTGTGCTAAAAGACATAGGAAGAAGGGCAAGTGTGTGCTGACCAGCCTGAGATGGTTTCTGAGCAGCCTGACTGCCCCTGTGCTGCAATGTCTAGCCCTGTGGTAGGGGAGGAAAACAGGTTGTGTTTAAGTTGATTTCAGCAGAGCTTTCAAGACTTTGTCCCATAAATAATTAACTTTGTAGCCAGGGAATTATGCTAGTCCATGGACTAGATGGGTGGACAAGGAGAGAGGTAAAAATTTGTTCAACTGTTGAGCTTGAAGGACACTAGCTAATATTTCAAAGTCCACCCAGGAGCCAGTTGCAGGTGGTGCTCCTTGGGGACCAATACTGAGGCTGGTACTCTCTGATGCCTTGTCAGTGACCTGATCAATGAGAGGGCACACACTCTCAGCAAGGTGGCCTTGAATTAAGATCCATGAGGGTAAGTATGAGAACAGGGAGAAAATTCAAAGCAGACTTAACAAACTGGAAGAGTACAAGTATGGATAAAGTGAAGGAAATCCAGCACAAGGCCACTGAGATGGTTAAAGGTCTGGAGCATATGATGTGTGAAAGGAGGCTGAGGAAGCAGGTTAGTTTAGTCTTGAGAAGAGCAGAACAATTGGGAATGTACTGCTGTCCTCTCCTGCCTGAAGTGGAAATACTGGCTTCCACTACCACAGAGGTGACAAGTCGCGACTCTTCCCAGTGATACACAGCACATTTTCACAGCTCACAGCATGGAAAATGTGAGATTGACACAAGGAAATGAAAATTTACGGTGAGAATGATTGCACACCAGAGGAGGATGCCCAAACTGGTTTGGAGCCTCCATTTGTGGAGAAGTTCAAAGCTTACCCAAGGAAGACCCTCAGCAACCTGCTCTCCTTTGATACTTGCTCCCTGCTGAGACCTTCAGAGGTCCCTTCCAGCCTAAATAATTCTTTAAGTATACGATTTTTATGAATTGGTTTCCCCTTTCCATTATAAATAGTTTAATCAAATGACAGCACAGGCCTGTAGCATCTGAGTAGTGTATGTACTCACAGGATGACACCAGCCTAACAGGGAATGCACTGTTTCTACTGCCAAGGTTTCATACAACTTCATCTCATGGTAAAGGATACCACTCTATCTTAGTCACTAGTAAGTGCCACTAAACATAAACCTGTGTAAAAATGATGTATAGCTGTGAATCTCAGAAGACAGCTTCTCCCCATAAAATCCACACATGACACGTTGTCACAAGAGTTATATATGAAGACGATGGTAAACCTTTCTTCAGACCAATAAACTACACGTTGTCCTGCAGAGCTGAAGCATTATTCAGTTGGTTATCAGCATCCTACAAGCTTGGGAAAACTCAGCTGATACTAAATATGTCATATTGCAGCATATATAAAAAGCCCAGCTCCCGAGCTTGTCTTTACATTATAGTGCTCATAATTACCAATGGAGGAGAAACCCACTGGAAAAATTAACCAGCTGTATCAAGGTGAGACCCATTATGTTAACATGTAGAGAGCTGCATATTTTAGAGCATACTCTAGCTCACAGAGTATTTCTAAATGGAAAGGCTTTTGTGATCAGAGGATCCCAGGCCTCAGCAAGCAGCATGGAAGCCCAGGCCCTCACTAGTTGGTTCCTTTGGTGACACCCCACTGCCCACTGTTTTTCCTTAAGGAAAATGAAGCCAGTGGCATAGGGTCAAATAGCTTCATGTGAAGATGTGGTTGAACTACAACTGTCTTCAGGAATCTAATTTCTCCGACATACATTTTCTTAGAAAACTTTCCCTTGATCACTTGATCCTGCATAGTGAAAGAAATCTCCCCAGGGAAACCTGAGTTCTCCAGAGAGAAATAAGGTTTTACTCCGCTAATCCAGAGCAAAATTTTCACAGCTCCATAGGCACCAGTTTAAGGTCTAATGCTCTGCAGAAAGAGAACTAGTCCATCCTGCTCAAAGGGCAAGAGGTTCCAGCCCCTCTCCCAGAGATTTCATTTAAAGCTACCTGTAAAATAAATACGACTTTAAACTGTCAGCACCGTAGGTACTAAATCAAGAAAGAGGACAGCTGCTGCTAAGAAAAGCGATTTTACTGTCTGGGAAAATATTGTCTTGTAGCGGGAAACAGCATGTGTTGCTTAATTGTTGTGCTCTCTGCTCCATACTTGTCCCATTGCCAGCTGCCTGCTGCGGCCAGTGTGGTGGCTTGTCCCTGCTGCGATGACTGTGCCACCTCCACAATGGCACAAAATGTCACCGCACTTTCAAAGTAGGGATGCAGGATGTCAGGGAAGTTGCTCTTGTGCAAATCTTCCAGGATGGCTGTTGCTAGTGGTAGGCGAGAGGGTGAATATGGGTGCAGTTGTTGCCATAGGGGCACAGTGATGAATTCATGTGCTTGGACACCTGGGGCAACTGGGAGAGCTGGCTTTAAGGGGAGCAATGCATTTACCATCTGAAACGCAATATGAAGCAATATGGTCAAAGAAGTTAGTGCCTTAATCACATTACTGTGTGCTACAGCTGCTGGGGAGTTATTTAAAATGACTTGGCATTGCAGCTGAGAAAAGCAGCTCCAGCGGAGTAGCCTGAGGAAGAGACCATGTGTCACGGCTGTCAACCTTCTCCTCTCCTACCAGGAGAGAAACAGAAATAACCCCCTGAAATAAGCACAGACTCCAGGAGCATCTGTCTGCAGGACAAATGTGACCCAGGTGCCACCACCTGTGTGGTAACCAGCCACCTTCACCCTCCTCAGCACCGTGGGGGCTGGGGGGCTGTGAGAGGCAGAGGTTGGCAGGAGCTGCTGGTGGCTGGAAACCCCTTGGTCACTGATGCTAAGCAATATAGATACAAGTCCCTACCAAGCACTCTCCATCATGGCTGCTATCGCCACATCATGGAAAGGAAGAAGTTACCCAGTTCCCAGTTTCTACTCTTTGGGCTTCTCAACTGATGTGAAGAATTTTGCCAGCAAGGTCACTAAACTCCTCTGTCCAGAGAGGAAGGATGTTCTTGAGTTAAGGAAAACTCAGTTCTCACTCTTACATTTTGGATATATTCAATCTGTGACCTGAGGCAGACTTTCAGCAGTTCCTCTGGACCCTGGTTTCACTTTTTCTGAGATAGAGGTGACAGCATTTTTGACATACAATGCTAAATGTCTATGTGACTGTAACAGCTTTGAGATATTCAGATGGGAGGGGAAAGAAAGATGTTATTTTTACTAGACTTCAATTTCACTGTAAAGACCTTATAAAAGAGGCATCAGGAAAGTAAGACCAGGAATATTTGCTTTCTATATGTTACCTTACAGGGCAATTTTGCTCCCTACCAATGCTGACACCCATGAATATTTACTAGCCAAGGATGGCCAACTGGGAGTACCCTAAGCCAGTCAGGAGATTTGAATTGCTCCTTCTTGTTCCCTTGAATAGCTGAAAGCATATGCAATCCTGTGTTTTTGCTGGAACGTTATTGTAAATTGGTAAATCAAGTACAGACAATTTAGCTATTATTATTTACTAATAGTAATTAAGAGCTTTCCAAAGGGGGTGTAACATGGCCTTAGGTTGCTCTGATGTTTAAAATCAACATCTGTCTTAACAGAAGACTAAAGCATCCTTTACCATACACAATGGAAAAACATACCATAGCATCGCATAAAAGGCTATGTTGCCATCCATGCTGCTATGGTCTGTCTGGCTCTGCAAGGGGCACTGAGATTTGTCTCACCTGGCTGAGCAAGGGACCCTGGGTTATGCCAGATTAATGTGGTATTTCTAGCAGTGCATTTTTATCCATTTTACAATACTCTCAGTGCATAGCTTACTTCTTTCCGTCTCTGTAAATCCCTGATGGTTGTGAAAACAGAGGAGACTGTAGAATTATTTATACACAGAGATATTATTAGGAATGAAATTAATGAGAACAACATTATGGGTAGGAAAGCTGGGACTGAAGGCAAGTTCCTGCTACAGGGACCTGATTTGATTGTTCATCTCTCCCAGAGGGACTCTCCCGATGTGAGCACTGGCAGCTCCATCCCTTGAGACACTGAAAACTACATCAGGCAGTGAGAAATGCTGGAAAAGTGGTTTTTATACAATATTTCCCTATAACTGGGGAATAATATCTAAGCCTCTTGGGGGCATTTGCCCTGTGACCTGGAGAAGTGGCAGGGGTGACTAACAGCACCCTGTACACCTGTCCTGTGCCCACTCATGGCCCTGGGGAGAGACCAGCTACAGTGAGAGAGAAGTCAGCACTTAAAGATAGCCACTGCTACTCAGTGCATCACCAGGTGGGCCGAGATACCAAGTCACCATTGATGCCTTTTTCAGACAGCAAACTGCCTACTGTTTTTTTCCCAAGGAAATTGTATTCTCCGTAGGATCCCCAGAATTCACAGGACACTTCTCAGTTTGAGGGGGGGTTATTTAAATTCCAGTGTGACATCTACGTGGCTAGTAGAAGGCAAGAGGAAATAGAGTATGAAGTACATTTTTCCTGGTAACTCAGGAGTGTTGATTAACTAGCTCAAGGTCTGGTGAATCCCAAAGAAAAGGCAACATACTGAAAGCCTGAGAATTGCTTTTGATGGAAGCTTATATGAAAGTGAGTTTGCCAGATGCTTAAAAATTGTAAACCATAAGAAAAAGGCTGAGCCTGAAGTTATTGTTCTCATACTCTTCCATCCAAAGTCGTATACTGATAGCGCATAAATAAAACAAGACAAATAGCTGATCACCAGTGCAATCCCATAGCCTTCTCCCAGTAGTCATAGCCAATGTGGTCCTGAACAGATTCCTAAGCTTGTCTGCAGCAAATTCAGCCTCTGTTCTTTACAGCTAGCTATTGCCCCTGTCCTTCAAGTGCTGATTCAGGTGCAGTAATCAAGGTTATTTTGCCTTGTGTCTGACTGCCAACAGGATGGCAGGTTCCTGGGAATAGCTGCTCTCTGAGATGCACTATCAATTGACCTTGATGCTGGGCTCGTGTGCTGGTCCCTGGTCCCTGCTGCTCAGGGACACAGCATCCTGCTGGGCCAGGGCATCTGACCTTGGCATGCTCAGCGTCAGCCAACCTTGACGTAACATGCAAAGCCTTCCATTTCTGATTAGCGTGTAGTTATGTGCATACCATCGTTTACACTTTTAAGAAGATGCCATCAAATTTCAGGAAGCACTTCTGCAACTCGGTAATTGAATTCAGAGCAACCCATTCCTGAATGGAAAATTAATAACTTGGCAACCTTGGGCTTTACCTTTATTAACTTTTTCACTAACACTCAAGAAACAGTCCTCTTAATGTTTTTGAAATAAAGGAAGCTCTTAGAGTTTGTAAGAATTCTGTTGTTTATGCATCTTCTCAGCTCATACTCCTACCACACTCAGATCCATAGTTCATATCCAGCATATTTGCCCTAGAAATGTCCTAGAACACCTGCCTTTAAAATGAACAATATCACTCACAGCGAGCGCTGTTTGCAGAATGCGGAGACACCATCCATCTAATCTGGATGACCTGAGCAAAAGAAACATGGTCTGAGCAATAGAAATTCATCCAAAAAAAAAGTAGTGTTTCATGTTGGTTTAATGGGTAAGGTGGATGAATACACCCATGTCGCCATTAACACTGTGGCCTTGTTGCTGTCTTGTTACTAATGCAGTAGTGGGTAAGACGCTCATCACCAGAACTTATCTTCAGGACAGAGGAGAAATCCAGGTGTAATAAAAGCCCACATCCCCCCAGCTCTTACTTCAGAAGGGCTTTCTTCCTGGAAAATTGTTTAAGGCTCTTATCTCAGCATTCAGAAAGATCCTACAGTCTTCTTAAGCATAATTTTTGGTCAACTGAACAACCAGAGCTGATGTGGTAAAGGCACATGGCAAATAAGTAGAAATATGTATAAGGGTAGTAAAAAAGAAATTGTTTGATTAACTCTCTAGGAATTTATTCCCAACATTTATATCAAACTGAATAATCAAGTGAGTAAAGCTGTACTTCAGACTTGGTATAAATTCAGCACTAATCTGATTATAGAAATAATTCCTTTGCAGGGGGAGGTAATATGTTGACTGAGTTACAAAACCTGAATGTACAGGGAAACAGAAATGTAGCACAAAGCACATATCTCTGCTACAGCTACAGGGAAGCACAGAACGCAGAAAAAACGCCTCCCCTTTCTGAAAAAAACAAACATGCAAACTAAGAATTAAATGGGAGCAATCCTGTTCGTCTGAGACACATCCCAGCAGGAATTCCAGAGAAAACGGTTGAGGTGGTTGTCTTTGCTGAGAGATCACACAGCCAGGGATGCTGTGCAGCGCCATCAGCAGGTTTCCCCACTGCAGAAAGGTTGCCCCTTATGGCTTCTATATGATAAAGAAGAACTGAGCAAAACTCAGCAGTTTGTTTATAGGATTTCATCTTCTGATTTGGCATTTTTAACGTATCTTTTCCTGACTGCTGTTTTAAGAATTCTCAGACCTCAAGCAAAACTGCCTTCAGGGACATAGATTTGGGTCAGTCTTAGCTGGGGTGAAAACGACACAGGACAGAGGGCCAGTAGAGGAGAGGTGTCATTCCTCTCACCTCCATCCCAGTGTGAACAGTGCCCTTTGGTTTAGGATTCAAAGCCAGACCCCACTGGTGGCTTTCAGCTTAGGACGTAAAGCCAGACCCTGCTGGATGCCTTTTCTGCACATCCCACACTGCCCTTTGGGTGAGGAGCTCCACTGGCCATGGAGGATGCCATCTCTCCAGCTGCACACACATCCCTCCCAAAAAATTCTGACTCAGGATTTTTGGCCATCGCCTCACACTTAATCTCTGAGCAGTTTTAGGAAGCAGCAGCAGTTTGAATCTGCCACTGGCACTGGCTGGGCAGTGAAAGGAAGAGCAAGCCACAGCTTTGAAAATGCCAACATGGATGGACCAGGCCTGGTCTCCTGGGCAAAAGAAATGGTCTGCCTGCTGGGACCCTTTATTCAATGTTTCCTTCAATCTTATGCTTACTGTATTAAACATGTATATAAATACTCTGCTCTAAACCCCACTCATTTTCAATCATTCCAGCATGGTGAATCAAAAAAGCCCTATTTGTAGGTTAGGAATTGTTACAGCTACAAGGAAAGTCCAACCCAGTGTAGCTTGGCAAGGCGTGGTGCGGCTCATCTGCCTGATACAAGCACCACCGTGTTTCCTCTGCACAGAGCACAGTTCAGCTCTGACATACGCTGGAAAACAGTCCTCAGACACCTACCGAGAGAGTGTCACAGACCAAAGACTGGGAAATGTGAAAATCAAATCAGAATGAGGATAGCTCAGATTGCAGGTCTGCCAGCTGACAAGGAGGAAGTGGAACTGGTGGGACTGTATGAGCTAAAAACCTCAACCCAGTTAAACATTGATAGACATGGAGCAATCTCCAGAGAAATTGAAATGGTGAGATGGATGGCAGCATCACTTTGAGACTCCCAATCTCACTACTGATATTTTCTCAGCCCAGAAAAATAAGAGAAAGTAATACAATAGAATAGAGGGGAGAGTGCATTCATTAAAGCATTTCTGTATCTGCTTTGCATTTTTCAGACCTCAAGGAAATCGCTGTCAGGGAAATCTGAGACTTTTGGAAAGTATATCTCGTATAATGGTGGAAACAAGGCTGCGATTTCACAGCAAGGCAGGATCTGACAATCTTGTATTAAATGTGATTTAACTTAAATTATCTCATTAAATGCTCTTCTTATTATTGCCCATTGTTGAACAGCAGCAGATATCTGGGGCAGTGCTGGATGGTTCCCCGGGAAGAACTCAGTGATGCAGAAAATCTGTGTATATTTTTAGTGTAATGTGTTTTAATGACACATTTACAGTGATCCTTGAGTACAAGATAAGAGCACACATGAACCAGGCTTCATCCTTCCTTCTCATCCTGTACCTGCCTGGAAGGGATCATGTCTGCTCAGGAACGGACTCCAGTCACCGATCCTCTTCAGAAACACTATCCACAACTGTTGGGAACCCATATTTCCAAACACCAGCATGACTTTCCAAGGCATTTAGACCTTTTCTTAGCCATCAAGGAGCCAAACTGTAGTTTATCCTGAATTCAAATGCTACCTAAAACTTTGAGAGGTCTCTACATTGAGTAAACACCTATCAGTTTTAGTGACACCTAATAGGCAGGACAGGAGTCATCCATTAAATGTTCTTGCAAAATGCTTTCCCCACATTGTGGTTTTGAGAATCCTAAAGATTATTTAGATTGCCATTAACTAATTTTCAGTTTTGTTGGTCTCCCCAGTTCAAACACAGTGTCTGCTCATGACTAGGAACTATATAGGGGTTTATTTCAAATGCTGAGAGTTTTCTTACATCTTTTATATTACTCAGACTCTCTCTAGTGTGACTGGGATTAAACTACACCTGAACTGAGCAAAAAAATACACTGCAACAAAAATAATGAATGTTTCACCTTAAAAAAGTTTAAAACCTGTTTGAAGCCAAGTAGCATCTGCCCAGGTCCCTGGTTTATCCTGCTTTGTAACTGCTCACCCAAACTGCAGATTAAAAAAGCAAACTGGAAGCACTGAACTGTTTCAGCAGTGATGTTCCCACCTCAGGAGGAACAGCTGGGCCACCACCCTCCTTTACACAAGCTCTGGTGCACAGCAGGACTTCTTGAATTTGCAGACCACCTTTTGGAAGGATGCGTATTAAATTTATGGGTTACATCTGTTGCCATTAGTCTTGCTTTGGGCTGGCTCTCTGGGATAATCTCCATCCCAGGCACTGCTCTTCATTCCACTGGGGTGCTCGGCTGGGCGATGGACATCTGGCTGCACACACAGCCCTTCCCTGATATGGTCTTGGGCAAGAAGAAGAGGGCACAAGGCTGTGAAGACCAGTCTGGCATCAGTCAGAATTGGCTTGCAAAGGAAGGATGAGGTTGTCTCCTCTGTGATCCTCCAAAAGTAGGCGCTAACAGAGTCAAAGCCAGATCTCACCGGTAAGGGCCATGGCTGTTTGGTCCTCAAAAATCAGACACCACTGGAAGGCAGAGGCTAAATAAGTTAATCTCTGTTGCGTGACAGAAAGGAGTCCTGCAAGAAACTGTCTCCCAAATGTTCTTTCAGTGGAGAACCTGTCTTTTCAGGATCCTGCAGGGATCTGTCCCCCAAGTGGGAAGTTTTTATGCATCTGACCTACACAAGTGTCTCAAGCCCTTGCCAAAGCCTGCCCTGATGAACAGCTGTTCTCCCAAGCAGTTGTATCTTCTCATCCCCCACACCAGCTCACAAGCAGGAGATGCAAGGGTTAGCTGGGTAGGATTGTTCATATCTCTTTATAAACAGCTCAGAAAAGTAAAAAACCCAACAGCTACAAAAACTCCCATGACAGTAAGTGCGCTAAACAATTCATCACATTATGTTTTTATATTTATACAGCTCTGCCATAGTACCACAAAGAAGAAAGATAAAAAGCAGTTCATATAATTCACATGTTAATAGCCCACATATTCCAGAAAGGAAAAAAAAAGAGAGTAATTTTGCCAGAGCACAGACATGAAAGGTCAAGGCAGATCAAGTTGCTGGCATTAACCAAACACAAAAGCAGCACTGTAGAAATTTGTTTTTAAAGAAGAATAAAACAACAATAAAGAATTAGAATGAAAAGCAAGTGAGCACTTCATTTCCCTGAATGCTTTTCAAATGTGTTTATCCTCTAATAAAAAGAGGAGAAAGAGCAAAGAAGTAGTGTCCCAGCAAAATCACGAGAGAGCTCAGCGTGCTGTACTGAGTCTGGGATGAACAGGACGTCAGCATGATTTAGCAGGACAGGGGGCTGCATCCTGCCGCCTTCCTCACATTTACCTGAAACTTCAGCTGTTTTGTTTTGTTTTGTTTTGTTTTGTTTTGTTTTGTTTTGTTTTGTTTTTCCATACAAAGATATTTTAGCTTTGCATGAGTTACAGAAAACATCGGTGGAGAACACCAGAAGGATGGAGACTTGCTGCTAAGGCACCAGGACAACCTCTGCCCATGTCATCTTTTGCAACCTGATTTTGCAGGTCTGTGTCCAAACTGGCACCATTGCTATTCATCTCACGGCTGCGCTTCAGAACTTTCACCTGCAAATGGGATTACAAATGCAATCATTAGTACAGATTCCCCAAGAAGCTTTCACAGTATTACAATTAGATTTCCCATTCTAGCAGCATCTAAATCAATATGATATGATTAGTTACTCTCGTGGATTACATGCTGCTGTACAAAACCTTCACACACAGAAATCTGGGTAATTTAATCAGGCAGTAATGGATTCTGGGAATGCTCCCACTGTCTAGAAACTTAAAATCATTCTGTCTCTATAATAATTTGCCATTATGCACCTGAAGCAAAATTGCCTGACACACCTGACAGTGGACAGCAGTGATTAAAACAGGTCACATCCCATCAGCCAAAGTGGCAACTCCCACTGAATTCACTTCAGAAACTAAATTTGAGGGAGGAAAAAACCCCACTGCCTTTAGTTGTGTCTCCTGCACTATAACTGAAGTTTGAAGCTGTCTCTTTAAATATGTTTACGTGTGTTTGTGTGTGTGAGAGAGAAAGACAGAGTATAAGTGCTATCCATTTCTCATCATTTTAGTCAAGGCAAGAGGAATATATGAACTAATCTCCTGGGGAAATGCAGCCGACCAAGGCAGAAATGAGTACATAATTTCATTCCTCAGAAGGTGCTCAGCACTGCTGAGCAAGATATCGGGAAGGAGGAACCTTTGTGGAATGGTCTTGAAAGCAAGGAGTCCTCGGCTGCCGTTGTCAGCAGCTCACAGGAGACAGCAGCACTGCACAACAGAGCCTGAACTGCTGATATCTACTTTTTGGGAAAGAATTTGTACCTCGTGTTTCTCCAGCTTGGGTGAACAGCTCGTCTCTGCACCTCCGTGCTGCAGCAGCGTTCTCCTGCAGTCATCCTGGGATTGCAAACAACCCTGAAAAACTAACCCGCCTTGCTCAGGGCTGCAAGGAGAAGCTCACGGTGGCGAGGGGAATGCACACAAACCCCCCCACAAAAGAACAGCTAAAGCTTCATTTGAAAAGTTAGGCCTCTATGTATTTAGGCAGACAATACTCAGAAATGTGCTGCTGTTCATCATTTATCCCACTGGTATGCAAAGCTCATGCCTGAAAAATACATGTTGCTGTTCAGGATGTTTCTTTTTCTTACAGCAGTGTCCCATTGAAATAGTCCAGACCCATGGTGCCTGGGGACTCCTGCTTTTGAGGAGGATTTTTCCTATGGTAAAATGATATTCCAAATAGCCAGCTGGCAAGAGAGGAAAGAAAAATAACCATCCATGGAAACTTTGCTAGGCAATAATTGCCAGTGAACTCTGCCCTCATTATAAAACTCTACATAGCTTGCCATAAAAAAAGCCCCGTGACGCACATACACTTTTCACCTCTATATTCCCTGTAATAGTCTTGGTTATCCTGCTCTGTTCAGATATGCTAACCAGCGGCAGCGCTAATCTTCATCCCTATTAGGGTATGGGGTGGTCGGTGTGCTGCACGGCTCCCCAGTGCCTGCAGGCACCATGGCACCGACCGGGCACGTTAGTCCTTTTGACAAGCGTCTGTTAGATGAATCTCTTCTTAATTCCCTCTTGGAGGCACTGAAGGAAATCCACGGAGGTCATTAATCAAAGGAATTCGTGCCGCTGGCGTTTGGGCAGGGGGAGGCAGGCGTTGCTGGGCACCCACCCGCCAATGCTCCACAGCCCACAGCTCCCCAATGAAAGAAAGGGCTGACATTTAATATAGGCCAGAGATTGGACCCCTGCATTACTATTAATAAACAATAAAGCTATTAAGTCATATTAAAGCTTGGCAATGAACTTGTCAAAATGGATGATCTATAAATCAATATAAACAGCAGTGACAGGCAGTAATTGAATTCCAGTGGTCCCTCAGCACATGCTAAATATGAAGGGACATGACACGCTGAAAATAAAGTTGGAAAGCTGAAAAATTGACAGCATTAACATTCTCCTGGCAAAATGTGGCGTCACTTTGGCTCTTAATGGGGGTCAAACTGTGAATACGTATTGACTTCTTCTTTTAAAACAAGAAAATAGCTACATAAATCTGAGACTTCCCAAATTAGAAACGGGAGTTCACAGCCTCCCTGGATGCAGTCACCACAGAACAGCAGACACAGCCCTGCTCCGATGGGTTCATTAGCCAGGCTTGTTGCTTTACTTGGGTAGCAAGAAGGATGGGTTTTGTGCAATCCAGAAAGCCTCTGAAGTTGATTCATCAGTTTTCATCTTCTGTAAAGGACCAGCAAAAGCCAGATGGGCAGGAGAAGTTAATGCTAGCACGCTGCCAGGCTCTGGGTGGCTACATATCTTTCAAATTCAAATATAACAAGCCAGGCCTCAAATATCAGCAGAGGACGAGACAATCAGAATGGAAAGAAATTGGTGAAGTCATAGCGAGCCTTTTAATGGAGATTCAAATGACAGCAAATAAATCATGACAGCCTCTGTGGATGAAATCAGGGCCTCATTTTTTATTTTCTCTTGATGTGCTCCACTCAGTGAAGGATAATTCAGCCTTTCTTAGTTGACTTTTACAACAGAGCCCTGTGTTACTGGAGTTCAGAAACTCCTGAAATGCAGGGTCCAGACACATTCCTGGGGACTGATTTGTCCACGTTTCCTCTCTCACAGACAGAGAGCACCTGTGTTCAAAAATCACAAGGGCAATTTGCATTCCACAGGTCTCTGTGCACAGAGAGGGAAAGCTAGAAACAAATGTATAAGTGGTTGTCTGCGTGTTGAGTGATGGCCCACTAATAAGGTACCACAATGTTGAGAGTGGCAGAGCTGAGACAGGGGCTGGTCGCCAGTGCAGAATCAGTGCGATAGCCAAAAAGCATCTGACTTGCCTGGCTTGGCCACCCCCAGCAGGCTAAAACTGCTGTTTGACATGGTTAAAGCTCCTCTTTAAAAAGAGATGAAATTTCTTTTTTGGTGTTGTCTCTAGGCATATCAAGGATAAGAAGGTCATAAGAGGCAGCCAACATGGCTTCACCAAGGGGAAGTCATGCTTAACCAACCTGATAGCCTTCTATGAAGAAGTAACCAGCTGGGTAGATGATGGTAAAGCAGTGGATGTGGTGTACCTTGACTTCAGTAAAGCACTTGACTGACAAGGATGCTGTCTCCCACAGCATCCTTGTAGCTAAACTGAGGAAGTGTGGCCTGGATGATAGGGTAGTAAGATGGATTGCGAACTGGCTGAAGGATAGAAGCCAGAGAACTGGCTGAAGGATAGAAGCCAGTGAGTGGTGGTCAATGGGACAGAGTCTAGCTGGAGGCCTGTATCTAGTGGAGTCCCTCAGGGATCAGTACTGGGACCGGTACTGTTCAATACATTCATCAATGACTTGGATGAGGGAATGGAGTGTACTATCAAGCAAGTTTGCTGCTGATGACACCAAACTGGGAGGAGTGGCTGACACACCTGCAGGCCATGCTGCCATCCAGTGAGACCTGGACAGGCTGGAGAGTTGGGCGGGGAGAAACTTAATGAAATATAACAAGGGCAAGTGTAGAGTCTTGCGTCTGGGCAAGAACAACCCCAGGTTCCAGTATAGGTTGGGTAATGACCTGTTGGAGAGCAGTGTAGGGGAAAGGGACCTGGGGATCCTGTTGGACAGCAGGATGACCATGAGCCAGCACTGTGCCCTCATGGCCAAACAGGCCAATGGCATCCTGGGGTGTATTAGAAGGGGAGTGGTTAGTAGGTCAAGAGAGGTTCTCCTCCCCCTCTACTCTGCCCTGGTGAGACCCCATCTGGAGTTTTGTGTCCAGTTCTGGGCCCCTCAGTTCAAGAAGGACAGAGAACTGCTTGAGAGAGTCCAGGGCAGGGATACAAAGATGATTAAGGGAGTGGAGCATCTCCCATATGAGGAAAGGCTGAGGGAGTTGGATCTCTTTAGCTTGGAGAAGAGGAGGCTGAGGGGGGACCTTATTAATGTTTATAAATATGTAAAGGGTGAGTGTCAGGAGGATGGAGCCAGGCTTTTCTCAGTGACGTCCAATGATAGGACAAGGGGCAATGGGTGCAAGCTGGAACATAGGAGGTTCCACTTGAATATGAGGAAAAACTTCTTTTTGGTGAGGGTGACTGAACAGTGGAACGGGCTGCCCAGGGAGGTTGTGGAGTGTCCTTCTCTGGAGACATTCAAAACTCACCTGGACATGTTCCTCTGCGATGTGCTCTAGGTGTTCCTGCTCTGGCAGGGGGATTGGACTAGATGATCTTTCAAGGTCCCTTCCAATCCCTGACATTCTGTGATCCTGTGATTCATTAGGGCTACAGGACACTATAGTGCTCTGACTGTGGCCTGAGTTTGAAAGACTGAAAGGATAAGAAGGTCACTGTCTGGGAGTTACTCTATTTTGACACAAAATTTAAAATTATAAGGGAGAAAACCTGTAAGAAACAAATCAAGGAGATATTTTTCTTTTAAATATAAGTTACACTTTGAGATCAGCCAGGACTCATCTGACCCATCCAATGTGCTGTTCTACCTTCATATTTGCTGTCCATGTATTGATATGAAAGGTTAAGGGAGCCCATGACAGAAAATCAAAAAACTTTAGAGAAGATCTGTAGAAATGCAAGATGCCCATCATCCATACCCTGCATGGGGACTTCGGTTTGACAAAGCAGGTCTCAAACAAAGTGGTTTTGCCTGAGGACATGCAGAGGGCATGCCAGTCTGCAGCATCCCTACCAGCTCCCACCCACCATCTCCCTCCATCCCATCCTAAACTCCTGTGGTAGGTGTCATCTGTTACCTACCCGTGCCTTTAAACTGGCAGGAGCTGGGAAGCTTGGTGTACAATAATATTACTCGCTTTAATCAACAGGACAGCACTGACACATCGCCCACTGAAATAGATGAACTCGCCTTGACTTTTCCCTGCATTTGCATCATTCTTAATTTTTCTTGTGTGGAGTTTTTTCACTGTCATTTGAAAGGTGAGAATTTAGTCAACTGAATGCAGTGCTGATTAGCTCAGTATTATAATTGTGCTTCATGGACACCTACTGCTTGTATGTCACAGCTCTCCAAATTCCCATTATGCTATTAATCTAGGTTTTATGGTACTTCAGAACTGAAGTATTAAAAAACTATGATGCAAGTGGAAAAATCACAGTGGCAGTTTACCAAAGAGATCATATGGGGTATTATGAAAACAACAAAATACAAAACAAGGGAACCTGTTTGCGAAATCTAGAGCAAGTCTGCTGGCCCCCGAAAAGAAGGAAAAAGCAGATATTACATGGCAATAGCTGCCTTTCCAGCACTGCCTGCAGTGTGTCACCATGCTGGGTTCAGGGCTACACATTTGTTCTTCAGTACAGAAGGGAGAAAACAAAGTCCCAAAGAAAAACGATCAGAAAGTGTGTGAGACCACTTGGCAATGATTTAACAAAATCCAGCCCTGTCCACTCAGATTTCCTTTCTTCAGCATCTGTGGGGGAAGAGAAGCAGCCTGTTGTGATCGTGTTAACACACTCTCCACATTTCTGTGTGTTGTTTACTCAACCACCATGCTAAGAGAAGGGTTTTATACCATAAGAGAAACCTTTGCTCCCTAAAGCTTACATCCCCAGGGATACTACAACGTAAGCATCTCAGTCACTGCCGTGTTTGGAGTATTCTTGTGAGCATTCAGCCCTGCATAATCACAGAATCACAGAATCTCAGGGATTGGAAGGGACCTTGAAAGATCATCTGGTCCAATCCCCCTGCCAGAGCAGGAACACCTAGAGCAGGGCACACAGGAACACGTCCAGGCGGGTTTTGAATGTCTCCAGAGAAGGAGACTCCACAACCTCCCTGGGCAGCCCGTTCCACTGTTCAGTCACCCTCACCAAAAAGTTTTTCCTCATATTTAAGAGAAACCTCCTCTGTTCCAGCTTGCACCCATTGCCCCTTGTCCTATCATTGGACGTCACTGAGAAGAGCCTGGCTCCATCCTCCTGACACTCACCCTTTACATATTTATAAACATTAATGTAGTGACCCCTCAGTCTCCTCTTCTCCAAGCTAAAGAGACCCAACTCCCTCAGCCTTTCCTCATATGGGAGATGCTCCACTCCCTTAATCATCTTTGTATCCCTGCCCTGGACTCTCTCAAGCAGTTCCTGTTTCTAAATAATCATACCAGCCCTGTTTTGCTCTAGCAAAATAATGGACAAACCTGCCCCACAGAATCTTGAGGCAGAGAGATGCTCAGCTGACCTTGCACTGCTGTGAACAAGCTCTGTGTCCGTCTGCCCTATCCCACTCTCCATGCCTAGGGCCAGGAAAAGGAAGTGGAAAAAAGAAAAATGGTTTAAGATGAAGTGACCAAGATTCAGATGAAGTCTTACAAGGATGTGTGATAAACCTGTTTCTGCTTCATCTGTGCTTGGAACAAAACCAAGAAGCAAGTTATTTTTTACTTGAAAGCACCACCTCATTTTGTTAGGAAATTATCATCTCTTTGCAATGGACTAAAAAGGAATTTCCCTGAGGATCTCAGGAGTGAGGAAACCACTAGGAACCATTCCAAAAGCTCCCTGGGCAAAGCAAGGGCTTTCCCTTTCTATCAGCCCTAACCCAGAACCTAATCTTTTTCTAACCCTTACTCTATACCACTGCTAACCCTATCCCTTCACTAGCCCTATCCTTATAGGAAAAGAAAGATATTTTTTTTAAATTAAGTCTAGAACTTCATTTGCAGTTTGGGCTGGAAATGAGCAGCAAAAAGAAAGTAAAGGCTGCAGCAGCAAAATATTTCAAGTGCATCTGTCACACTAATCCTCACCAGCAGCTTGTGAGATGGTAAGGAAGGAGCAACTTAAAGCTCAGCTGCACCACTGCACCCAGCAACATCTCTTACCATAGCAAAACTCCTCCCAGGTGCCAGGTGCCCTTCCTCCAGCACTGGCCAAAGCACAAAGCAAAGAGATTTGGAAACACAGGTAGTTTTCTTTCAATCAAAAGCCTGACAAAAGAAAAACAGATGCTTCCTGGACACAAACTGTGTTGAAGCACAATTCTAGTTGTTCCCAACTTCGATATTCTTCAGCAATATTTGGTGTCACCAGTCTCCAGAGGCTGTTGAACTAGAGCCTGCTAATTGCTCACCTACAAGGTGGCCCAGGTGCAGAGAAGTGGTACGAGGCTGCTTTCGCCATCTGCATGCCTGCTTCTGCATATCAAAGACCTGCTGACAAAAGCAAGATCTTTGATTCCTGCCAGCAGAAAGTAATTGCAATCTTATTGTTCCCCAGACATGGGGACAGATAGCTATTTACTGTGAACTGCAGACTCATTGCAAGAAATTAAATCCTTTTGGTGGTTATGAATGTAAATACACGTCTCTTCTTGAGATGAGACTCAGATTCCAGGAAGTGTTTCCTGCTTTACATTTTGGGTGAGCAGCCAACTCTGAGCTTGAAAAACATGCAACTTGAAGTGAAGAGCACCCTTCCCTGCCTCTCTGTAACTGCAATGCAAGGGAGTGGGAAAACAGGCTGGGTCCTACTGTGGCAAAACCCTCAGGAGGACGTGCAAAGCCATCTTTTTGATTACATAATGTCTCTGCCAGCCCTTTGCCATTAAAATATGATTAAAAGCGGTGGCCAGGAGGAGTTCACCTTTAGAAAATGACACTTACAAGAAATCACCTCCCAAACAGATAGTTGCCTGAGTCCCTGAGATGAAAAAGAGGTTTGATGGATGAGAAGGCAGTATTAAAATGTCTTCTCACATAAGAAAACAGAACGAGAGCAATCATTAGAATTTATCAGCCAGAGAGGAGCAGAGTGTTTTCTTGGCACTAAAGGGACCTGATACACTAAATCAAAACCAGAACACAGGCTCACAAAAGAAAGAAACAGATGTCTTTGCCATATAAATACCATATAAATGAACTTTCTGGAATGGGGATCTTATTTAACCACACACTGTAGTGACATCCGAGAAAGACGTAGAGAATCAAAGCAGAGCACAAAGTTGGTATCGACACTAGAACCGCAGCAATTTGTGAAGAATAACGGCCTGTCTGCCAAATGTGCTCGGGAGTTATGGCTTTCTTATTTTGTATCTACTGCCTTCCAAAACCACAGCTCCTTGTCCCACCTGAATCAAGACCCATGTATTTTCATTTTACCCATTTTGAATACATGCAGCCCAAAATGTAGCTCAGGCTCATGAAAAGCCTATCTTCTGAGGGCAACAGGAGCATCCTGGTGAAAACAAGAGTGAGCTCTGGTTCAGGGCAAGCTGTGTCTCAGGAAGCCACTGCTATATTCACAGAATACTTTCATGCACAACAATGATGCATCACCATTGCTCTCCTGGAAAATAGGCTCAGAAAATAAGCTGTGCCCTGGGACTGCCAGGCAGGGTGCCTGCTTGGACTGGCCCCACCACTTCCCTGCCAAGCATGCAGGCAGTCACCATGGGGCAGCTGTTGCCAGTCTCTCGAATTAAAATACACCGCAGTCCTCACACTGAGCTCCTTAGGAAGGAAGGCGGCTGGAATGCGGTTGTTTGTTAATACACATAATATTCACTTTGATGATAACTACACAGAGGAGCTTCAAAGCTCCTTAAGCACTTAAGCTTGCTGGGGGTAAATATCTACATTATTTTTTAAGGTTCCTTCGTTCATTTTCTAAGGTGAGCGTCTTTGGACATGGCTCTTCCTGAAAAGTTTAACTAACTCTCTTTTGATTATAGGATAAATAAAAGAGCATGACTGTAAACTTTTTTTTATGGAGAAAAATTGAGTCTTAAATCAAATTAGACTGAGATCAAACATGACTTTTTCATGGCTGCTGAATATTCACCCATGTAAAGTATAAAACACAACTTCAGTTTCCTAATAGAGAGATACAGACTGTGTGGGGCTCCCCTGGATGTAGAGGGGCAGAAAGGAGTAACACCAAGACTAAGGCTTTGCACACCTACCTGTGTGAAATACCCAGGGAAAGAATAGCTTAGTAGCACTTTATGTCAGAATAAGCTCTGAAAACATGCAGGCACTGCCGGAAAAAGTCAAATTCTGGGAACAGGTGAGCTGGCACCCACCGCAGCAGTCTATGTTAACCTTAAACCCTGTGCTGATTAGCCTTCTCCCCCCTCCCTGGAAAAGCAGCCTGTAAATAGGATCAGGGCTGACCTACTTCTGCCTGCTTAGCTGCAAATTTCAAGTTACGGTGATTGGAGCCTTTCCTTGCTGGGTTTCTTCCAGCGAAATGTCATAGTGTTCTTCCTCACTCTTCAGAGGTATTAAATTGAGCCCAAGGTCCTGAAGCGTGTTCCTCTGAATTGAGGAGGAGAGGGAGGGATGGGCTGTGGGGCGAGAGGTCACCCAGCACATCACAGCCTATGGTGCCTGGGTGTTTGCAGCATCAAACAAGTGGCCCCTTGAAGAAAGGAGGGACATTTGCAAGGCACAACTTACGCGTCTGAGTGAATGCAGCCTGCTCTTCACAGGCAGGGATTGGCTTTGTAAAGAGGCATGGGAACTTGAACAACATGCTTGACAGTACATTTATTCAGTGAGAGGTATTATACAAATACCATGTGTGTTGAAATTATTTTAGTGCTTTGAAGGCCGAGAGGAGCTGGAGCAAACAGGTAAGGTCATCAGCTAACTCGAGAAAAAACTTATTGCTGCTGCTCAAAAGCACTGGGTTGGTTTTTTTACTGCTGAGCTCTGCCTTCAGAGCAAGAATATTCAGGGACAGCTAGCTGAACACAAAAATTTTTGTCACTCGGCTCTTCCAAGGATACATCACCTCTTTGTCCCAGCCATCAGGAATTAGACTGCAATTAATATCATCATTTAGGCAGTTAGGATAGCATAATGAATTAATTAGTTTTAGAAGTTTGTATATTTCATCTCTGTGGCTTGACCATTTATCATTTCTTCACAGGCTTTTTCCTACCCCTCTACAGTCATAAAAATTGAATATCAAATTTAAATGGAGCAGTAACATTGTCACCCTAGACAGAAGTAGGCAGAATTTCCAGTTGCTTTTCTCCATGACGTAGAAATAGCATCATCATGTTAATATTAGGAATGTTCCTATTAATAAATAACCAGAAGAGAAAAAAGACATACCACAATCAACATATTCCAGCAAGGTCCGGTTTCTCAGTACTTTATTGTCACGATTCCTCTGAAAGAAGTGAGAATACAGGTGCAGACCCTTAACAGGAGCCTTTTTTATGCTATGCCATGTACAATGCCATATGGAATGCTCCATCCTTGCTAGGAGTATGAGGTCCAGTTTAAATTTTTCCCCACAGCTAAACTGGTGCCAGGAAAATCAGAGAAGACTGTAAATGTGTGGAGTTGAGGTGTTCTCTCAATGTATTGACACTAGCATCAATATGTACAGATCTTTGTATTTATTCTAACTCTCTTCAGTATCATACCATAACATGTTTGTTAAATCAACATCAAAAAAGTCATGTTAGGCAGATGTCAGAGTCTAGTTTTAGTTTGATGAAGTGGTTGAAAAGCAAGGATGATTCCTCTTTGAAGATTATAGGGGATTTCTTTAAAGATTTTGAGATTTCTTTATGTTGCAGTAAGATTCACCAATGCCTGGTTTTAGTACAATTCCATTCAGGAAGATTAAGAGATGATGAAGAAATTGCTCATTCAGACAGACGATAGAATGTGGAATTTGTTACTGCCAGGGAGTCTTGTGAAAGCTTTTGCTGAGGCCACTTCTGCAAAAGCAGAAAATGCATGGAGGCCCTGGATTCGACAGACAAACCGCATCTGAGTAACAAAAGTACATGTTTACGCACAGTTTGCACACAAATCCTTGATTGCATCTTTGAAAATCAGTGGAGCACTTCAACTACCATAGCTATGTATAAAAGGGCTAAATAATTTTATGGTCAGCAATAATAGCATTTTTCTTTTGCAAATAAAGGAAACTTCTGCCAAGCAGGAAGACGATTGCCACAGGCATTAAAAAGAAACAAGTGCACATGTATATGTGTAGCATTGTGTGCTTGACCAAGTTTATAATGCTCAGATGAATATATCATCAATTTTTCTGCTAATATTCAATTTCATTTCCATTGCTTTCAGGTGAGATCCACTCTGCTGGATGCCAGAAGCTGGTGAAGGCACTGCCACCCTGAGCGGTTAGACCCCAGCACTGAGTGGGGAAGGTCACAGACCTTTGAAGACCATTTAAGACACAGACTATTTGATTTAAGACACAGACTTCCCTCTCTCCCCTTGGCTTTTTGAGGGAACAAAGTGACTCCAGAGGGAGATACCTAACTTCCTTTTCTACCAAGAATATAGGAAACCAGTGTAAGGTCTGAAAGGCTTCCACTCACCCCTCCAGTCTTTTTCTCAAAAGGACACAAAGCACAGGTAATGGTCCTATCTAGTGTATTAGCCTTCTTCCCCAGAAACTGGGAGGTTCTGGCTTCTTGTCTCTATCATATTGGCAAGGATTGAACAGTTGTTCCATAACATGTCATAGACAACAATTACCTATTAGAGGGACTTAGATCATCCAGGGATATTAGAGAGTCATTTAATGAGAAATTAGGGCACATTAAAAAGTCTTAAACTACCATCCAGGAATGTCTCAGGTGGACTGGGTTCAGCCTTGGTAAGGGAGAGGGACTGGGTAATACCCCAGGTGCAGGCCATGACTCTGCCTCTATTTCTTAAGTGTAGGATTCAGTTCATAGATCATGTCAGGTGAGTACCTGAGTCCTGGCTCCACACCCTGGACCTCAGCAGAGCTGTCTAACCCTGAATCTCACTTTCCTAACTCCCCTCGGTTGCCTGCCACTGATCTTATCTAAAGATGTGTTTGAAGAAGCAGCAGGATATAATGAACTGCTGCAAACCTACCTAGAAGACATTGCACTTGGCACGCTTTGCAGAGGTGCTAATTTTTCAGTGATGCTCACACAAGCAATAAGGCCTGCATGGACTTCATGGAGACTGGAGCATCAGCCTCCCACAGCAGGAGTACCCAAGAGTACAGAACGGGACAGAAACACACCGGAGACATTCCTCTCTGACAGTATTAACTCTGATAATGATGTCTCCAGTCCAGGGAGAATATATTTCTCTTTCTCAGACTGAAATAAAAAGTTAGCATTTTGAGAGCTTTGCATACATTACAGGAACTAGATATACTATGCCACAAACACTGTCATGCTGCAGAGGGCCTCTGCAGCACTTTGGATGTATGTGTCTGTAAATCAGACACTCCAGAAAGCAAGAGAGGGTGATATCTCTATTAATACTACACGGAATGGGAGGCACATCATGGCGGGATTGCAGCCCGGCTTTAGGGCTGAGAGTTTCTTGTAGGAGCAAGAGCTTTCACAGCACCTACTGCAATGGGGCCTCAAGGTCGTGGTTGTGTCACCAGGCATTCAGCAGTAGCTCCTTAAGCAGCTTTTGCTTAAGAAGCTGAACAACATCCATCCCTAAACAGGCTATATCCTTTACCCCCTGCCATTCCAGCATGCTCCAGTGAAGCCATTGGAAAAATACATAGTTGTTTCCTCTCTTCTCTTATGCCTGGAGTTCTATCAGGACAGGGGAGCAGATCCACACTCTCTCTTCACCTGTCCGGGGAATGACACTCCAGAGGAGAGTAACTGAACCTTATTAAGGGTTGGTTGTATAGAACCTGAACTTTAAACTGAAATTGATTCCCTGGCTTACTCTAACACCCATGGAAGGTCACAGAAGAGTAACTGGTGACTCCCCTGGCACGGCGCTGGGGGTCTACAGTGCAGATCATCTATTTCTTTCCCTAAGAGGACAGCATGAGGCCACTAGTTTAAGTGACTTGACTTAGTTGCTCACATGCAGAAAGAATTAATTTGCAGTGGCTGTAAAGCAGCAGGACAGCCAGGTGCAATCATGAATCTCGGCAGCTCTTCATATTTATATTAGGCCCTTTGCAGCTGCTCTAGAGGCGCCTCACTAACTCTGAACTTCCCCTGAATACCAAGTGGCTGTGGCTACATGTAATGCACTGTCCCTCCTCTCAAGAACACACACATAGCAGAAAAAGATAGAGTAATCAAAGGAAGCTGTTGGAAAGTTTTTCCTTTTGGAGACAAGAAAGGTAAGCTATTTTTCTCCCACAAGAGCAGTGTAAGAGGATGGAATAGCCTGGATCAGGTCTCTTCTGCAGTCATGTCAGGCCTGTCACGTATCAGGGACAGCCTGGTTTTTAACCCCCCAAGAGGTGGAAAGCTTGTTTTTAAGTTGTTTTTTTAGACCAACATGAGAAGAAGCTAGCTATGTATTTGTGACTGTGTACACATAGAATGTATGCAGAGAGACACACCAACAGAAAATCTTGTAAATGGATCTGGGTGTGCTCCTGCAGTGAGCAAGAGCATGGTGATAGGATACCAGCTGCATGAACTTCTCAGTTTAGATCCACCTTCTCCCCATAACCTTGTCACTTACTGGCCCACTAACACAAGTAAGGCTGTGATCCATGGTGATAGGTGATCCATGGCCCACTCCCCACTTGGCTGGCGAAATTTTGTCCCAAGATTTATGTGATTGGGGTTATCAATCCCTGTTTTGTTTCATCCTCATGCCATGCGGTAGCACACCTGGGTGTGAAGGAGTCAGACGGACATTTTACCCACAAGTAGCTGGGGATAGAGAACTTTCCACCTTTTCTCATGTTGCAGGATAGGCTCAGGAGGCCTGGTGGGGACCCTGGTCCTACCAATCCAGGTTCCAGATCAGAGGAGGTCTGCAGCTATCTGACCCATCCCAGGCCATTCAGGTGGTCCAGTTACACTTTAAAACATTTCTGAAGTAGCCTGGAGAAGAAGCCACAGGCTGTAAGCTGTTATCAGAGTGGGATGGAACCCTGGACACAGCACTAAGTAGCATCAACCAGCTTGAAGAGAATCCATATGTATGAGTTTACCTAAGACTCAGAAAAACTAAAGAAAAGTTCAGTGTCACAGAGTCAGGAAGAGCAGCAGCCAACATGATTGAAAAGCAAGCAAGCAATAAATAGAGTAGCTACCTATTCTGTGCCCTGGAGACACACCGCCAGCCTGGCCTTGGCCAGGAGCCTGCAGACACGCCAGGTGTAAGCTGTGTCACTCTCGCTCCTTGGCTCTCTGTACCCTCACTTTCAGTACTTCACTAGATGCTCTATTTTGACGTGATGGTGCATTTTCTCACCCATGTACACTCGGATGTGCTTCATATCACAAATCTTATACTCCTGTGAAGGAGTATAAGAAAGCCAGGTTTGTCCCTCCAACCTCCAGTATGTGCATCCTCCTCTGTTGCTAGAACAATATTCAAATATGACATGGAACTGGAGAACCACTTTTAATTTGAGTGAAAGACAGAAGTTCGTTATCCTGTAGTCTCAAGGGACCTGTGTTCTGCAAGACTACCTCGCTATATGAGAGCAGTGTACCCACCCCCCTGCTCCTTTCCTTCTTCTAAACCTCCATCTATTTTATCCAGAGGTTTAGGGCATCTCTCAAACTTTCTGAATAAATTTACTCAATAAAAAGCAAAATAAACCTCAACAGCCTGCAGAGATCTGGAATTTCACTAAATAGATGTAAAGAGTAAAGAAAAGGAAGTGTGAGTGTTTAGATGTATGGCCCCAAATTGGTCCTGTGGCTCGAAACCCCTGCTTAACTAACTTGTGTCATCTGTACTTTTCAGCTCCACCTGTGCAATCATTTGCAGAAACATTATTAGCTGTCTGATTTTTTTCCCCAGTTTGCTTCCATAGCAACATCCATCAGGACGAGAACAGCAGGAGCATATGGGGAAGTTACCAAGCACATTTTCTACAAGAAAAGGAGGCCAAAGCATTTAACAGACAGCACTTAGGTTTCCCTTAGTAACTGAAAATCCAAAATACCTCTCTTGTTTCAGAATGTCCTAGTATTAATTAGGCTGCTTAACAATGTACCAGTGCAGGCTGGATGTAACACTTGGGTTGTCTTTAATTAATCAGGGTACTGGAACAACTCTTTGAGATTTAAGCGTATTGCCAAAACACAATCTTGTTACATTTTTGTGTGTGCATGTTTTACAAGCAAGGCTCGGAGCTGTGAGACAGCCTTTGACATGCTAAATATTGTGGAAGAATTTTTTGCATAAAGTTCCAAAGAGAAATACAAGAGCTGAAAATTATCTGTTTGAATAGTTTGAAATCCATCACCAAGGAATAACTAGAAACTGTCAGGCCAATTTTAGAATAAGTATATAAAAAAATAAAACCATATCTCCTGCTTAGTCATTTCTCTCCTTGCCAGTAGCAACCCATATACCATGCATGCTGATATTTTATTAATGAAAACTATACTGGTGTTCCTCTTTAGTTTAAAATACAGCCCTTGAAGCTCAATATGAAAATGTGGGTTTGAGGAAAAGGAAACAACACCTCCCTGCTCCCCAGTCTACCAGGGAAAGACAGAAAACAATTTGCAGCATATCAATGCTGGAGAAAGCTAACAGGTGAAATAAAATAACCCAGACAGCCGTCTCTCTACCTGTCTCTGGAACACTAAGAGTTGTTAGGCCTTTTTAGTAAATCAAACACTCCACTTGTCTCTTGGCTAGATCCACGTTTCTGCCACCGTGTGCTTGAAATGAAGATGTTGATGTTTTGGGGGATGTTGTATACTGTGTGAGCGTAAACCAGACAGGGAGACTGATGGGACTGCAGTGCAGGACATATGGTGACCAAATTACCGGTGCCTGGACAAGCACCCTGGAAGATGTTGCACCCGAGCAGAGATACATCCCAGTGGCAGGCTGCCATTTGTCCCCACTGGCTTGGAAGGGCAGCCAATGCTGGGTGTAGGATGAGACACGCTGTTATCCTTCTGGAGCCCCAGAAAAACAGTGTTAAATGTAGCTACGGTTTCATCTTTCTTCTTTCCATCTTTCCCTATCAATTTCTTGCTTTCCTTCTTCCCTCATCCCAATTCTTCCCTGCTTTTCACATGCCACTTCAGACTCCCCTACTTTTGTATCCCCATTTCCTGTTCTCTTTCATCTGTGGCTCCTTCTCCACCTGGTCCATTTGTTCACTGATGTCCATGTCTGCCATCCTTCACCATCAGCTCTGCCCCACCCAATCCTCCTGCCAATGCAACTGCCCTTTCTGCAACCAGTTTAACAGTTCTCTCGACCCCCATCACCTGAAATGCTTCTGCCCCTTACCAGCTCTGTACATCCTCACCTCCTCCTACAGCTCCTCTTCCCTGGCAGCTGGTCCCTGTTTGAGTCCTGACTTGTCTCCACCCCGCCAGTGACACCTTCTTGCCCCCTGCAGCCCTTTCTCCACCCAGGTAGCTCTCCCTCCTTCCCTCCACCTGGTAACAGCAGAGCAGGAAGAAGAGCCGGAGGTGTCCCCCACTACAGCAGAGGAGAGTAAAATCCGGTCACGCATTTCCAACATATTTGGAAGTCTTTTGCCACCCATCACATTCTCAAGGCCACTTTGCCAAATTTGACCCAGAACCTGGTGAGCTGCCCTTCTGCTTCCATCAGCTCTGCAACCGAAACAGGATGGTGCAACAGGACCCTTAAAATCTCACTAAAAATTAAAATTTTCCAAGAAGCTCAAACTCTGTCCTTGGACAGCTATATGGGAATACTGGTTGATTGAAGTCTCTGGCCGCTCTCAGTGAACACACTCAGAGCTACAGCTCCAAACTGCTAGACACTGCTGGAGATTGCTCTTTATTCGTGCTAAAGTTTTACTCTTTGAATCGGACAAATATGACTTTGACCTCATTCTGCTCTCATGTCCCAGGTCACAGGGGTTTACAGTACAGCAACAAATTCTGCCATTACGTAGCCATGCAAAAACAATCCACTTGTCAGTTCACAACCACAAATTAAACCACGAGGAAGATGAACAAGTAACTGCACTGGCTATAAATCAGCCATATGCAAATGATTGGCATTTTTGGGGTGGTTTCAACACTCCTTTAAAAAATAGATCAATCTACTCTCCTGCTGCATCCCTTCATTTTGAAGGAAGAACTAATTTCTTGCCATTTGATTACTGGCTTGAGTTACAAGCGGGGACCTTAGAGTGGCCATGTATGCAAAGACCAGTCCTGCCTGATGAGCAAAGGGTTAAGGCTGCCTACAGGACACCTGAACCTCTGATATTACAACAGATATCTCAAATCCAGTTTCTATCAAGGATGGCATAAGCAGAATGTATCCACCTAGAAGTTATCAAACACAAAATAAACAGGGAAGCAATATCTCTCTCCCTTTATTTAAAAAGCACCTGCTGCATCAACTAAGTTATAGCACAGATAGAACATGAAAAATAGGAGCTGGCAGAGACTAAATTGGAGAAACAATATTTCAGTTGGTCCTCCTACAGGAGCAGCTCTTGTTGGACTAACCATGAGGACAGATGGAGCTCGGCTCCCCACCTCCTTGGTTTTCAGAGGGAGCTCTGTGAGTAAATCCCGTCTGAGAAGTGCTGTTGGCCATGGCTTAGCAAAAGCAGAGCCAGCAAAGCTCCAAGCAGCTGAGAGCTGGGAGGCTGAGTAGGCTAAGGCTTGGTAACATGGCATTAGACAGGATTCCTCCATGTGTTTGAAAGTGCCATGTAGAAGACAGAAAACAAATTGATCTTGTTCTAAATAAGACCCTGAACTTTTGCTGCTCCAGTAGATTTGTAGCCAGCATCTTCTAGTTCTTACCTCTGCTAGTGGGTATTTTTCATTTCTTAATGTGAGCAATATGTCATTTTATATATATTTATATATAATGTAAATGCCATGTAAATACATATAATATAATTATAGATAAGCTCTGTTTGGAAAACTAACCCCGTCTTTTGTTTACTACAGAGTCATAGAAATAGAAGAACCAATAAGACTTCATTATTTGCAAGTTAGAATAAGAATAATGACATTATTACACTCGTATTATTACACTGCCATCATTATTAAGACTTTTAACTCCTGAATTGTGCTAAATCCTCTACTGAAAACCACAGTGCTACTTTTAGTCTGTCAGCTCTAGGGACAGGATTCAGGTCCAGACTAAATCAAGGTGCCACCATTTAAGCTGCACGTTTAAGTTTATATTACACTCAAGGGGAACATAGTCAATAGAGTCAATGGATTACACAGAATGATTCAGCTCACTCTAACAAAGTCACCTCCAGAGTGATTCAGTTGCCCAAACACAGACATCAAGTACTAATTCTGACTCTGTAGACACCTTGCCGGCATCCCAGCAGTGGTCTCGCAGGCTTACTGCCAGATCTGCTAGTCTAAGCAAGTGACTCAAGTAACGGGACATCTAGAATAACGCAAGCAACTATGTTTGGTCACCTTCAATAGCTGGGAGGACAATTTGCTCTCAGGGCTCAACTGACCCTATTCAGTTGCCTGAACAGAGGCTTCTAGTGATATTTGAGATGCTCAGGAATCTGCTTCCTCAAATGCTGTGTCTGCACCAGAAGGGTACAGTCACCCTGTGTTGTATCTGCTGGCTTGGTGAAGTCAGATAAATGCAGAGCATCTCAAATTGCTGTCTCTTAATATAGGCTCATAAATCCCACCTTCCACTACTCGTCCTGGGGGTGGGACTCCCTAAGCCCTTAGTTGTGGATAAGTGCTTCAGAGAGCTCCCTAAACTTACTGTATTGGAGTCAGATGCTCCAGGGTATCCATCCTCCAGGGCCTGCAGAAGACAGTGTTCTCTTGCACCAGCTTAGGCAGGAAAACTGACTCCATCCAGGTGTCAAAGACAAAGATTTTAGTTGCTGAAGTGTCACACTAAAGCTAAAGCGTTTCGGTGTTCAACACTTCTGTTCAAGCAGGTCACCTAGAGCCAGTTTCCCAGGGTCCACAACATGAGATTATTGTAAGATTGCAATAGAATAGGCCTGAGATTTGTTAGCATGAACATGAACAAATGAACTGGACAAGTGGAGTCTTTCAGAGATTGTTAGCAGCCTGAGGGGTACCAGTCCCAAAAGACAAAAGAAGGGCTGGGAGGAACAAGGGTCCAGTTTGAGGGCAAGACTCAACTCCTTCACTGAGCCTAGAGAGTGGGGGGTAAGAAAGCGGGGTCAAGAAACAGAGGAGACAAGTGTCAGCTTTATGAGGATGCAAAACCAGATCATTGCTTACACTTCAGGAGGAAAGAGGCAGGGAGAGAAGGAGATGAAGGCTGAGAGAGAATATACAAGACGTGAGTCCTCAGCAGAGGCTGAGCCAGGGGTCAGGTAAGAGGCCTGGCGGTTTCTGCAGGGTAAGCACTGGAGGCAGGGCTGAGGCTGAGGTTCACTCTCTGGATTTAAAGAACAATAATATTGGTAAGAAGAGTATGTGCTGTGCATTTTTTTGCAAAAAGGAAAAGGAGAACGGATTGTGAAAAAAAGTACTTGCTTTATTCCTGCAAATAACTAAAAACCTCAAACGTTCACTTTGTAATTCAACTCACCCTCTGTACCCTAAATCTCTGCTGAGATCCACTATTTTTAATATTTTAAATAACTCTGCCAGGATTAAATAAGGATTTGGTGCTTTTATCATCCTATAGATAACAACGTGAGGCTTTTTCACCTGTTCATTGCTGCATTCACTTCTTTTCCTCTTTGTGTATGTGACAGCGATGCTTTTTATTGCTCTGCTCTGAAAATGAGCCTCCCCAAATACTGACACACTTAACAGCTGTTGTTCCTCAATTTGCACAAAAATGGAGTATTATTCCATAATGCTGCATAATTTGCCGACTCTTACACCTCCACAGTCCTGAAATCTTTTTTCCTGCATCAGAAGGTATTTGCATACCTCAGGTCATATCTAGCCTCCTTATGAAAATCAAATGCAAACTATGCCTGTTTGTTTCTTAATGTATCAGCAGTTTGAAATTTCAGTTATCTGAACTGGTTGCAAACAACCCTCTCAACCACGGACCCTGCTGAAGTACTTTGGATGGAGCTCTGCCAGAAGCACCACCCCTCCCATCCCTGTTGGGAAAAGCCAGTGAGAGATTTTGGAATTTTCCCTGGAGGGAACCGCCCAGCAAAAGCCATATGTTCAGGTGTCAGAGCAGCATGGCCATGCAAGCATGCAAGCCCTGCCACCATGGTGTCACCATAGCTGTAGGTGCTTGGCTCCAAGTAGTTGTCCGTGGGGCACAGCACCACAACTGGGGACAATGTCCTCCCTCCCCAGCACTCACAACCCTGGGTGACTGCTGCTTTGTGCATGGGGCTGCTGGTGAGAGGACTGATCTGTGTTGGAGGAGAGCAGCTGCTCCCAGCCTTTGGTTGGGGAGTGGGGCTGGGTACTTAGTGGTGGGGTATTTAGAGGTGGGGACTCCATTCCTGGCCACATCAAAACTTCCTGCACCTTTAGCTATACCATAATCATATGTTCAATCTTCACAGGTAGTAAAATGTTCCTAGAAGTCCTTGCTTTGATCTGACCACATCTTAACAATGGGTTTGGGGAAAGATATGGCTTTGGTGGGCTGTGCAGAAAGGGTCTGCCAAGTCATATCCGCAGGCAGAGGGTGGCAGGGGCATGGGATGAGAGCTGAGGACACTGCTTGGATGCTACGATGTAATGCTGGGGCTCTGCCAACAGCCCAAGATCTTCCACAAGTCACTAGCAGTTTTTGCATGGTCTTACTACCAGAGAAACTGAGGCAGGATCTTCTGCTGTCATAATTTCCTCCCAGGAAGATGCTTATACCGCCTCAAACATGTCAGCTCATGGACTGAACCTACTCCTGCCACCCCTCAGCTCTGCTTGCCTACTCAGGGGCTGTGAGAAGCCAGGAGCAGCCAGGAGTGAGGGAATAGCCCACCCCAGGGTCCTGCATGGCTCAGTCCCTCACAGAACATCCTTATCAGTTCCCAGAGGCTGGAGCTGGTACCCAAAAGCCCATCAACCTCAGAACCCAATGTTCTGGAACACTTCAAACACAGCAGCCCCTCCCCACCCCTCCCCTCCAGCTGCCTTCTTTCTACAACAACAGATGTTTTACTGGTTTTTTACTGTTTTACTGTTTTTTTCCCTTAGCTTGTCACAAGATATTGGACTGTGGCCACCTCAGCCACCTCCATAACCAGTAACTAGCTGCTTTGTCCTGTCTCTTGCTTGTTCATGGAGCACTGCATGCTCCTCTCGTGTGATAATTTTGTCCCACCGTGCCACCTCCAGTATGAGGTGCCTCCCTGTGACGGGCAGCAGAGCTAAGAGTTGCCTGTCCCACACATAGGAGATATTGTGGATGTCACAAAGGTTACAAAAATTCTCACATAGTTCAACCCAGTTCATTTCTTAATCCTCGTGCAGTGTCAAAATTGAATTTCAAGATACACCACTTCACTGTGGATGTGACTGAGAGATTTAATGCTTCAAGAACATGTTTTCTTTCTTGTTCAGATGCAGATGAAAACTCACAAGACAACTATTCTCATGGGATTTTTGCCCAGAAGTGGTAGAAATCTCAAGCAAACAATCAGTTTTGTAATATCTCTGAATTTCCTGTTCAAAGCTCTCATGAAGGTATTTTCCAGGACAGTTGAATTTAAAGCTGAGTTGCTACCTAGGGCAGGTCTCCAACCCAAGTGATTCCACATGAATTTTTACTCTTTTTTTCCCGCTCCTTTTTAATAATGGCTTAGACTGAAAGAGCACAGTGCTCCCTGCTCTAGCATCACTGCTTGGTGCTGTGCTATCAGGAGATTTTGACACAAATGAAATCAAACCAGCCGCAGGGTAAGCACAGCATAGGACTGGTTCCCTGATGGCATGCAGTGGGGTAGGGACAGTTCAGCAGTTGACTTCCTTTGTTCAGTCCTAATTTTTCACAGCTACACAGCCTTGCTGTGATGATAAGCAATTGGTAAAAAAGCAGCACGCTGGCCCAACACAGCTCTACACTGGGCAGGAGTGCACAGAGAACCCATAATCTCTGACCATTTCGAGCAGGTTCTGCCTGATGGACACAGGCCTCTCACCTTGGCTTTCTGTCTGGGTCTCACTACAGCTCAAATATGACATTCTTCAAAAGCAAGACCAACAAAAGCATAACCACCAGGTGTTTTAAGTTATCCCACCACTAGATTCACCATAGAATCATGGAATTGTATAGGTTGGAAGGGATCTTTGAGATCATCTAATCCAACCGTCAACCTAACTCTGACAAAAAAAATCACCAAACCATGTCCCCAGGCACCAGGTCAACCCATCTTTTGAATACCTCCAGGGATAGTGCCTCAACTACTTTCCTGGGCAACCCATTCAATGCTTGATAACCCTTTCCATGTAAAAAAATTTCTTCATATCCAATCTGAACCTCCCCTGGTGCAACCTGAGGCCATTTCCTCTCATCCTATAGCCTGTGACTTGGAAAAAAAGACCTACCCCCACCTCTCCACAACTTTCTTTCACCATTACTACACAGCAGGAGTAAGACACTGAGATTTGCTTTGAGTCCTACAGTTTGCAGTGGAGGTGTTTCCTGCTGGATTGGATTGTCTCCCCCATCTGCCTGTGGCATGAAGGTTGCTGGGGCACCCTCACACACACAAGGATGTATAGGCAGGATCTGTAGCTGATTAGAGCTGATCAGCAGTAATGGTGAAAGTTATTTGTGAGGGAAAATAAGAAGAAAAGAGCTGAGAGAGAGAAAAAATGAAAAAGGGAAAGGGAGGCCTTTTGTAGCGCAGTAACAAATGCCTTGGAGACTGTGATGGATAAAATGTCTTGTGGAAAAAAAATTGGAAGGGGAAGACCCGCATGTAGGAAAGCACAAGGGAAGGAAAGGGACAGACTGCAGGAAAAAAAGGAGGACAAACAGATCTGAAGATGAGTGGTCTGTGTCTGAGAAACCCAGCCTGCCCTGGCTCAGTGTCTGTGAAAGTCATTGCAAGATGGACTAATGTGTTGTGGAGTAATACATCTCACAAGCAAGAGAAAGGGTTGAGAGAAGAAGAAGTAAATGGCAGATTTTATAAATATGGTCTTCCAAACTTACTCTGAGGAGAGTTCGATGCGACAGTGAGCAGACCTCTTGGAAGTAAGAGTTCCCCGGGTCGCCCACTGAAAAACAGAGTCTCAAAGTATTTCCCATAGTCCCAGTGAGCTGCACTGTGAAACAACCAGGCACAACTGCAGCCTGTGCCAGCCACAGCTACAAGGAAGTTTGTGGTTTAGCACTCCAAAATCAGACTCCTTCGGACAGACTTTCTGTCCAGCACAATGCAAAGTTGCCCATGTGCACCTCTCCATGCTTTAGTATTTAGACCGCTTCTTGGACGGAGCATGTACAATACCAAGAGCTCTCAGTATTGTTAGGAGCTTTGTGTAACAGTGTAGTTGCATTAAGGAGGAGCAAAGGTATCACACTTACAGACATCCCCAATCCTGTTTAGCTTCCAAAACCAATGACTCTCAGTTGGGCAAAAGAGCAGTATTTAATCACTGTTACTCACTGAGGCAGACTGGCAGGGCATCCCCTCCTTTGGTGCTCCCGAGACCCCGGCGGTTATGGAGAAGTTTCAAAGATCTGCCTGCAGCCTGCGCCCGCACTCAGCACTCCTGTCTCAAAGACAGATCATGCCTCTGTGCCATTTCCTAAAGCTGTCTGGCAATCCCAACTGTTTGTGCTCTCCCAACAGATTTCACGGCTACAAGGCTTCAAAGTGAAACAGCCAGGCAATGAGGCATTTCTCTGGAGAAGACATGTGTTGACTAAACAGTTTAAGATTTTTACTCACAGTAAAAGTAAAATGGATTGTGTGTACCTGCACGGTCCAAAACCCACTCCAGTTCAACAGAAATACAAAACCACTACCCTGTGCAAAAAGGGAAGGAGACAAAAATCTCACAGAGGGCATGTGAGGTAAAAGGTCAGATCCACCAAAACTTTACGGCGTCAAAGCTGCTGTGAAGTACCACAGAAGATAGATTCCTACAGTGCAACTGTAGGTCTAGCTCCTTCCTAACTGCCCTGGCAGTTCAAGCCCTGACCCAGGGAGCTTGACAGGGGGAAATAAAGAGGCCTGCCCTGCCTATTCAAGACAGAATATATTGGGTGGAGCTATCAATCAGATGAGATTTTCTTCATGAAGGTAAATGGCAAGAGTGACAATCCAGGAAAAGGGAAGATAAGAAACTAATTCATCAGACTAGAGATGACTGCAGGGTAGAAGGCTGAATCCAAGCTAGTCACATCAAGGTTCCCTGTATATCGACTGAGAGAAAAAGGCAGGTTTAGGGCAGAGTGGCATTTGGATCTTTCCAGATCTGCCTTACCTCTCTGGGCATTTAAATGTCAAGGTGTAAGAAATACAAAACAAGAGCTATCCTCATCTTCATGTAGGCAAGATTTATCCTGACAGGAAAAACCAGGTTTAAAATACAGTAGAAACAGACCAACTGAAAAACATTTAGGAAAAATCCCTGATGCATTACTTGCACTTGATGTATTTTAAATGTCTGAGAGTAATGAACTGGCACCTCTTCAAATAGAAACAAAAGAGGAAAAGGTCTCACATGGAGGGGTCAGGGAGAGCAGGGAAGGAATTATCCTGCTACACATATTGTTTACTGAATGTAAACCTGCTTCACACTCCTGTAGGTTAACACACCCTCCATACAAACACTCTTACTCTGAAAAGGGTTTATTTATGTTTATATAAAAGGAAAAGTTCTGTTGCCCAAAAAAGATGAAAGAAAATTAAACCATATCTGACAGAGCCTGCTGGAAATAACAAGAACAGAAAGCTGAAGGTGGTCTCAGTGATAATTTTACCTTTTCTTTAGAAGCAGTTACCACCCCATGCTGCATACACCCCGTGTTTTCTGGGAACAGCTGGGCACGGCCATGGGTTTGAGGGTAGGATCCTAGAAGTTGGGAAGAAGCAACAGATAACCAATCAAGAAAAAGCCCACTTGTTCATCAAAGCCTTCAGCTCACTGCTTAGCATTTTTATCAGCAAAAAGGGTACAGACAGCTCATCCTTACATCACCTCTGTAACTCAAGAGCAGCAGTGAGGATTAGGAAGGAAAAAAAAAAAAAGAAGAGTAATCCACTAGATAAATGTTTACTGCCTTTTCTCTCTCCTAACCCCCATGGCCCCGGGTGGCGGGGAGCCCGTGACGATCTGTAATGTAAATCCTGGTCTCGGCTGGTGTCTCCCCACCTCGCCCCAGCAGCTCAGTGAGGTTCAGCGCTATCTGCTTGCACAGGTAGCAGCCTGTTTGATATAACTGCTCACCGCTGCACAAAGTGGCCAGGTGCTGCGGCAGCTCGTTGGAGCTCTCCGAGTCACACCAACAGGGTTTTTCTACCATTATCCTCCCACAGCCCCCGGGGATATGATTAATTCATGGAGCATCACTGAAGGCATCTTTCTGTGGCATATGGAGTTAAAGTGTCCTCTTCACAGAGCTGCCTGGGGACAACTGTGGAATTTATACAGACAATCCCACTAGGTAGTCAATCTTGTAAAAGCACTGATATTACAAAGTAAATACAAGTGATCTATTTGTTTAAGGTTATTACTGTGACCGACAGGGTATTAAAACAATCTTTCTACTGACAAAAGATATCAGGCCTGCACTCCCATTTGATGTTCCCAGGCATGCTTTTTCTTCTTTCTTTCTCAACCACTGAGCTTTGGGGTGTTCATCAAATTTGACTGATATGGAGATTGGAGTATAGTGCACAACCAGTCCATTGAAATTCAATTCAGATATGGGCTTAAATTATAAAAAGAAACCTTAGCTAGTAATAACACTTTGATGTGCAGATGCATAAAAGTTTTAAGTTCTACTTTCTTCTGAAACAAATCAGCTTCCAGTTATGCTATGTGATTCATATTTTATCTTTTAATACATCCAAAGTACGAATATTAAACATTGCTCTCTGTGGTCAGGAAAACTGCAGTGGATGCCATATGAAGGCTCCCATTTCATCCTTTTATCAAGGCTGTATGTGGACACTTCCCCAAGACATGAATATACTGCCCAATGTTCAGAGAAAAAAGGTCAGTCCCTTTATATCTGGCCCCCTTTCAAAGGCACACCATTTCTTTTGGAAATGGAAATTTGAGCTAGAAAAGGACATCAACTTCCTAGTTGAGTTTTATATCCTGGCAGCAGACAGTCCTAAGGAAGAAGTCAGTCCTGGACACAGAGAGCACCAGGACAGGCTCCACCTCCCCACCACCCTGTGCTCTGCAGCCCATGCCTTGTTCTCTTGGCTGCTTTCTATTCTGAAGCATCCTGTCCTATGCAACTTCTTGCTTTTCTTATCTATTTTTGCTCTTGCTTATGTTTATCTTCCAGTGGCAGATCTTGCAAAATCCAGTAACACCCTGGTCTGCTGTAACAAACTCAAATTCTCACCCACCCCAGGCAGAGGCACAACCATTCATTTACCCTTACCCATGCTGGCCTCATTTTCTTCCTTGGGACCCAAAAGCAGGTGTGTAACTCTTGCTTTCACAATCCCCAAGCCTAGCAGTGACTCTAAACTTATCAGAACAATAATTAGTTATCACCTAACTATAATCCACATGTCTGTGTGAGAACCAAGCTCCATTCTAATTTCATAGATCTTGCCGTATCCTGTAAATAACATGTCAAGACTGCACTGTGCTGCCTATAGCCCTCAACCCCAATTCTAGCTATAAACCCCGCCTAGCAATAGCTTTGTACCCCCAGGATTAAACATCAGGGATTCCTTCATAGTAGCACTGACCCTGTTGCTAGCATTATGGCTCTCACAGGATCCAGAAATAAACATAGCTTAGTGCTCACCAGAACACGTTTGTCCACACTTCATCTGTCATGTTAGTGTTTCATGCTTCATCCCATGACGCTAACTCAAACCATGTCTTTAATCCTAAAGGTCTTGGGTTTTGGCCAGAATTAATAAACCATCATACAGAAGGGAATGGAGAGCTAGATGCCTTCAGGGACTTCATCACTTCAGGGGCTGTGTCCACAGGAGTACTGCTTTCTCGCCTAGCAATACCATTTGAACCAGAAATAAACACACAATGGCCCATGCCAGCCCGTGGGAGCCTCACAGGCATGGCAGTGCACAACCCTTCTCAGAGCCTTAATTCCAGGCTTTTGAGATGACCTCAGCTTTAAATCAGACACACAGCCTTTGACAAAGTGCATCCCGAAGGAGTCAGCCCTCACTCTGATCCATGAGGACCTCTGGAAGTCACCTCCAGCTCTTTAGTGCTGTATCCCAAACTGCAAGTACTGCCTGAGCCAGCCAACTCCATCCCAGACGCCAATGCCCAGCTAGGGACTATGCTAACAATTAAACAACATGGTCAATCATGTACCCTGACTCTATTTGGTTTGCTAGTAAAGATACAGCCAGAGACACAGGAATAAATATGACTCTGCTGGAATTAACACATATTGGAATTTTTTTGAGACAATAACCTCACTTACTGTAACGTGGCAAGAGTTAGAACTGTGATTCAGGGTTGTGCAGCTACGTGTTGGTGGTACAATTAAGTACTAGTTGGTAGACAGGAATGAAGGCTAGGCTTTTGGTTCAGGCTAGGAATGGGGACCTCATGAGTTGATGAATTTAATTTTTCTTCCCTGCCTCCCATAACATGTGCTGGTTTGGGGCTGTGATAGGCTTTAGTGGATAGTTCAGTGTTTTATTTATTTATGGCCTTAACTACACCAAGTGGTTAAACTTTGTGTTAGAGTTTCCACAGAGGAAATCATCTCCTCTGTAGGCAGAAGGAAAAAACTAAACATCAGACTGATGTGGGAGCCAAGGGTGGTGGGACAGATGGGCTCTGTTTAAGGACAAGGGAGATGTGGTTCCCTTAGCTTGACTGAACAACTGCAGTGACTGCAGGCAGGAATGAAGGGTGGTATGAAATGAGGCCAATAGATCAGAGCTAAGCTGGGTAGTAGCACAGCATGTTGGGCAGTGATCATAAGAAATTTTTTTCAGCCTCTGAATTCTAAACGCTACCCCATATCGAGCTATCTCATCCCCTATCAAACAAGGAAATGCATCCAACCCTATGCAAATCAGTCATCCCAGTGAACACCACTCCTCATTTCAGTGAACAAGCCTTGGAGGACACAGCAATGGTCTAGGCGTTTCACTCACAGAAATCCCACATTTGTTACTTGACTCACTATAAAGTTTATGATGCCAGTGGCACCAAACTCAAGCAAAGGATGCTTTTTTTGCAGGATTCGTTACTGTACTAGTTTTCTAGCCCTGGATTGCACATATCCTAATGCAAACCTAACTGTGAACTATGTAGCAGCATCTCTAGTTCAGTGGACTGTAAGTCACTCGCTCTGTTGGCAGCAGTCTTCAGTCTGCCTCAGACACCATGATGGCAAAAAGAATCCCTTAATTTTTCAACTCCTGCTTTCCTATGTCTCACTGAACTGTGCAGCTAGGTGAACTACGTGGCATATGATATGTACCTCAGGATATGACCTTGAGCAATATGTTCTAACTTTGAAGTTGAAGCTAACTTCAAAGTTGGCCGTGCTGTGACTGCAGGGTTGAGCTAGGTGCCCCCAGACAATCCTACCAGCCTTAACTCTATGAGCCTGCATGTCAACTCAGCTGGCACAAGCCTCTCACCTGACTTTTATAATATCAAGAAATCAATTTATGTAGTTCTTTCTCTACTTGACTGTAATGCCAATGTAATCCTTACTGAACACTGTCTGGTCCAGACCTGAAGTAGAATTAACCCATACTGTTTTCCCAGGCTGACATTTGAATCCTGTGGGCTTCACAAGATGCTCAATAAATTTAGATATTCACATGAAGAAGGAAAGAGAAGTCGTCTTTTGCTTTCATGTCATAGCCTTCTTGTTTACTTTTTCTAGAGTTTTCTGAAATCCTTGCCTGTATGCTTCTGGTTTTGTAGCGGTTCTTTAGCTGTCACTGTTCAACCTCTCCTGTGTTCAGTCCGTTCCCCATATACTCTTCCATTACTGAGAGGTGCTGATCACTCTCCTCTGTTCAGGCTTGTGTGCGATGGCTCCCTCTCCCCTGCCACTGCACATGTCACATTCCTCTGACCCACACTGCTGCTTTCTACCTCTTCTTGCTCACTCAAGACACAGAAGAATATACTGCTAGCTTTACCTTTGTGCCTATCCTTTTTTAGAAGATCAAGCTTTAATTTTTTCCCAAAGTCCTCAACTTAGTTTCTGGAGAATGAGAGTAAGGTGAACCTTCATGGCTTTCTGAAAACAATTATCAATCATAGCATTAACACGGCAATGGAAGAACCAGGTGAAAGGCTTGGAAGCCAAAGGTCACCTCTAGTTTAATAATCAAGTGAGACTGAGGTGTCTCTGGTTTAATTTGCTCTCTTGGTGATGCACCTTTCCAACGGAGGAAGAGTTTCCCATTCAGAGCAAATCCAGCTTCTGCCTCTGCCAAAATTCAGCCTGGCACAGAGCTGTGTCACTGTGCCCTTCTCAGCTCCAGGGGAAAGAAGACTTGCAGAAAGCCCCTGTTGAGGACCCAGAGATGTAACACAAGGGAAAGCCCAGGAAGGGTTTGGGGTTCCTGCAGCCCCAGTGTGCCCCTGGGCACAGGCCATTGAAAAGCAGCACATGGGACAGAGGGATCCAAAACACATCCTGGTTACAGCAGTTCAAGTCCTTTGCCCTCTGCAGATTCATCCCTCATTTACACCTGAAGGTACAAAATCTAGGTTGTTGAGGTGTGTGGTCAGTGGCAGGAAGCTAACCCATCAGCCGCTTGTTTCATGCTGCAGTCATGGCTCAAGGTTAATTTTTCTGCCAAGTCTTAACTGTAATTTAAATTTCCTACACTATTTAAGCTGAGCAATCTGTACTTCAGATCTCTTGAGCATTAATAAACCAGTTATGAGAAGTTTCAGGATAAAAGGTTAAGCCCATAAAAATATGCAACTCATTTATAAAAATAACTCCATCAGGTTTTTCACAGACTATAAAGACACAGGTGCTAATTTCTGCATTTGTAATAACCTTGGGAATTCCAGTGGTAGAAGTCACAGGTGTAGCCTCTCTTTGGGAACTGGTTGCTCCAAACTTTCCAAAATCTGCAGCTACCCCACAGGCTTCACAACACAGTGTCAGTGTGGCATTTTCTACTTCATGGCCAGAGAGACCAAGACACATCCGTGGTCACCTCAAGGTGGCTTCTTGGAGCTTACTCACTCTTACAAGGCTCAGCACATGACCTTCTTCCCAACATGACCACAGAGCCCAAATTCCCCAGCAGGATTGTCTCTCTTAGGAGGATGGGCCATTTCAAAGACACCATGTTCTCCATCACTTGGAGATGTTCTTTGCAGGGTCACAGAGACAATCTCCACATTACCTGACTGTGGTAGTGCATCTGTGAGAGTTGCATCAGGGCACATCAGACATCTGAAGTACCCTCAATGTCATCTATCAGCTGGGATGACTCTGTGTCCCCTGTCACATGGGGAACCAGTGGGGCTGGTTCAGATGCAGCGCTTGGTATTGCAGATATCCAGAGTAGGGTAGGAAGAGACTCTTCCTGTCTCTCTCCCCTCTTGGTGAGGAGAATCAAGGCTGCCGTTGTTACCAGGTGTATCCAATTGAATATGGTTGAAAAATTCCACAGGCGTATTTTTTTTAAGAGTAACTGTGTTATTAATAGTTTCCAATTGGGCTGGATTGCTGAAAAACTGGAGTGTGGTAACTTCCCAGCAGTTACACAAAACCAGGGGGGTCTGGAGACAACTTTAAAGCTCTATTAAAAACCCATATCCTTTGCTAGTGCTGCAAAATACTATGAAAAATGTTTATGCAGTTCCTCAGGAGCTCAGAAATTATTTTAAAATAAATCAGCTTAAAATAAACCAAATAATTCCTTGTTATACATGATACCATATTCATCCTCATATAAGCAGCTTTTCTCACTAAGCATTAGCTTGTATTTGCCTATCAATTTTAGAAGGCCTGGTTTCTCTCCATCTAGTAGCCTTTAAAGCCTTTTCCCCTGCAGCATTTGCTGGGCAGTCAGGTAAATGCAAGGCAAGCATCCTCCTGGCTCATTACCGCTGATTACCCAGCTCTGATCTGTTTTTCTCCCTGCTTGTTCTGCAGGCCTGGCCTTTTCTGGGAACTGCCATCATTCCTCATGGCAGCACAGCACAGCACAGGGAAGCTGTTTAAAAACGCTTCCTTTTGGGGGTGAAAGGATGGTGTGCAGGTGTTGTTTGTGGCACATGATGCTACTCCAGAAGCAGCAAGCAGCAGCCCCAGGCTTGCCCTCAAATGTGCAGTCCAGGGTCTTTACTAAAAAGTACTTAAATTTACATAGAAACTCTGCAAATCTATGTTGCTCTGAGCAGTGTCAGCCTCTGGAACAAAACGCAGCAAGGGCAGTTTCTTGCCTGTTTGGTGTCTCAGTCATGCTACAGCACCACTAAGCTCCAAGCTGTTTATTTAGCTTTCCCCTAACATAACTAACATCTACACGTGGTCTAACGTCTTAGTCTTACCCGTCACAAACTACACTTTAACAGAATTCTCCTCTCAAACCAATGGCTTAATGAAAGGGAAAAGCCTCTGCCCATGGAGAAAGGTGCAGGCACCCATTGCCTGCAGCCCCCGAGCCGCTGCCTGGGGAAGGAAGGTGAGGAGCTGTCAGATGGGAACAAACTGTGGCTGATACAGGCAGGAGCTTCAGCAGGTCCCAGGAAAACATTGCCTCGTTCAAACAACCATAATTTCATATGAGATAGCTCACCGTAGGCTGGCTATACTCTTAGATGTATTTTTTCCTTCCTATTTGTGTTAAAAATGAGAGCAGAAGCAGAAGAGTGCTTCAAGCATGTAGTGTGTGAATAGAAGTAGCAATAATAGCACTTAGCCTTTATGTAGTGGCTTTTCATCTGTAGATTTCAAAGCACTTCCACAAAGGTACATTACCCTCATTCTCCATGTTCTCCTGAAAGGAGAAGGGAGATGGGCAAGCTCACCAGTACATCCCACCACCCTCCCACAGCTGCCAGCTCTCACACTGACCTCCCCACAACTTTGGCGTGAAGGCACACCAGTGCAGCTCCTGGTGTAACTAAGCTGCACTGGCTTTCCTCTTACCACCTCCCTTCCCCAGGTGCCTACTGGGACGGGAACCAGCACTAAGCAGGTGGGAGCACTCTCTGGATAGGAAATGCTGCCAGGGGACCCAGCACTGGGTGGTGCAAGGAAAAAGCCTTTCAGTACTTAATGGGAGCCTACAGGAAAGAAGGAAACAAACTTTTTAACAGGACCTATTGTGATAGGACAAGGATTAATGGTTTTAAACTAAAAGAGAGTAGATTCAGACTAGATAGAAAGAAGACGTTTTTACAATAGCGGTGGTGAAACACCAGCACAGCTTTTCCAGAGGTGGCAGATGCCCCATCCCCAGAAACATTCTAGTTCAGGTTGGAGGGGACTGGGAGCAACCTGATCTAGTTAAGGATGTCCATACTAATTGCAGGGGGAAATTGAACTAGATGACCTTTAAAGGTCCTTTCCAGTCCAGACTGTTCTTTGATTTGAAGGGCTCTCTCTCTAGGCAAGGGCATCTTCCCAGTGCTGAACCAGCTTCTTCAGATGGGTAGCCTGAAAAGTAAAAGTAAAAAAAAGAAACAATCAATTAGCCCTGTATTAATAACACAGGCTTCCACATTTTTTTGCCTTTTAAAAATAAAAGCACAGTAGACAGATATTAAAAACCCAAAGACCTGTACATAGGGGTCTTACAAGAGTAAGCCCCTTGCCCTTTTCTATGTGAGGAGCAAGAGATGCTCTCAGAGCCCCTCCTCATTACCACAGAATCATAGAATCATTTAGGTTGGAAGAGACCCTTGGGATCATCAAGTCCAACCATCAGCCCTGCTCTACAAAGTTCTCCCCTACACCATAGCCCTAATATCCCACATCCAATCTACTCTTAAACACAGTCAGGGATGGTGACTCCGCCACCTCCCTGGGCAGCCGATTCCACTGTCTGACTACTCTTTCTTTGAAGAATTTTTTCCTAATGTCCAGCCTAACCCTACCCTGCTGCAGCTTGCAGCCATTCCCTCTCGTTCTATCACTAATGGCTCGTGAGAAGAGACCAGCAACAACCTCTTTACAATGTCCTTTCAAGTAGTTGTAGAGAGCAATGAGGTCTCCCCTCAGCCTCCTCTTCCTCAAACTAAACAGTCCCAGCTCCCTCAATTGCTCCTCAGAAGATTTATGCCTCAGGCCCTTCACCAGCTTCGTTGCCCTCCTCTGCACTCCCTCCAGCACCTTGAGATCTCTCTTGAGTTGAGGTGCCCAGAACTGGACACAAGACTCAAGGTGTGGCCTCACCAGTGCTGAGTACAGGGGGACAATCAGCTCCCTCCTTCTGCTGGTCACACTGCTTCTAATACAAGCCAGGATGCCATTGGCCTTCTTGGCCACCTGGGCACACTGCTGGCTCATATTTAGCCGCTTGTCGACCAGCACCCCCAGCCTTTTCTGCCAGGCAGCTCCAGCCACACTTCCCCAATCCTGTAGCAATGCATGGAGTTGTTGTGGCCCAAGTGCAGGACCTGGCACTTGGCCTTGTTGAAGCCCATGCCATTAACATTGGCCCATAGATGTTCATTGGTCACTTCAGCAACCACGTACAGTTGCAGGGTGTGCACACACTGCCAGGAGAGGGGCTGTCAAGTCACAGTGAGTTTTGTACCTGCCTGCAGGTCTTTCACATGGACCTGGTGTCTGCTGCAAGGTCAGACTCCTTAAAAGTGTTTCAAGACGGTGCAAGGCTGGAGAGCCCAGCTGTTGCTGATGTTTTTTAAACATTTTAAGCTGAGCGGCGGTGCTGAATGAGCAAACAGCAGCAGGGAGCCCCTGGCAGCTGCAGGAGGATCTGGGCTCTTCTCTACAGGGGAAAAATGCGTCTTCTGCATTTTGTCCTCATGCTCTGTGCATGTTGTAAAACACCAGGATTTCCATGGAGATGAAGGCATTGCATATTGCTGAGGCAAGGGTATGAATTTATAACAGAAATATGATTGATCTTTAAATGCTGCTCAGGGGCAAGGCACTATTATGCTAAAAAGTGTGATTTCCAGCCCTCTGCCAGAGCCATGGAGGGCTGCTACCAGTAACTCCTTCAGTACCAAACCCCATAGGCACCCTGACAATGAACTGATTGCCATAGTGTAAAAACTACTGAGGCAGCAACGTAACTGTCTGCCTGACCCCTCAGCTCCCATTTTTCTGTGATCTGATTATTTCCATAGTAGTGTGGCCATATGTGCTCCCCCTGCAAGGTGCTGGGAAGCTTCAGTTCCCCTGCTCAGCACCCTGAAGGATGAGGCCATCAGATTCTGGGTTTGCAGAAATTAACATGCGGAGTTAACAAAACTGAGAAAAAAAAATTACGTGTCAGCTTTCCATTAATTGCCAGAGAAAGCAAGGAAAAAACTGTTCAATCCAAATAAGTATTCTGTACCAAGATTTTTCTCCTTTTACATCCCGCACCTGCATTTCAACACTTAAACTGCACTTGAAACCAGGAGAAAGTGGAGAGAGAAGCTGGAAGGTCACTCAGCAGGTCATTTCAGCTGCGTCTAGCTAAAGAAGCTCTCTCCTCAGATGAAGGTCTTTTAAGCTCTTTTAGGATTGGGCAATCTCAGAAATAGGAAAACCAATGCGAATTGTGCAGTTGCGTAAAGAACCTTGGTATATCAGTGCGGAGGTGCAGGCAGCCTTGCAACAGCCCCCACATGAACACACAAGGAGCAATTAGCCAGGAAAGCACACTGGTATGACACTTGGGAGGGAGACATGGAGGCAGAGAAGAAATAAGACAGAAGAGTCCCTGCAAGAAGCCACTGAGGGTTTCTGATTCAGCAGGAAGCTTATGTGGCTGCTAACCCTGTCATGAGAAATTTAGCAGTCCTTGTTCCCTGCCCAGGGAAAGATGGGCATTCTGCTTCCCCAGAAGGATGACTGGGGAAAGGACCCCCTACCTCCAGTATTCTCCAGCCCTACAGCCCTGCTTGCAAACCAGGACAGTGTCCCTGATTCCAAGGCTCCACCAAGGCACCACCACTACTATGAACAGGCTACTGCCATCACCGGGATAGACTACAGAATCTTTGAGTAATTTACAAAGAGCTGAGGACCTTGTGAATGTCATTACAAAATGATGAAAAAAATTATGAAAAAAACTTTCTTTTATTTAGGACTAACGGTGGAGGAAGTGGAAGGGGAAATTAGCAACAAACCCCCGTGTGCTTCATTTCTGCATATAATGCGTAAAGAAACTCTAGCCCAGAGGTCTTTGGGGCTCAGTGTCCTTTGGTCCTCTCAGCGCAGCACACCTGAAACTCTCCCAGCCTTTCCTGATCCTCAGATCACAGCAGCTTTCTCAAGCCACTGCATCCTGTTCCCTCGGATGCACGGCTCTGTCCACGTTTCACCTGTCCAGTTGCAGATGGAAGATGTCAGACTATTAATTGCATGGTGACAAGACAAACATTTGTATCTCACTGTTCTTCAGACTACCCCAAAAATTAAGCTTTTTACATATTCTTGATTAGATTAATAGCCCACCAAAGGCAGTCTTCATTAAAATTCCATATACATAAGTACCTTTGAAACACAGAGCTGGCTTGTCCACACATAAAAATGTCCCAGTGTTAAATTATGGAATTGTAACACTAATGATGTTAGAAGCAAAAAAGTTAGACTGGCAAGAAACCATCAGAGGAGTACTGCAGGCCTGAAACTTGTAAATCTATTGCTTGGTTGTTGGGGTTTATTTTTAACTCTACCCACAAGTCACTGACTGAAGACTTCTTGCCGTCATTGTGAGTAAACACGGTGTGTGGGAGGGAGAGAACAGAAAAGCACGAGGGCTGCTGTTTAACACAAGATTTTCGGGAGGGCAGGGATCAATCCGGACAAGCAGGTCATGCCAGAAAGCAGCACGAGGCTGCAAGGACCTACCTCCCTGCTCATGGACTTCAGCCTTTGCTATCTCAGCAGACAGGTAGAATGACCTTCATAAACTGATCTAGGTCCACCTTAAAGTTATTTAGCTAATTACATTGCCCCAGCTAGGATACTATTCCTGGATCTTATCATTCTAATAATCCGGCGTTCTTCTAGTAATTTCCAGCCTATGTTTATTCAAGACCAGTTTATATTGTATACCTAAGATGTCCTTCAGATCAAATCTCCCTCAGGGCCAGTCCCTGGATAATGAAGTTGCAGTGAGCATATTCCCTCTCAGCCTACATTTTACCAGGGTAAACACAGTCTTTTTTGTCTTTCTTGAATGGCGGCTTCTCTCCACTGGCAGCTATAGTAAAGACTGGGGTTTGGAGGCATCTATTCTGGACACTGGTGACCAGACCTACACATTTGCATTCCGTACATATCGATGGGTATGGATTTGAAAGTAGTCTAGAAGGTCAGTACTGTCATTGTAAAAGTAACCTTACTGGTTTGAGGGACTCTGATGCTAGAGGTAGACAGTGATTTACCATTCCGTTCTCTTTGGCAAAAATAGTTCTTCAAATGCAGTCAAGGTAATGTTTAAATAGGACAGCCGCCTTTGTGAGCATGGGATAGGATAAGCTGAAAACATGAGTCCCATCACACAGTGCTCTATCACCATCCGCGGCTGCAGGCTCTTTCATTTCATGCCTCCTGGGCCACCAACTAAGTTGTCCTTCATATGTGCATACTTACATTCCATCTCAGTGAAGATTTGAACGTGACAAAAGGATTGAACATAAAACAAGTTTCAGAGCAAGTGACAGGGGGATTAAAATACAAGCAGAGCATAAACATACAAGGTTAGCATCATCAAAACGAAATTACTTTCTCCTTATTGTTCTTTATAAACTGCATATTGACCATGAAAGTGAACTGTTTTCTGTAGCATGTTCAATTGACTTAGGGAAACTTCCTTAAATCAAATTGGAAATGTTTTGAGATTTCTCAGGAGAATAAATGAGAAATAAATAGCAAAGCAGCATTTCGCTGAAGTGTCTAGTCACCAGTCATCATTAGATCTGACAGACAGAACAAGATGTTTAGAAAACTTATTGGATATGGTCTGTTATCTAGCTATGTACCAAGGCTTTTATCTGATATATCTCTGGTTTTCTTTATATAAAAAGAACTCTGTTGTATTTGCAACAAAAATATCTGCTTATCCTAAGGACCTTGTTGTCTGCAGTATGCTGTTTCCGAGCACTACACAATTTATTTTACGGCAGCATAGTTCCCTCTGTTTTAATATTGCTGTGAAAAATTAGGAACATTGCAGTTTTTCTGGTGAAGGGCAGACAAAAATCTGCTCTTATTTATGCTTGAATACATCTTAAACAACTGTTGACTTAAGTTGCTCATCTAGATACCCATTGCTGTACCACAGGAGGAATTCATCCACAGAATGCCCTTTTTTTTTTCCATCGCAGCTGTCTCTGCATGGCTAAGCCCAGGGTCCTGATGGATAATGTACAAACACTTTGAAAAAGTCATTGTCCTCCAGCCTTGCTCTGACCCCAGCTCCAGCCTTTCTCTGCTACCTTACAGAGAGTCAGAAACTTCAGAAACCTTTTCCCTAGGTAGGGACTTACAGGCCATGACCAGGGCACTTAAGCTTCTTCTGGGTAAATTATACTGAGCTCTTGGCATTCTCTAAGCTTTTCAAGACTTCAAATCACTCTTGCAGTACTTTTCTGATTCCTTTCCAATTTATCAGCATACTCTTTAAACCGGGGATCCAAGAAGTGGTCAGTTTGTTCCAGTAATGCTCTTGCTAATGCCTCACAGAGTGATAATTTCTCTTCCCACCTCTCATCAGTATTTTCCTCCCATGCAGCCAAGGATTGCTTTAGCACTTCAGCCACTTGGCTAGACTGGGAGCCCATCAGCAGTCAGCTATCCACCGTGAAACCATTTCTTGGCCATTGCTTGCTGAAATACAGACCCGAGTCCTACTGCTGGTACCTGCATAAAAATATTCCAGCACAAGCAGTTCCATCTCCAGGAATTCAGCCCGACATCATAAGGCACGTTATTGAAGGAATCCCAGGCTCCTGTGCCATTAGATAACTCCGAAGGGCTGCTCCTTATCATCTTCCCTTCTGCTTTTTGCAGCCAGGTCCCCTGGGGTGTATTTGCACCTGGCTGTGGGGGACGGTGATGAGAACAGGACCATGAGCAGGCCCTTTGTGAAACCCTGGTGAGCACGCTCCACTGGGAGACCAGTTTCTCAGACATAATTACTTTCTGAGATCCGTCCATTAGCCGACTTCTGAGCCTTTTGATAGGGGATTATATCGCCCTGTGTACAGAAATAGTTATTTTTTTTAACAGAATGTCCTGTGTTATCAAATGAAATGCCTTACAGGGTCGAGTCTGGCAATGCTGTTACTTTTATCAGTCAAACTGCATCTCAAAGAAAAAGCAATATCCAGTTCGACAGAAATACGGCTCTGCACTCATTTGCCTGTGCATACAAAAAAGCAATCAATCTCCAAAACCTCAGCAAATAAGAAAATATATTCAGTTATTTAAATTTTCAAAGAAAAAAAAAATCTTTAGTTCATCCGCTTTGCAATATTCCTGAAAACAGAAAGGTTTTTACTCCTTCCTGATATGCAGCAACTCCCATAACATCTGAGACAGCTAATTTCACTCTCAAGTCATTTAAAGCAGATGGATTGTAGTCATGCACAAAACTCTCTAATGAATAAGTAAAACTACAGTTACTTATTATATTATATAATAGCCATTTGTAAAGAACTGATCATTGAAGCACTTGAAGTTTTCAGTTTCTCCCTGCCTTGCTTTATTTAATTGCCTTTGTCTGCCTCGGTTTTGTTGTGCATCTACTGCCATCCAGTGCTTCTGTGAGATATGACACCACCAACCAGTATGAAGAGCTAACCCAAAGCAAGAATATTTGGCTCCTAACGAATTCTCTGGCCTCATTTGCCGAGGAAGTGCTGCAGGTATTCCAGAGCTATAAGCCAGCGCGTTGCTCCGCTGCAGCGGTGTTTTGAAATGATGCCGTCTCCAGCTGTGCTGACAGCTTCCTAATGATGGGACTCCCATTTTCAGACCTGGCCCTGCCTGCCCAGCATTGCAGGGGGCTGATTTTTGCTGCTGGTGTGCAGGTGTCAAAGAGAAGAGGCTAAATGATGGTTTGCTTTCATTGTAGGAAATTAATCTTTTGGTTTGGTTTTGTTTTTAAATTCCCTACGCAGGATTTGCTTTTGCATTTTGAAGCCTGCAAGTATTCAGAGTGTGCTACTTCTGCTTCCTTGAAAGATAATGCTCTGTACTTGAAAAGCATCCATTTTACCTGGGTGCTTGCTTTCTTTTTCTTTTTCTTTTTTTTTTTTTTTTGACAGAAATTATACTTCATAAGATCTGTGTACCTTCATCCAATGGCTAAGGAATTTAAAACAGTAAAGATTTCAAATTTTTAAAATCCAAATTTTCCATCTAAATGTCTTTATTCTGCAAGGAATAAACCATCTGAGGCTTCAGAAAAGCCAAAATTGTTACTTTATATCTCATGAGCACAAAGACAGAAGATGGACCAAGTAAAATGAGAAGTTATGGGCTGTGAACTGGGGAGTCAGGCTCAACCCTGATCTTGGCCATGTCATTCAGACAGTGTTTTTGAAGCTCTCTATGTATTCCATGGTTTGGATGGGTGTGAGATATCGAAGTAGCTTTAGGTATTCAGCCATCTTCTTTGTACTTCGAGAATTTATCGGCTCTTAGCATTTTCCTTACTGCAGCATTGTCTGTAAAATTTACTTAAGGAGAATTGCATGTTTGTATATTTAAACTAATGTCTATTTTGCCACTGTATGGTGACTTAAGTAAGCCAGAACCTAACTACCGTTTTTTTTTTTTTGGTGTGTATGAGGCCAAACACTGGAACAAACTGCCAGAGAAGTTATTGGGTCTCTATCCTTGGAGATATTCAGACCCTGACTGAACATGTTCTTGAGCAACCTGCTGTGAGCTCTGAGCAGGGGATGGTCTCCAGAGGTGAGGTGCTTCCAGTCTCAGCAATTTGTGGTTGTGTGATACAATATATAGAATTTTTTTTCCTGAAACAAAATATTCTATAGATGCAGGAAAATATTGTACACCATCCTAGTCAAAATCATAGCCAAACCATTTCAATATGCTCATGAGCTAATCACTTTTCACTTTCTATCAAGATAATGAACCTCTAATGACACAGCACCTCATAATGGCATCCATAAATATCACATAATTTAACTCTCAATATACTAAAAATGTTCAAGCACATGCCTAAGGATCAGAATAATCCTCCTATGATCAATACTAAGGCTAAGCACATGTTAGATGAACACATAAGCTTTACCTCTTTTGACATCTGTATCTGTATTTCAGACTGTGGAGCTGGCTACTTTATGGATACTAGAAGCTGGTGTGTATCCAGGTGAGACACAAGTGAACTGGGAGACTGAGAGCCCAAAGAAGGGAGAACCTGGCCCTGAAAACACTTCCTGGTACAACCATGAATTCCCATGTAAAATTTTGAGCACATGCAATTCAACTACTTCATGTATCCCAGGTAAGTTTGGCCTCAGACTGGAAACATAGAGGATTTGTGCCTTAACAGCTCTATTTAACCAGGAAAGCTGGCATACAGGAAGCCCCTCAGCTATCCTGACCTTTTTTTCCTGATCATCTGGTCCTTGCCTGGCACAGAACCCCAGAGGTTACCCCACCTCCAGGAGCACATGGCCCACCAGGCACAGAGCTCCATGAGCACCAAAGACTTCATCTCCCCATATCATGAATCCACCCTACATCCACACCTTCCCCAGCTTTCCCTTTCTCCTTGAGTAGAAGAAAAAAAGCCTCCACAGCTCCCAGCTGCCTGATTTGAATACCCACACCACGGTACACACCTGAGCAGCAGGGCTGTGCTGAATGCTCTCTCCTTAGCTTCTGTCCCATAGCGGCAGGAGGCTATGAGCAACAGCTGAATGCAATCTTTCAGCATTAGATTTTGTGCTACAATGTCATATTTTATTTTTAAAATCTTGTTAATTAAAAACCTTTGCCTCAATTAATCTCCATGGCTTAGAGAATTTCAACCGAACCTTTTAAAAAAATTATTTTTCCCTTTATAATTGTTTCTAATTTTATGTTTCCTTCAGAGTGGTGAGTCAGAGAGGTTTAATCTCCTTCACTTTGTTTTTTAATTTATTCCAATTCCAGATGGTTTTACATCCTTCAAATGTCTTAAACTGTGATGGCAGGGAAATGCAGATCCATTTTACTAACAAAAAAAAAAATCTGTCCTGAAGACTTCCATCCTGTTCTAAAGCAAAAACCAAAAGCACAAAAGTGTCAGACAGGACTTTGCTGAGAACCTGTATAGGAGACCTGAACCCTGGGGAGGAAACTGCAGTTTTTTAATCCTCACCATAAACTGAAACTTATTACTGGATTATTTTTTTTTATTACCTCTCTCTACAGCTTAAAAAAATATCACAGACACATAAAAGAAATAGCTTGAGGTTTGCAGTTTGTGGGTGTAGGAGGGAGATTGTTGGTCTCACTTTTTTAAAACAAAAGGTAGAGCCGGATCCTACAGCTGGGTCCACCAGCAGCTTTTCCACCCACATGGGCCCATGTACATCTGAATGATGCTCTTAATTCTAGCCTGGACCCTGAATGGAAATACTGAGATCTGAGTGAGCTTTGATAGTGCTCTGCCCACAGCTCTAAATGGAAAACTGATCATTTAAGCCTATTTAAAAATACTAATGTAACACACTGAGTGCTGAAATCACAGCTGAACCACAGAAAATAGGTTTGCTTTTGAAGTGGCAGGAGAAGAATGTATTTTTCTGGTCGGTCTCATCTAACCTGTTCCCAGATGTCTGCACTATTAGTGTCTCAGCCCCTCATTTCACCATGGCCTACTCTGTTATTCATAATGTTATGTTTGCCACAATATCTAACCTATCTGTTCTCATGCTTGGTTTCTCCTCCTACAGTCTCTGAGAAACTCTTGACCTTACACATCTGCTGACATGGAAGTATTTACATCACTCCAAGTTTCTTCAGGAGCATCTCCTCATGTTACCCAGGTTTTAAATTCTCTTTGGTTGATGCTTTTTCTCTTTGCAATTTTAATTTCATTTCTGTATCTGAAATGAGCGTTGGCAGGTAAACATATGGTTGATGCTCCAAAGGCTTGGTAGAGCTGGGTGTTAAAACAAGTGAAGGGAAAAGAAACCGTGCACCCAGAAATCTCTTTAGTCATTTCATGGTGCCTGATTAGACATAAATCCCACCACACTCAAAAATATTATTTGGGCCCTATTTGACATGTGACCAATCTAGGGGGCAGCACAGCTTCTGAAAGTAACAGAAAAACCTGTCACAGGTAAACTCATCACATAAAAACACAATGACTTGCACGAGTCTCCTTTTTCAAGCTGTGAATGTGATGCCATTGACAAATAAGTTTATAAAGGCTCACCAGGGGCTTTCTATCAAAAGTATTTTTTTATTTAGCATGACCGGGGAAATGATGGGAGATGTAGTTCCACCAAAGTGAGGATCCTCAGATCCTCAGTACTCCATATGTTTTCAGGAGGCAAATTAAAGGAAGCAAAGTAGGTTGCTGCTTAATTGGTATTCCTTTCCCAGGACTTTTGGCTATGAGGTGGCAAAACCTGAAGTCTAATGCCACAGGGGAAAATGGGAGCAAAGAGGACATAAACCCTCACCCTTACAGTCTGCATCTTCAGGGACAGGTATGTGCTGTAGATCACAGCTTGAAGCAAAAACATCTCAATGTTTCCAAATTAGATGGTGTTTTTTGAACAATTTGTTCAGATTTTTATGTGCGCTCATGTGAATATTCCAGCCTGCATCAGGACAAAACAACAAATGTTGAAGAACTCATTTTTCCCCTGGGATGAAAACCTAATTTCTACTTGGCTGTAGAAAATAAACAACCCACAGTAGCTTAGAGGCTTAATTAAAAGCAGACTATACCTGTGGTAAGAACTGGCAAACATCGACTTTTTAATGGCTTATGTGAGCAATCAAAAAAAAACAACCCAACAAAACTCCACTTGACTTTGCAGCATAAGGAGAAATGCAATTCTGAAGAGCAGCCAGGTTTTGGGGCCCTGACCTTTGTTGATGGTACCCTCGGAGACAAACAAGGCAAGCACTTAAGTGATGCCCAGGATAGAAAAGAGTACCTTAACGAGATGTATTTTATGGAGTTGTGTGTTTTTACTACCAGGCCACGATTAAGACCTAATGAAAAACAGAAACAGAAGTGCTTTTGAGATGGTGGAAACAAAATTTATTACCACCACTGGTCGAACAGCAAAGGGATCTAAGCTGGTTTCCCAGCACTTGCTGTGCAGATGGAGCCACCGAGAAGTGATGCGGCTGGCCACCTTGTGTAAATGCAGTAACACTCAGCAGAGATTACAGGGACAGGATTTTAAAGATATTACACTAAAAAACTGCAGAGTTTAATTTTATTTTAAAGCATTGTTTACTATGAACCTTCTAAGAAAGACCTGTCCTTGCTGTCAAGGCTGGTTTACGAGTGAATAGAAAGCCACCATTGCGGAGCTGAACAGGATGCAGCTGTCCTTGACACACGTTCCAATAAGAAGAAATAATGAATAGCCTTGAATGGGATAGCAGATGAACAGAAAACATTTCCTATCACACACTAATCCTTGTCCCTGCTCTAAAGCACACTCTTAAGACTCATCCCACTTGTGTGAATGGTTTGTAAGTGGGCCCTCTCTTTTTAAAGTCCCTTTTGCTGTGCTGAATCTCACTCCTAGGAAGAGCCACGTTTCACATTCATAGTAGCACCGGGGCCAATAGACCCCGGCAAGCCTCGGGCTCACCGCTACGGCATTCACTGACTTGCAATTATCTTCATTCCAGACTGATTCATTACCAGGGAGAAGACGGAATCACAAATTCTTTCAGTCTTGCTGAATTGTTCATTGGTTAGTCGGATAAACAGAGGAGGAAGCTGGCTAATTTGGTAACAGGAAGGCTTTCCTCATTGAAACATCACAGGCAATAAGTAACCATTCAGTGGGTTTTCATTTGTTCTCTTGATTATTCCATGTCAGTAACAAAAAGAAATCATCTGGCGTTATGTCTAAATGAAGAAAAAAACATATATTTTCATTTGTACTAAAGTCATATGAGGGAAACCTAAGATGTTTGCAAAGAAATATAATAATGGAAAATAAACCACACAAAATTTATAGCTGGCTCTAATCCTTTTTCTTTTCTCTCTCCAACAAGCTCATTACAGAAGGAGAACTGAATTTCTGCAGTAGCTGCCTTCACTCACGGACCTCTGATGAGCAATCAGCACTGTGCACTGAAGCATGAACTTTATATGTGTACAGAAATTCACAGTTCAACAAATTCCCCAGATCAACCAGGAGATGGAATAACAGCAGAATTAGATGTGTTATTACAGATAGTGACCCAACACCTTCATTCTTCGTCTTTCATTTACCTTTCCCTTTGGCCTGCATCCAAAATGACAAGCTGAGTCTGTCTTGGCTCAATCACTTCTGTGATGAAGTGTTTGATGAAATTTCTGCAGGCCAAAAATACCATTGCTTTCTTCTTAATTTTAATATAGTTTTCCTTTAGTTGCCATTCTAATAGAAGCCACATATAGATGGAAGAGATAAAGTAAAATGTCACATTGTACAGGTTTTGAATTAAAATAAGGTTCTCACATCCCAGTTTTTTCATGTAGGAAAACATGTGAAAGATCTTGCTTGTCTTGCACTTTTCCAAGAGGAATCAAAGCAGCAGGTTCCTCCTCCAAATATACCTCCTCCCCACAAGGTTGCCACCATGTCCCTGGTCATCATGGTTTCCAACAACAGCTCTAGCTTGTCTGCATTGCACAAGCTGCAGCGATGGGCATCTCCACATCACCATTGGGGAGCCAAAACACCAGTGGCTGTGGGCTGACCCAGCACCTGCAGCCAGTGCAGAAGACAAGATACCAAGTGAGGGTTAGCTGTCTGTTGAGGTAGGCAAACATTGCTATTACATTTCAAGAATTTATTAGGCCCAGCATTTTGGCCGTATCTTGGCTTCCTTTCTTCAAACTAGTCTGCAACACTTGCAAAGGCATTAACTTCTTTATGTGGCACTGGGGAGGATAGCACTACTCACAGCATTGTGGAAAGTGATCTTGAAATCCAAAGGAGCCTTTTTGATAAGATCCATTCATTTAATATACGCCAGAGTATATTATACATATGTATATATTTGAAGGCAAGGTAAGGAAAGGGTGGCAGTCTCAATTTTGGACTTACTAATAGCACTTCAAGCATCTCTCCAACAGAAGGTGGGCTCAGGAGAAGGCCTTGCATCAGTGAGGCGTTGCTGGGCCACAGTGACACCAAAGGGGTTTTCAGGAACACGCTGCCCAACCAACGGGCTTTGCAGAGCCTGTTTTCTAGAGTGGGACACCCCACTACACATCGCACACTATCAACCACGTTGCCAGCACTGTGTCTTCATGAATATGTGGAATTTACCCGCAGGTAAAGGAAGAAAGATCAGGAAAAACGGAAAATCATTATCTAGCTTTTTTGCTTTTTCACACCATTTATTGCTGCTGGAACCAGTGGTAGACAGACCATAAAACCAGATTCTGGGACAAGGGTATCTCCAGTTGTGCCGCCTGCCATGCATAGGCTGCTGCAGCAGCAGCTGTAATCAGCAGCCTCCAGCCTCTGAAATTGGAGCTCTCTCACTTGTTGGGTGACCCGGGAGATACGAAGATCCCCATTTTGCCAACTGCAGAAAAGAATCTGGCCTTGAATAGCAGGTGATATTTTTATATTTCAGTTTAAACGTTTCTCTTAACAGGCAATGAGAGGGACTTTTAGATCTCAGGTGCCTCATAAAAATACTCATAGTAACTTTAGTTTAATAAGCCCCATCTGTCATGTGTGGGACTTCAGACTTCCCTCACCTGATACAAGTCTTAAGCCAAAGTAACCTCAGCGACACCATCAGCACAGAGTCTGTCATTTCTTTATTTTTTTCCATTGTTAAATTAAATCTCCCACTTCCCCCTCCCTCTCCACATTTGGATAACACTTCTAAGATTTTTTTTTTGTCACAAAAATCTCTTAATGTAGTACATATTCCATTAAATAAGAGATTTTGGAGCCACAACCTTGTTGTATGAGCTTAGTAAGAATGAATCTGTAATAGACCTAGTTTGTAGAGACATAGCACCGCAGGGTGCACCCATCCCTGGGTCAGGCCTGTTTTCATGTCCCACTTGCTGCTGGCCAAGTGATGACAGCTGTCACTTGTCTGCGCCAACTTGTCTGCACATCTCACTGGTACGGCATCCTGACATCCAGTATCATCTGTCCCCACCCAAGGTCTGTCAGCCAGGTGGGAGGCATCACAAACCCTGCTGGCATCAGCAATCAAAACCACTCTGTGCAATGATTCACACAGACAAAAAATACATTTACTTTATTCACTAAAAGGATAAATTCATTGTCATGTTTTAAAACAGTCCCTAAAAGACTAAAGAAACACAGAGTGTGTCCGGACAGCACCAGCTTCCCCCACTGGTGCTGCTCGAAGGCTCCTCTCCTGCTTTTGTCCCAGCCCCCTGCCCAGTGGGTCATCCTCCATGCCCTCCTCCACAGCCACGAGCCCTGTGGGGCTCACCAGGCACTTCACACACCATCAGCGATGCCTTTCTTTTATTTAAAGTCCCCTGGCAAAGATGTATGCTCTGACAGGCAGAGGTGTTCTATGGTGAGTGCTGAGGCTTTCTCCTTGTCCCTTCCCCTTTTGAGCCCTGCAGTTGAGGTCTCCTTCAGCCCAACCTTCAAGTCCTCCAATTACCTTCCTAATTCAAAGCTACCGGTTCACAAGCATAGCATCACCTCTGCAGTTCTTCAGTTGAAGTGCCAAGGATGGCAGCACATGGAGTTCCACTGTTCAGCTTTATGGCTGAGATGACTTGAGTCTCCAAAAAGTTTAAGGAACCAGGTTAACATCTTTAGAGGTTTTCTTTCCCCAGTACCACTGCAGCAGGGCAAGATTCCTCAGAGAGCACATGTTTGGTGTCACACCAGCGATGGAAAATGTCCCTGAAGGTATTTTAATTAGTTCAAGCTGGCTTATTCTACCACAGGGGATCACAAAGGTCCCATAGTTTTATCATCACAGAGCTCTGAGCTGATGTGTCTGATAGCAGCCTGCATCAGATCTGATTGCTATTAAATCATTAGCAGTCCATAAAAACTGAAAATAAATCAGGCTATTATTCACCAGACTTTGGTCATTTCCTAATCTCATGAAACACAAAAATAGCTATGCTAATGACACTGTTATGAACCTGGTTTTCTTGCTTATCATTACCATTTTAAAGTGGCTTAAATGGACTAGTAATCACCATAGCAACAAAGCAGCAGTCAGGCGGATTACTATCAAGAGAATTTGTTGTCTTAAAAGGCAACATGGGTTTTTTACATCTTTTTAGTGAAACCTGGGTTTCTTCTCATTTTGAGCCTGGTAACAGATGAGAAAGAAATAGGAAGAAAATAAGAAAATTCTCAAGAAAGCTCTGTATATGCTCAAATCTACACTTCTTATTTATTGATGCAAAGTTTAAGGGTCATAAATAGAGAAGCAAGTAGGAATTAGTACATTAGGAAGAACGTAAGCATACATTGAGGTAAATAATGCATCACAGTAACAAAAAGGCAATGTTGCACTTGGGAAAGCAAACAACCAAGGTCTAAGGAAACCCACAGTATCTTGCTGTATCTCAGAGTTCAGGATTTTGTTTAGAATGGCTTTTCCTGCTTCTGCCTCCTCCTTCCATTGATAAACACTCACAGAACTTTAAAATGACCTGTCACGATACACATCACAGTCTAACATTACTATTTTAGTTGTTCCTCAGACAATGGCAAACCCAGCTAATTATATTAGAGATGAGATATAATTTTTTTTAAGTGTGTGCTACTGTCTGCCTTAAAAAGTTTAGATCTGTCTAAAACAAAAATAACATCATTGAAATAGCTATTGTTGCTATTGCCTCTTTTCTACCCTTCCATGTTTCTGGAAGACTTGAGAGGTCACGAGAAATTGATTCAAAACTGTTTACAAACCTCTCTCTCTTTTATTTTTTAAAATACTGAACCATGTCAGCACATACACCCAACAAACTCTCTGGAAAAAAATCTCCCCCTATGAAAACCGAGCCAGCTGCAGCTGAGGTCGGGGTCTGGGATGCTCCTCTGCCAGGAGCCCTTCACCAGCACATGGCAGCAGGGCCAGAGGCTCCGAGTCCTGGGCTGAGAAGCCAAAGGACAGTTTCTTGTTGGACAGATTCCACCCCCTGCTTACATTATCTTGCCCAGCCACCAACCACAGCAGGACTCTGGGCTTCCCAAAACGAAAGATAGACCTTCCTTCCTGAAATGCCTGACAGCAGGTGTTCTATTTAGGCACTAAGTAGACAAAATAGACAGCAGGTACAGGCAAGACACCTGCCTGCATGCAGACATTGTTTGGCAGCCTTAGAGGGCAGGGTTTTGCAGCACACAGTCCCTTCTGACCCTATAAAAAGGCAGCAGTGAGTATTTTCTGCTCTGGAGGTGCTGCCCTGTGGTGTGCTGTAGTGCCATGCAGCACAGGGACTGTGCCCTGACACCCAGGGCATGAGGCAGGCGCACCCTACAGGGTTTGGAGCCCAGGAGCTTCCAGGTAGACAGCTACCCCCAGCCACATCAGCCAGCCCTGGGTTACTCACATTACTGACTAAACACAGCAGACAGCATACCCTTGAAGGCAAAGACCTTTTCCAGCTATTTCCAGTCTGTTCACCTTGCTGGAGCCTGAGGAAGCTGCACACATACTGCCACAGTCGAGGCCTCTCTGTCCCTCCCCACTTTGCCTCCAGCTGCCAGATTTCTGCATCAGTAGGTGTGAGAAATTATATTACTTCAGCCTTTAGCTTCCACCTTGGTACAAAAGCATTTCAGTATTACAGAACACCTGCATTAACTACATTGTGTTCTCTTCTTGGAACGCACAAACATAGCTTTCCTCTTATAAGGGGCTAAGGTGCACGTCAAAAGCTTGCATCCTGATACCACTGTAATGACTGGGTATGGAGACCCATAGACCTGCACATTGATCTGTAGCCAGCTGCTGTTTTCACCTCCCTGCTGCCAGGTGTGTGGAAGCTGCTGATGAGCAGCTCTAAAGCAGTACACTTCCTTCAAGTTCCTTTCTAAATACCAGCAGACAGACCCAGCTCCAGGCTGTACCCAACTGTGCCCAGGGCTCAAGGAGGACATGGGTCATCTTTAACAATAAGCTGAAGGCAGTGGGACATGCCAGACGAGAGCTCACAGGAAAGCACATTGGTTAAAATACCCACTCCAGTGGTCTAAGAGATGGGCAGCTGAGCAATGCTGTGGGTGATGGAGACTTCCAGCACCAGCATAGTGCAACAATCCTTGTATCCTGTGGGGATGAGAAGCTCTTCCCCATCCTTTGCAGAGGAGCACATCACTCTCAGCTCCACAGGCTCCTGCATGACCCCCTCCATAGCAGCTAACAATCAAGAGCTAGTGTCAAAGCTGCCTACTGCTCATTAAAAACAAATAAAATTCAATAGATTACATAGCTACATAGCTCTTCCTAAAGAGGGTGTCAAACCCAGCATCTCCTAAACACACTTCAACTTCATTCTCTGCAACAGCTTCCCTTTGAATTGGTTAAGTGTCTCCTTCATCAGCTGTATTTCAGCAACAAGTTAGCAGAGGGAAAGGGGTTTAGGGTCACCTCAGCCACATCAATAGCAAAAGGCAATAGAGACCAAATGTCCCCTCGGCCCAGGCTGGCCCAGCACAGCATAGTCCCCTGGCTCTGCTGGCGGTGATCCTGATCTGCAGACTGGGCTTCCCAAAAGGAGAGATCGGGTAGTTCTTGCCCTTCAGGAACTGTACCAAACAGTATAAAACCAGACAGAAACAGACACCCTTACAAAAGAGGATAAACACCACAGGGCAGGCGAGACTCCTCTGTACCAGTGTCCCTCTCTCCTCGTCACAGCTGCCCTCTGCCTTGGCACAAGGCATGGTGCCAGCAGCACAGGCCATCCCACACAGAGCTGGCAGATTTAAAACATCATAGACACAAAACTTGGAGCCACACTGTGGAAATCAGGGTAACAGCCTAAACAAGAACTGGTTTGCTAACAAAAAAGTTAAGGTTTTGACTGAAAACTTTCTGTCTGTAGCCACCAGAGACAAGAGCAGGACCCCTTCCACCTCTGCCTACCCAGAGGTGTCTCAACGACAGCACTGGCTCAACATGCCAGAGGGACAAAGCCCAGGAGTTTCTGTCACTCGTCCCAGCTGGAACAAGCTCAAGTGTGAGGGGGGTGATGACTCTCCTGGCCAAGAGGAGAAAGAAACAGTGACTTGCACCCAGCAAGGAGCTGCAGAGGGACAGTACCTCGCTCTGACCACTCTCTGTGCTGAGGGGGAACACGAGGAGAGTGTTGTGCTTCCTGGGGGAGCTGATAGAAATGAGATAAAACCATTTCTGCCAGTTGTTCTGCCCACCCCTTTCTACTAAAGGAGGCACCACAGCTTTCGTCTGCCAAAGACTCATTCCAGGCCCAACCCTTCAGAAGCCAAATTTCCCAGCAGATTTAACCAAGAAGTGATTAACCAGCTAAAGCAGACAGGAGAACTCTCAGCCTTGCAATATTGAATGTTCAAGGTGATACCAGAGCCACTTCCTAGTGATGGGAGCACCCGAGTGGTGCCACCAGCTCCCAAGCCACATGGTGGCCCTTAGTCCCTGCAGAAGCATAGGGTGACTGGAGGCAGCTGCAGGGACAGTGATGGGGAAAGCTGCTGGAGCACGATGGCTGGGCACAGGGGCAAAGGGGCTGGAAAAAACCTTTACACCAATTCCATCTGCTGCGTGCTGAAAGTTCCAAACAACCCTAAATCAAAAATATCCTACAAATAAATCCTTACTCTTGAACTTGAGAACTGGGAATGTTTAGTTTGAAGAAGAAGAGGCTGAGGGGAGACCTCATTGCCCTCTACAACTACCTGAAAGGGGGCTGTAGAGAGGTGGGTGTTGGCCTCTTCTCCCAAGTGAATAATGACAGGACCAGAGGAAACGATCTGAAGTTGCAGCAGGGGAGGTTCAGATTAGATATCAGGAAGAATTACTTTACTGAAGGAGTGGTCAGGCACTGGAACAGTCTGCCCAGGGAGGTTGTGGAGTCACCATCCCTGGAAGTATTTAAGAAACGTGTAGATGTGGCACTTCAGGGCATACTCTAGTGGCTAAGATTGTTGAGTGTGCCAGTTGTTGCTGCGGTGGGGTATTTTGGGGTGTGGGTGGTTGGGTTTTGATCTTTTTTCTTTGTTTGTTTATGGTTGGACTCAATCTCAAAGGTCCCTTCCAACCATGAAGATTCTGTGATTTTTAGGAGATGCCTAGACCCAGCACAGTGCTGCTGGAAGAGCTGTTGCCCCCAAGACAACATCCTCAAAGGGAAAGCCCGCACGACCTCTCCTGGCCACGTTCCCTGGCTACCCTCTGACCATCTCTGCTCTGATTGCAATAGCCCCCAAAAATAGACATGCAACTACCACCCCCATTCATCACCTTTTTGCCAGCTCTGGCTGAAGCTTTGAGACAAGGAGCATGGATAAAGTCAGTGCTTGAAGGAATGGGATTTAGCAGACGAAATGTAGCTCCAACAGCAGCATACATACTGACTCTAAGTGTTTGCACAATCAGGTTTTCTGCAGTTAACTTGCGCACAAAGATATTAGTTTTAGCTCAGTTTCTTTGCATTATTCTTTAATATTATAAACTCAGGACCAGCCTTCAATGTGTATCCAATTAATAGTCAAAAAGTTACCTCTGAAATCTGATGGACATCGCAAAACTGAGTAGGGGACCCCAGAGGCAATTACATATATGAGCTCTGTTACAGACACCAAAATCTTACCTGCAGCTGCAGATCCCAGTGCAGCTAGGCCAGCCTGTAACAGCTTGCTGTGCTGGAGAGGGAGACTTACACACTCTTCTACGGTCCTCTGCAGGGCTCCTGCCCTTTTAGGAAGGTCCAGTGAGCCCTTGTGCTGACATAAGATAGGTGGCAGGAAGCAGGGAGCTCTTATTTTAGTGTGAAACCATCGTCAGCTTAAAATGTTTGCTTAAGTAGAGGCTTTTTAAGAAGGTGTTTACCCAGTTGACCTGGAGCCTGGCAGGGCTCCTGCCATCTGCAAGTAAGGAGAAAGCTGTATGGCGCATAATAAGTCTTCACTAAGCAGTCCAGCTTGTCAAGAATATAAAACAATAAACCTACCCAAATAGCAGGAATAAATTTGAAGCATGAGTTAGCAGAGCAGTAAGTCCCAGATGTTTGCTGAGGTCTCATATGTTTGTGGTTTTTTTTTTCTTTTTTTTTCTGTGGTTATTTTCCCCAAAAGCCTCCAGATGCAAGTGATATTCACCACACAATGACCTTGCATAAAGACCAGGGTGTTAATACTTGAAAATGGCTGTTAACGGCAATGCAATAAATCCACATTCTTCACATAAACATTCTTTAGGCACTTTTTGCTACATTTAAAACTGGATTCTCAACACATTTACTTGTCTTTGAAGACAACATCTCCTCCCCTTTTCCAAAAGACCTTCTGAACTCTGCTCTGTCATAAATGGTGAGGGGAGCACACACAGCCATCACCAGCCCAGTTTTGGACTCACAGCCACCAGTCCCCCACATCCCATCCGCCCTCCCTTCCAGCAGAGACCATTTCAGTCCTGCATCATCCAGACCAAGTTCCAGGCTTAACTCCCCTCCACTGTGCTTCGCTTTCCTTGGAAAGTGCCCAGAGCTCCTCATCTTGCAGAAGGATTTGAGCACAGACACAGATGCCACCACCCCATGAACTACATAGTCAAGGCTGCTTATTTTGGGAAGTTGTAAGGGGTCAATGCACAACGTGACGCTCCATCTGTGAGCAGGAAGATAGCTTTCCGAGGCAACATCTCTGCTAGGTGAGCACTGTGAGCAGTGACGAAGCCCTGTGTAGCTCTGGAAACTTTCCTAGAGCATGTCCAATAATCAGCACCACTTCCACGTTTCCAGCAGGAATCCAAAACACAAGATACTGCAAGAAAAACACATCTGAAATACAGGAAAGCCAAGCATTAATATACTAAACCCTACCCCTTACAATAAAGAAAGGTAAATACTGCTGGTATATATATATATGTATGTATTTACACTCCATGAAGAAATGTCCATTTGATCATTTCCCTCCAACCATTTTGCAATGAGTTTCCTTTGTTCCCAAGTGCTTCACAGACATTATCTCTGCAAATATACAGACTTGCATGATATTTTTAGGGACTGCTTGGTTTAGAAAGGAGCTCATGCAAATCTTATCCCTAATTCTTCTTGTGTGGCTAGTTAACATTTGTCAGTGGCTAATGATGTTTCTGGTCAGAGGAGATGATTTTTCAAAACACAAAAATAACATGAGCATAGCTATTTGATTTACAAAATTCATACTAGGAGCACTCCTTCCCAAATACTTACGTGACCTAAAAAAGCAGGGAAAGGACTTTCAGAAGTTCTTACTGGCTTAGCTGTGAGAGATTAAAACCTCAGCTCTGCGCTCAAGAGCAGCATGGAGATCCCTGGGCAAATATTGGCTTAGGTTCAGTCCTTCCCACACACCATCTTGCAGCAGCAGCTACTGCTACATTTATTCCTCTACAAACGTGGTTTATTTGACACAGGCTTGCACCAGTCAGAAAACTGGCTCTGTCAAGAAGAGATTGTCCGCTTCAAAGAGCTTGCTCAGCAGTTCCAAGCAGTGTTCCTCCTCTCCCTTCAGTTGCGTGGGTCATCAGTAGCAAAGATGTGACACATCAGCGTGAGAAAATGGAAGCCATGGAGTAATCCAAACCAGCAGAGACAGTAATTTAGCTCCAATTTACACAAAATGGAAGATTTTACAGGTGGAGGCAGCTTTAGTGAACTTGTGACACATTCATCAAGACACGATCAGTCAGTATTTCTAAGTAACAAGGACTAAAAGGATGAGGTGATTTTTGTCAGAGGAATACAACTGGAACAACCCTGAAGCAGAAAATCCAAAGTAAGAGGAAAGAGAGGAGAAGCTCTCAATTCAAAAACTTGAGCAGTCACAGAGACAGCAAACCAGAAATTTGGGCAATTTAGGAATGAAAAAAAGAGCAACTTTTATCAGATATAATTCAGCTTGAACTTTCAGCTAAACTGTAAGGTAAAAGCCAGCCCCAAACTATCACAGGAAATGAGGATGAAGAGAAATTTCTGATCTAGGCAAGCACGCGCTAGTAGGATTTTATCCATTTGCACAAGATCATCCAGAGATGAAATAAAAAGCAGGGGGCAAAGAAAAGGGTTGCAGTAGGCCAAGTGGGCCAGGTGGTTTTGGAGGAGGGTTTGTATATGCACATGAGCAAGAAAAAAACCCAAACAAAGGAAACCCCAAACATAAAGGAAAGAATTATAGAGAATTAGGTGAAGGTGAAGCATAAGGCAGAAGCTATAGAATAAATAAAATTTGTATTTAATAGAAAAGCATAGTGGAAAAAAAAATTAATTGAAGATTGAAGGAATCCATTCTCTACATACAACTATTTTCCATGGAAAGTGCCAAGACTGAGCTTCAGTACAGGAAGTAAAGGATTTTGCCTGGTTCACCTCTGAAGTAAGCTGTGACGCTCACAAGGCAGAGAGAAGTGCCAGCTATTTCAACACAGAAACAGGTATTTATCTTCTCCTCATCTTCCCTCTCTGTCTTCCAACCAAATCCAACCTGGCCAAATACAGCATCAGTTCAGGCTAAATATCAAGGACACGTTCACAACTACATCCCTGGGGCACTGCGTTAAGCCCACTCAACTCTGAGAGCATCCAACAGCCCAGCGATGACATTGTGGCTGTAAAGGATCGCTCCCTTTGCAATTCCCTGACTTCTCAAACACAGAAAAGGAACCCCTTGTGTCTTTACTACTTTTTAAAAAAGCAAAATACTTCTTACTTTTGTAAATGCAAGACAAATATCTGAAGATCTGAGATGAGCTAATAATACATATGTAAAATATTTAGCTTATCCTACAACTGTCTAAACAGGGGGATTTAGTGAATCCCCAGGGATTCTGTAGAGGAACTCAGACTTAAAGATTCTTTAAAAGTAACAGCAAAGAATCCCTTCCACTTCTGCAAGGTGAATGCCATAACTGCCTTCCAGCCACTGCACAAGACCAGGCTCTTACCTGTTCACCTGCACGTGCTGGTGACACCCTGCAGGCTACTGCCACCACATCCCCTTTCCTTGCACAGGCACTACCATTACACAGAGAGAGGGTAAACAGCTCATTCTGTTCAGCTCTATTATTTTCATGGGTTGCTAAAGTGAGCAGGGATGGGTCCAACCTCTGTGCATGCACTGCTGCAGAGGCAACTCATCTTGTGCAAATATTTAATGAAAAATGCATTAAAGCAGTATAAGAGGGAAGTTAAGTATTCTCAGAACAAGTTAAGCCTTGTCAGAACACACAAAATACCAGCCTAAAAGCACCATCGCACCACATGACACATTGCTGCCATCAAGAGCAAACGAAAGGGATGGAGCAGTACACATTCACGACTGGAGGATTCATCCCAGACTGATCCATTTCAGCTGAGCAAAAAGCAGAAAGGAGTATTGTAGAGGCAAACAAATAGGTCTGGATTAGATGACTGGGCAGCTCACTCCTGGTATTATGTCCGTCACAGCAGACAAAGGCCCCTGTACCCAGTGCCCGCCAGTGCTGTGCAGTGAGCCTCCCTGGCAAAGAGCAGAGGGACAAAGCAGCCCTGCCAGTTATCCCCTGCTGGGTAACGGGTCACACAGCAGCAGAGCCAAAAGCTCAGCAATTAGGTATGTGTCGGCGTGACCAACGAGCTGAAGTGACCGCAGAAGAACAGCCACACATGGATGTGAAATGCTTCTGCCGAGCACACCTACTGCAGACCTACAGGGTGGAAATGGCTTGTCCTTACCTTCTGTGACCACCTCTAGCACAATCCGCAGCTATTTGTTCCATGGAGAAGCTCTGGAGATGCAAGTTTGTACTCCTACAAACAGCCCTGGGTCCCCCATGCCCCCCCTGCAGTGGCAGCATCTGAGAAATCACTGTTTTTCATCCCTTAAGTTAAGCATATGATCACAAAGTGACAGATGTACATACAAAGATCTGACTAAAAAATATACAGATTATCTCTGACATACTAACAGCAATATTTAAAATAAAAGCATGTTCCTTCAAAACAGTGAGAAACAAAACCCACCAGCCTCCCCTCCCAGTGATGGACTCGGGGGGGAGATCAGTGGGGTCCAAAAAAGTACTAGCTCACCCCATTTCAAGAAATCTGTTGTATTTTTGAAAGAGAAGTTATTAAAGTTTGTGAAAAGTGTTAGCACAAAGCATTTTTAGGTTTATTTAAATAAAAATTATAATTTATACAAGACTTTTTAAACAAACAAGATTTTCTTAAAAAATGTACAGGGCAAATCATTTCATTATTTCAATTCTTCATACAGTATAAGTCTTTTGTCAAACAAAAGTTACACTGATAATGAATTATTTACAACTTCAAAATATAGACTCAAACTTCAGACATAAAAATTTTAACATCCATTATATTTCAATGATTAGTAGAAATTAAACATCTGCCAAAATGTACAGAAGTCAATAAAAACTACCAGTGTCTTTAATACAAGTTTAAGTAGCCAAAAAAAAGTACATCCTTTCATCTCTTCACGTCTGGGTAAAATCTCTTTTCTCTTTGTCTGCAGGAACAAGGGTTGGGATTTGCTGCTGGCGTCCTGGGGGATGCTGCTACCAATAAATAGCTAGTTTCATTCAATCTTGCCTCACAAAAGCTACAGTGCATGGAAAGGCATGATTTCATATTTCAGCTTTTTTTTCTCCTTTTGAATTTAAGTGGTCACCAATAAAGAATTAAAGCAGTCAGTTTTCATCTCCCTTTTTTTTTTTTTCTCTTTAAAAGGGACTCAAACTAACCAATGCACTTCTTTAGAAGTCAAATGTGATCACATGTGAATGATCCAGCCATGAACCACAGACATCAACAGAATTGCAAATATAAACAGCAAACAGACAGACAGAATGACAAGACCATCACTTTCTGCTATTAGAAAGTAGCACTTTACATTCAGTGGTACGAGCCAGCCTGTTACCCAAGTATGGCAGGGATACTGCAGAACTACCTACGAGGACTGGGATTTGAGGTGAACTTCAGCGCAATGATATAAGTCAAGTATACATTGACTCCCTGGTCCATCCCCAGGAGGACACACGCAGGAGAACTGGCGAGCAAACACACCAGGGTTATCTTCTAGCGTCTGATGTTACCTATACCATTAGATCAGTTAACGGAGCAGGAACCCGGACAACCCAATGTAAAGTGCACTTTGCAAAGTATGTACATAGATGTTTGTCAGTTATATTACAACTCGATTAAAAAAACCCAAAAAACCAAAAAAACAAATCCAGTCTGTTTTCTATACACTAGAATGAAGCAATGTTGCATTGCAGTTTGCACTAGGTTTACTGCTTTAAGAATTGCTAATTGCCTTCACACTCTGACAGCGTGGATTAATTTCAACGGTCAACACCTTAGATTTCATAACAAGCTTCTAATTTCTTTGCCCAGAAAAAAAAAACAACCACCAAAAACCCCACAACAGAATGTAAGAGCATATTGTATGCATGAGGCATTCCTGTCTGGGAAAAGGGTAATGATTTCTTTTCTCTCCCTCTGAAGGTAGGGTTAATGCTCCTGGCACCATCAGCACAAGACCTATAGCTATTGCAGGAACCAGAATCTAGGACGACCCTATATACTAGGGCCAACCAGTGAAAGGTGTGGGCGGGGTAGAGGTAATAAGTGCAAGTCAACTGATTTCCTACTGAAACTGCTGTCATGATCAGAGTGAAGGTATAAATTACACTTGAAAAATGATACAAAAAATAAGAAAAAGAGCATGCTCTTTGTAAAAAATAGTTTTGTGTTTCTTCAAAAAAAAAAAACAACAAACCTTAAATACATCTAAGGGATTTTTTTTTTTTCTTAAGACAAAATGAATGAATCTGATTAAGATTTACATAACATTAAGCGATTTTAATGCCTATTTGTTAGCCATAGTAACTATTCAAGGAAGCTTCTGGAAAGGGAAGCCAAATGATAATAGACAGCAATTACAAAAAAAGATTAATTGATTTTAAAATAGGTTTGATGAGAAAAAATTAAGATCAAGGATCTTTACTTAAACATAAAACCTGCACGTGTCAAGTGATGAAACCAAACCATAAACTGTCAAGCTACATCCACACCAGACGGTGGCAAAATAATTTCCCACCAGCTTCACCTACATTTTAA
>VZTM01028311.1:446291-457830 GCA_013400555.1 Jacana jacana | reverse complement strand
AAAAAAAAAGGTCTTTCTGAAGTGTTATAGTAAAATAGTCCAGATGCAGTGGAACAAGCTAAGTGTTTACAATTCTGAAGCCAAATATCATAGAATCATTCAGGTTGGAAGAGACCCTTGGGATCAGCGAGTCCAAAATCAGCCAAAATCTACAAAGTTCTCCCCTACACCATATCCCTCAACACCACATCTAATTGACTCTGAAACACATTCAGGCACAGTGACTCCACCACCTCCCTGGGCAGACAATTCCAGTGCCTGACCACTCTTTCTGCAAAGAATTCTTTCCTAATGTCCAGCCTAACCCTACCCTGCTGCAGCTTGCAGCCATTCCCTCTCATTCTATCGCTAATTACCTGTAAGAAGAGACCAGCACCAACCTCTCTACAACATCCTTTTTCAAGCAGTTGTAGAGAGTGATGAGGTCTCCCCTCAGCCTCCTCTTCCTCAAACTAAACAGTCCCAGCTCCTTCAATCACGCTTCATAAGGCTTTTTCTCCAGGCCCTTCACCAGCATTGTTGCCATCCTCTGCACTCGCTCCAGAGTGCATATACTCAACAACAGACAACTGAATTAAGAAACCAAAACAACAGGAAAAAAAACACCCAAATAATAAGAAAACCCCACTGGCATATAGAAGAAAAACCCCCACAACCTTTATGTGGTAATAGCCAGAGAAGGAAGACAAAAAGGGCATGAAGTCAAGCACAGCTTCTTACTTTTTGTGTAGATGGTGTTGATACAGCAATACCCATCCCTGATCCCGGGAGAACAGAGAGTACTTTATACTGAAAAGGAAAGACACAGAGCAAAGTTATCTTATGTACTGAACAATTGCAAAAGGTGCTAAGAAGGTTACACAACTCATCACCGTTGTGTCCTCCCAGCCACCAATAACAGACCTCTATTAAAAACAAGAAAAAAAACAAACGGTGCTCTTTGACCCCAGAGTCAACGGGTACAGCATTGCCCATAGAGTGACCCTCCTCCTCCTCCTCCCACGTGCTGCAGGGGTACCCAACCTGCCTGCCTGAACTGTCCTGGTCCCCAAAACAAGCACCCTGGTACCACCACGGTCCATGGAAGCTTGCCCAGCCACAACATGACACCCGGGACCATGCCAGCAGCTGACTGGTGTGGGCAGGCAGTACAGCCCAGCCCTACGTGCACGTATAGGCTGGTTGGTTTTTCTAAAGGAATTCTGTAATGCTAAAAAGTCATTTTTTAAAAGTCATTCCCCACAGGCGAAGAGACCCTAAGCCTTGCCTGTGTTTCCCATCCCCAAATAAAAACCAGGCACAGTAAGCTTTTATGTTTGGCTGCATGATCTGTCTCATCTTCGTTAAGAAAAAAAAAACCAATACAGATGCAAAAGGACCTCTATGGCAGTGAAGACCAACTAAACAACAAGCCACATTACTTCATGTATGATGTTTAAAACCCATCAATATGAATTATTAATCCAAATGGGTGCATTCAAGTTGATATAAATAGAAGGAACTCATTTGAAAATCTGGAGGTACTTCAGCAGCAACCACCAGGCTGAGGTTTCTTCACACAGACAGCATGATTTCATTTGTGGTGCTCACGGCCACAGGGTGGAGTAGAGAACAGGGGCAAAAGCATTTATGAGCACAACAAGCTCAGAAAGAGTAATAAAAACTGACATTAAATACCATGTAGAGTGATGCGAGGCACCAATAAAGCCACTGGTGACTGCAGGCTGATAAAACTCAACTGAAGGAAGGATCACTTTGCATTTGTCATGCTTCCAACCACCTACTTCTTGCCTCTGCTAGTGACAGGACCCCAAGTAGATGATACTCCAGTCCGATCTAGTCTGGCTACTCTAATGATTTACCGTCCTCCACAATAATCTATCAACCCCCTAAAGCATCTACTTTTAAGATGGTGCATCTACCAATATCAATACCCAAACTGAAGTCAGTATTGCAGAATTCCTGCTGACAAATCTTCTCAAAGCTTACACAACTCCAGTCAACACAGGAGTTAAGAATACTATTTTAAAAACAACTTAGGAGCGTCGGGTTTAGTAGTGGTTTTACGTCCATGATGCTGAATATGTTTGTGCTGAATCCAAATGGCTAAACCAGCAGTTCTGGGAAATATACTTGATCAAAGAATTACATTTTACTAATAAAAATTATCAATGGCGTGCTTTTTCAAAATAACAGAAGCAGAAAAACAAAACATGACTAGCTGAACAGAAAAACATCTTTCTCCCCTGTTTGCAAGAGAAAACCGACATACCTTCTGAATATCCGTTATATCCGTTAACTTTATAACTTTATTTCTTTTAGATGAGCCGGATTTGGAGCTTTCAAAGCATAAGTAACTGAAGACAAGGAAATAAAATGCTCATTTTGATACAGTTTCCTAAAACAAAGCTCTTAATATCCCTCCTGTCACATCTGAAATTTGAAATCTCGCAGATTAACATGAGCTTCAAAAAAACCCAAGGTGCTCACAATGTACAATTCAGTTACAGCTTCTGATTTAGAGCAAACATTTGTAAATTCTAGCAACCTGCTAATGGGTCTGAAAGCCCAGAAAATACAGTATGCACACACAGAAAAGATCTTGTCTTTATATTACTGCACTGAATGGTTAAACCTGACAAGCATTTTAAAGACCTGGGAAGCATGTATATCCTTAAACAGCTGAAATACCAAATCTCAAAAGGCTTATAAATCTTTTACCATCCTAAAAGAAGATTAATGGAAAACACCACATTAGTTTCATGTTATTGTGGTGCAGACAAAAGCTCAGATTTCTGAACTCTGGAGAGTGCTCTCCTTCACTAGGTGACATTGCATACAGATGAGTTTTACTTCCATTCATTACACTCCAAAGGAATTTCAGTGCAAGACCCAAACAGTAGTGAGCAGAGTTATCCAGCCCTGGGAGGCTGGAGGATAAGTAAGGATTAAAACAATAAAAATCAAATACTAGGTTTGAAACCAAGGCCTGAATTCTGATTTCCTTTATGTTGCACATTGTTTCGAGGAACTTATACATTCAATTTGATTTTAAAAACGAAACTAAGAGTATTCGTCAAATAACCATTGATCACAACTCACAAGAAATACACTTTGCTTTCGGGTGGGTTTTTTTCAGTACATATTTAGTATGTTATCCACATCAAGAATTGCAGCTACTGACAACTGACTATATAGAGCTACTCACCATTACTATTCAAGCCTTTCCGAAGCAAAATCCCATTTGTTAACCATTACCACACCCCAGATTCATCTCTCCTTCTCCTATGGTGCTTTCTTGAGGTTTTAAAGCACAGTGAAAAGGTATTTTTGTTTCAAAATATTATTAAAGGATTACTTTTAGACTCAATTTTTTAACACCTGTTGCATTTCCCTCTTAAGAAACATGTGGATTACAATGACTCACTTTTCTGTGACATAAAGAACTCCATTCCTGATGTAGTCTGTAGGCATCTTCCTATCTCTGTTAATCAAGCAACAGCGCCAGCCATTTTCACACACTGAAAAAGTCAAAACAAGAAGTTTTACTGAAAGAAAGAGACAGGCATTACTCCCAACAGTTTCCTTATAAAACAGCAGAAAACAATGGATACCTAAAACTAAAAGTGTTTACAAAGAAAAGCCTAAATAAGGTGTTTTGAGCCATCATAACACCTGTTTTAATGCTGCTTTTAAAACAACCCAAAACAAAATCCACCCACAAAATTATTCCCTTTAATCTGGCTATTCTATTTGCATTACCACAAAAGGCACACCAGGCTGTGCATTCTTTCAAAGAACTGCAAGGCAGTGGAACAAAAGAGACCAAATCCGTTCACCCTAATTTAAAGCAGGTTGGGTGCTGCTTTTGTTGGGGGTTTTTTTGTTCTTTTTTTTCCCTTTTTTTTGGTTGTGTTATGTTTTTGGTTTTGTGTTGTGGTTTTTTTGTTGTTTTGTTTTTGTTTTGTTGTTGCAATTATTTTTTTTTTTATCAGCTTATATCTGTCTGTTGCACGGAAAGGGAATTCAACTTTAAACTGTCCTTGGCTTTTTAGAAAACACTGATGTAGCCTTTCTGTTGCGTGATACCTGCCAAAGGACGCTCATTTTCTGACAGGTTAAAAACTTCATGGAAATTCCCCCTCTTGGTGGTATGAAAACGACTTGTGTCTTCATCTTTGCTTATTCCAGTTGGGGTGCTTGAGCCCACGTAGCTTCTGGATGCTGCTGTTTGAAGCTGCAGAAAAAAATAAACACGATTCCAAAATTTGAAGGGCAACATTTAAGCTGCACTCTTCAAAATCACTTGGCTAATTATTCTTCCAAAAACAAACAAAAAAAATCTGTAATGCAACAATTCATTTACTACTTCAATGAAGTTAACTTTGGACTATTGCACTACGCTATTGCTAGAGCACAGAACTCTAACGTGCTACCTGAAGACCATTCCTCAAAGTGCTGCCATTTGACAGACACCCTTTGCAGGGGGGAAAGCACATGGTGCTACATGGATCTATCTTAAAATAGATTTTTCTACAGAAAAGGGTACATCTGATTAGATACAGCTACGTCACTGCACACAACTCCAATTATTACACTAGTGGGACTCGTAACTTTTAATATATTATCCATTCTTGGCTTGTCTTGAGGAGACAGACCAAACAAAATATTATTGCACAAACCAAGTTTAGAAAGAAAAAAAAAAGAGCAAACAAAGAAAAAGCCACACAAAACTGCATCAGCTCATTAGTAACACAAATGCTGAAATTGAAAGGAAGTTTTCCACGCTAGGATCCATACCTTTTCATGCCCTGACAGCTAGCAGGAAAAGAAACAAACAACACAAATGTGACAGTGACAAAAGAAAAAAAGTGAAGTCTATTTATCAGCATAATACATAGAATAAAACATGAACTGAGTGAAGCTGCAAGATCTTGTTCACAAACCAAGAGACTACACACAATGAATGCAATTAAAAAAAGAGGAGTTATCAGTGGTTAGAGCACACCAGTTCAGTTTATTCGGGTTTGCATTAGAGCCATTGATCTTTGCTTTGCTTTGAAGCTGTGTTGAATTGTGAGAGTGTCGACAAGTGGAATAAAATCAGAATGGCTGTCAGCATCCTTCAGGGGAGGGGGGCAGGTAAGGTAGCATGGAGTTCTTACAACCAAAGCACTTGAATAAAATCTACTTTCAAACAGACCTCCTGAACCTCTGGAGACTGTCCTGGCAAAGAAGCCTTGCTTCTGGAAGGACAGCAGGCAGTTTCTTTGGGAAAGTTTGCCTGCATTTGGCCTTTTCACCCTGGGGGGGCTCCACCCGATTCCAAAGGCTGGCTTTTGTCATCGAAGCATAAACAGCTCCGTTCTTACACATGCAGTTTAAACAACTGGCAAACTGACAACATGCAAGCTCAGGACTAAGCCTGTCTTCTGTGAAGGCCCGATGCTGTTGGAGGACAACCGGCCTCTGCAGCGTTTTTTTGCTTGTAAGTTGGCAGCACTCGACACTTTGCAGGATTTAGCGCTAACAAAAGCCATCCAAAGCAAATGAAAAAATGCACACTGCAATCGCTGACTAGAAACCAGACTGACAAAACAGGCACAGCAGAGGGTATTTACCATCCAGCTTTTAGGATAACTGTAATACAACGATGCCTTGGGGGAAAAGAATAAAGAAAGTTGACTTGGAAAGCAAATGGTTGATGATGACTCTACTATTGCTTCAGCTACTGCCCTTCTGCAGTGCCCTTAGAAATGATGGAGCCCCTAGAACCAAGGAAAATAATCGCTTCTCCAACATTTTGTGTACAAGTAGACGTCAGAAGAATTTTTGAATGGCTTTCTTGGACAAGTATTTGGTTCCATATGCACGTAAACAGGTGAATCTCCATGGCCCAAAACATGTAAGAAGAGATCTAAAGCTTTTGCACTGGAATGAGCCTGCTCTCTGCTACACTGCTTTATACTTATCCATTATATAAGGAGATTAAAAAAAGGTATTTAAACTTCAGTACAACGTCTGGTGGCTGAAGATGTGAGTAAGTTCTACCCTTACTTCTAGTTTTCCTAACACATGCAAATGTTTCCTCTACCCTTAAAGCAGCAGCTAATTTATCCATAACCACCCAGCTTGACACAGCCTTTGATTGATTACTACAAGAGCAGCATTGTATCCTACTTTGATAAGCTTGCAATGTAACTGGGAGCGACTGGATTTGTAATGCTGGAAGAGTTCTGACTGTCTAAAAACATCACCAGCAACCTGGAGGTGGGAATACCTGGAAGTATTCCTTTTCACTCGCTCTGTCACCAGCTTTTGACATACAACCTTTACCCATCAGATACTGGTGTCAGGATTGTTCTCTAAGGACACGGGGTCAGAGTGGTGGCGTAGGCAATGAATATTGCATTGTGTCTAGGTTTACGGTGTCTTGTATGCTGTTTAAAGATAAGAAGCCAAAACAAATGCACATGTGCTGACACTACATGCTTTTGGGCTTCACCTTTTCTTTGGAAAAAAAAAAAAAAAGAAATAAAGAAAAACCTAGTTGGTTTTGACTTTTTTGTACAAAAACCTATTCTTTTATACCACGAGTTTCCCTGAAATTTCCCAAGGGGTAAGGAAGCGTGTCTGAAATTATTGAGGGCAAGTTAATGTTTTCAAAGGCATTTGGAAGTAGATAATGCAGTCCTGCACATCCTTTCCAGGCAGACAAGCCAAGCCCGTCAAGTCAGAGCAGTGCCAAACCCCTGCTCTACTTAAGCCATAAAGAAAAGCCAGAGGGTGTAATTACTCTTTAAGTTTATGGATACAAGTTCAGCAATTCAGAGCCTTTCCACCTCTAAGGCAGATTAGTGAGACCCAGCAAGAAGCTGCCACCACCATCACAGTATGTGAATGATAACCTCTAAGCTCCAGAGCTACTGAAACTTTTAAGCTCATCTTCTGCAAGCAAGAGAAACACAGGCTTGGATGGCTCTGTCCAAGCGCTCATTCACCTTCTTGTCCCTTTGAAAAAAGGAGCAAAAGACTCACACTCAGAGATTGTCTTTCTCTTCTACTTCCTTCTGAAATACTCAAATTATGCCACAGTTATCATTTTACCACCAACTGCCCCATCTCCCCCAGAACCCTGTACTACTTCTTTGACAGGTTAACAACCGAGGGTTCCCGTGTTTATCCCTCCTGCTCTCAAGTTGTGCACCCATGCTGAATTATCACTAAGCTTTGCACATTTTAGTCACAGAGTTTATGACAGAGCTCATATACTCCATGAATGACATTAGATATTGTGATAGGAATGCTAAAATGGATTGTGCTAAAGTGAATGCTAAAGTGGAATTAGACTGAAGTTCTATTTCTGCTTTTTGTTTTAATTAATAAACTGCCAAATTCAGGGATACAGAAAAGCATGACTTGCTCTTCAGTGATCATGTCAAGCCCCAAAACTCTTTGCAAGTGTGCACAAAACACAACAGTTACAGATTGAATTATGATATTTTAAGAAAAGAAACATTTGCTGTTGGAACACCAGCATGGTGAAAAGTCATTTATGACCACTACGGTAAAAGGTCACCTAATACAAATAACTGTAAGACGTAATGCCTACATTTGAGAACTACTTTAGTACCTCTGTTAATGCTTATCCCTTTAGTAAACTCTGTATTATACTCACAGCTTTTTTAATTTTTTTTTTAACTAACTGTCCTTCAATCTCAACAAGCATCTGCATTTCCACTGAAAAAGAATGTCTGAGAATAGAGAAGTAGAATATAAAAGAGTAAATTTTGACAATAAAACCACTCAGAACGTGTGCTACAGAAATTGACATGAATATGGATGGCATTATTTTTGTGTGTTCAGCTTCATACAGTTTCCAGTACATGTATATGTATTTATATACTCATTTCAATAATAGATTCCTTTCATACAGGAAACAGAATCCATACAAAAATGTTGTGGATCTTGGAAATAATAAAAAAATAGAACTAACATCGACTGTTCAGATGTAATTAACCTTTCCTTTTAATGTGCTCTAGTCACTGGAGAAAAGGGAGAGGGAGAAAAGGATCTGATTTTCAGATAGGAACAGAGGGACAAAAAGATTTATTACCCTTACCCGTCTCGACACTGTAGCATTAGACCTTTCTTTGAGCTGAGGATCTGTCGGGAGACTGGTCCAGATGATATAAGGAGTATCATACTTAGCTCTTAGTCTGGGGCATCGTTTGAAGATAAAATCAATAAGGAAAAACTTGATTCCAGCATATAGTCCTGAAAAAAAGGTCACTTTAGTAAGCATGTTGAAGGAGCATTAAGAACATCATTGTTTTGATCATGTTTTAACAAGTTCACAAATGAAACAAAATTCTGTATCTTCAGTCACAGTGATAAAACATTTGGCTTTAATATTTTGATTCTTTTTCCAAAGACAGTAAATTCCTTTTATTTTCCTCTCCTCCCCAGATTCCTTCCTCCCCACCCCCAGTTCTTTCTAACCACTTACGTAGCTTCTTATTATGCAGAGGAACATTAAAATAATTCAAATAATAATTCCTTATTACCAGAAGCAAACACGACATGCTTCCAAAACAGAAAACACACCATTCAACTCTGCAGCTCCTTGCAAGAATTTAAATGGCAACAGAGGGCTCTCATGTACTGCATTAAACTCTTGTCTTCCAATCCAGTATGTCGTCTCCTGTCTTATGCAAGATATTTCCTTGCATTCTGCCAAATTAAAAATGGCTTGGAATACTCTCTCAAAACTTTACTGAATGCAAATTCAAATCTCCTTCTAATTCCTCACTAGTCTAACTCAATTGNNNNAGTCTAACTCAATTGCCATGTTGAGCACACCTGCAATAATGTTCAAGCTGACAAAACTTGAAGTTCAGTGCCACTAAAAGTAATCCCCTTATTGCTTCAATAAAAAAAAACAACCCAAAACAAAAAATAACCAAAACCACCAAACAAGCAAACAACAAAAAAAGAATTCTTGGCTCACAGGTCGAGCCTTTGTATCTTAAAGAAAAGATACTCTTATGCTGCAGTGAGAACCCTCTTCCCAATTCCCAGTTGAAGCTTTAAGTATCTGCAACTTCACCCATGGGAATCTGTTTTGTCCATTCTATCCTCCAAAATTTACAAGTACTTCCCATTAACCCTTCCTTTTTTTTTCCAACCCTGTCATCTTCACACCTTTTATGTGAGCCCACACATTTAATTGGCAAGGATGTAAGAGTAAAAAAAGACCCCAAATATAGGATTTCCCAGAAGCCTTACAGCTGACAGTCTGAAGAGCTCTGCTTGTAGCTCATCACGAACTTGTCCTCTGCAAGGAGCAAATGCATTATCCAGTCTTTCTACTGTATTACGTAGCCAGAGATGGTTTTCAAAATGAATACGACAAACAGTATCAAGCACAATGAAAATGCTTTAAAATGCCGCATTACTTATTAATGTAGGGTTTTCTTTCTTAAACTCTAAAATTCTTCCTCTAAAGATTATGTGAAGTTTTAACACATTAAGTCTAGACTGTAGCAAGTCAATTATTTATTGTGTTTACCCATTGCAAGCCCAATAATCCTATAGGGCAAAAAGCAGGATGCAATAAAAGCTGCCCATAGAGCAATGTAGAGCTTCTGTGTTATTTCTGGCTGGACCCACATGAACAAGCTGAAAACAACAAAAAAAAAGAAACAAAATTTTATTACTCGTATTCTAGACATTGTTCAAGTCTTGTTTAAGAAGAAAAAAATAAGAGAGATTCACATCAGGTAACTTACTTCTTAATTTTTTCCAGTATGTCTGCCATCTTGCCAAAAAGGTTCTGCATAAAAAGGAAGAGCATTAACACCAAGTCGTGCACTATTTTGAGTTTTTATACACATAAGAGAAGCCAACAGCGTTATCTTACTGAATAGCAATTCCTAGAAGTGATTTCTTAACTCATTTTTAGCCATTTATGTACTTCACAATTGAGTAAATACACAAAGAACAGCAATACTCGACGACTTCCATCTCATTTAACACCTTATTCTGTAACCGATGATTGATAGAAGCGAAGAAGTTATCTGACCTCACTACCGTGACTGGAAAGTCTTTACATCACTGGAAAAAGTTTAAATTCAGTTGCAAATCTAAAATTTAAGAGCTTCTGTCAGTAAGCAATGAAATGGGAAGTTTCTTCACACTTTTTGAGTACTGAGATTTCAGGGAACAGTTACTGAGTTCATCAACTGTTGGACTGTTAGCTTCTTTGGAAGTACACCACTACCTTTTTTATAATAAAACTGTGGAGTTACTAGATTCCATGTAATTCCAACAACTGTTGATGCAAATTGACTCCTGCTCAGGATGAAGAGGGTTATTCAGTCATCTTCTCTAGCCGATTCTTTCTGTCTCAGCACCTGTAAAAATTTCATCTTCCCAATAAATTTCCAAAGGTGGGGAGGCAAGGGTGGTGTTTAAACCAGGCTATATCAGAGATGCTGTATAAACTGTTGCATTAGCACACCTAAACAGACAGTAGCTCTCAGGAAAATCTTGAAGGAATAGATTTTGCGACTAGAAGCTTTGGGATACGGAGCCATGCTGCAGCATGTTGGTAAGATTTGTCATCTCATCCACATTGTCAGAAGCCCACATGCATATAACTAGGGGAAAAACTGTCAAAAGCTGTTTCTGTTTCCCTCCAAACCTTACTCAGAGCCATGAACAGAGAACCTCAACCAGTTCTCTGAAGCATTGTGCTATTTTAGAAATTCCAGAGATCCTACTGAGATCTTATTGCTTGTAAGTAAGGATTCCTACACAAGAAGTATCCTTGTTTGTTTGTTTTCATGTGCTCCATAACAAATTCCCTCGACTGCTTGGACTATGAACCTCCTCGTTTCTAAGGAAGCAGCTGGAAATGTCTGAGAGCAACACAGTACCTGCGCCTTCTGAGCCACATCTAGAACAAGCTGAAACTTTTCAGACACAGTCAGGTCCTCCTTTGGGGGTTCCTTGGGCAAGAGAGAAACAATCCATTAATTTTCAGCTCAGCTGAAACTTGTATCTTACAAAACTCCTCATGACAAGGCGACCCCTCATCATTCTTGGCAATAGTCCTCTCACTTTAAACAGTCGCTTCGCTAAGTTCCTCCCTTGTTTCAGACCTCTCTTTCTGCTTTCATTCCTCATTATCTTTAGTACTTGATGCTCTTCTCCCATGATATATGAAAACATATTAATATGAGGCTATGAAAAACAGTAAGTCTTTGGAGCAGCACAGTTACAACAACTTTCAGTTTATGACCAAAAGCCTGAACTGACCTATTTTTGATCTAGCACAGGAGTGTGATTTTTGTTAGATGTTTCACATCTTGAACTTTTTAATTGATTTATAAATATATTATTGACCTTTTAAGAGTAATGAAATTATTAGAAAACAAGGCCTCAGTAAGTCTTAGTGAAAGGTCTGAAATTCAAAGAACTCCAACTGACATTAGCATTTACAATCCTTCCTGCTTAAAGCAGAGTATGCAAACAA
>VZTM01028311.1:383763-446059 GCA_013400555.1 Jacana jacana | reverse complement strand
AGTCGCTTCGCTAAGTTCCTCCCTTGTTTCAGACCTCTCTTTCTGCTTTCATTCCTCATTATCTTTAGTACTTGATGCTCTTCTCCCATGATATATGAAAACATATTAATATGAGGCTATGAAAAACAGTAAGTCTTTGGAGCAGCACAGTTACAACAACTTTCAGTTTATGACCAAAAGCCTGAACTGACCTATTTTTGATCTAGCACAGGAGTGTGATTTTTGTTAGATGTTTCACATCTTGAACTTTTTAATTGATTTATAAATATATTATTGACCTTTTAAGAGTAATGAAATTATTAGAAAACAAGGCCTCAGTAAGTCTTAGTGAAAGGTCTGAAATTCAAAGAACTCCAACTGACATTAGCATTTACAATCCTTCCTGCTTAAAGCAGAGTATGCAAACAATTTCAAAATGTTACAAAGAAGACAGAATGCAAAGCTGCCTGAAGATCCCATAGGATCTAACTTGTCCCAAGTTGGCACATGAACATTGATCCCAGAAATGTGGTTCAAGTTTGGAATATTTTAGGGTGAAAAACCAAACCTAAGAGTGCTGGTACTAAAGGTTTCCAAATTGCAAGAGAAAGAAAAAAGTTGTTGGNTCTGTGCACAGAGTGAATAATTAAGAAAACTTCTTTCCTGTTTTTTTTTTATGTGAACAGAATTACATCAACTTCTTCAGGAGCCTAGTTGCTTCTAGCAATTTTCAATGAACAGAGTGTCAGACACTAAGCACAAATTAAGAAGTCAGAAAATTATTTTAAAATATGCACATTAAGGTCCTCTGCACCATTTACAGGGGAAAACACCATCAGCCTAAAATAGCATTTTTAAAAGTTCATCTCAGTACAGAAAACCTACATTAAATAAAAGAGTTTTAATTTTTAATAGAGACTGACTTTACAAATGGAAGATACACTGGACAAAGTATGCCAAGAGCTCCCAAAAAAGGAAAAACTGCAATTTTAGGCCTAGATGAAAATTCTCCCCAGGGAAAATCAGCGGGCTTCAATATTTAAGGTGACATTTTCCAACCACCTTGAATGCTGCAGAATTTTGTTTTAGAATTTTAACATGCTGAAGGATTTGTCTGAGAACATCCAGCATCATTTATGGTGATCCAAATCACAGAACATAAAGATAATTTGTTAGAATACTCAAGTATTAGAGAAATTGAGTACTGAAATTAAGAATATTAGAATATGAGTTTCACTTTGTTAGACTCACAACATTAGAAATGATAACAGTTTACACCTCTCTGCAAGAATAATAAAAAGCCTTTCAAGCAAAGCATTACAAGAGAGTAATCTAGCATTTAAATAAATACCTGGCTATGAGGTAATTTAGGGACAACCTCAAAATTGCTAAAAATAAGAACATAGGAATGGCCCAGCCATGCCATACAGCATTCATGTAAATCTGCAGATTAAGAAGAAATAAAAAAAAAAAAAAAAAAAGAAAAAAAGAAATGTGAATTACAAACTGAGGTAGAGTGAGCTCATATAATACTGTTGCCTGCTGCTCTGTTGGGTTCAGAATCATGCAATTCAGATCACATAAATTAATACATTTTAGCCACCCCATGACTGACAACAGCACTGCATTCAAAAACATTAAATTGAAACTAAGATTAAACAAATTTCCAGAGACAACACTTAACTAGATCTCAGCTGCTTGAGCATTTCCAACACTGCAATTACATGAAGGGGTAGGTAGGGGCAAAAAAAGTAAACCCTAAAATCTATGAATCTGCTTCATGACCATGATATGGTCTAACCTCACCTAGGGCAGTTGGAGCAAAGGTATAGTAGAAGAATTGTAACAATTAGCCCCATACAAGGCAACAGGATAAACTCTCACTTTATTACTTCAGGTCAATTAAATCCCAATTTTTTACCAAGTTTAAAATGTTTGTAGGAAAACAGCTTTTATTTTACCTAACAAGTACAAAACCAAAGTGCTGCAAAAGGTATTCTGTCCCTGTTCCAGCTTCTGAAAATGCAGAGAACTACAGCCTTTCTGCTGAGGCTTTTTACTGATAACCCCAAAATGAATCACTACTCCAGCTCTGAGGTCCCAGGGCTTTCTGAGCAACAGCTGAAGCTCCTTCCTTCATCTTTTATCTGAAGAATGGGTTTGTCAGGAGCACGGAGAGAAAAATCAGCAGATCAGGAGATGGGACAGACACAGGGCACAAAAAGGGGGAAGTCTCTTCCTCAATATTCCTTCAGCTGAGTCGCGCAAAGTAGCATTAAATAAGGCTCTGTAATTTACAGGGGAGGATCATTTTAAAAAAAGGTGTTTGATATTTCACCAAACAGGTTCATTCAGCTACAACTACTGGTAATAATTTCCTTCAATATCAAAATATTTCATATACACTGTGACCAGAAGAATTTAGATCATTTAATTAACAATTAGAAGGAAAACAAATCAAAACTGCTAAATAGTTACGTTGCTTCATGGCATGCAAACATCCTTACATAGCATATGAATACTTGAATTTAGCTCACAAACCCCATGTTTGCACTTTAAATGACACCCAAATCAAGGCATTTTGTTTCTCAGCAATAAGTATGATCCTAATGAATGGCAACAAGCATTGATGGTGAATGACAGCTTCTTATCTAACAGAGCTACTGTCACCATTTCAGCCCTAAGCAACAAGAGATTTTTGCAGAGGCTGAAGTAACCATCAAATTACATGACTGGGAGACAGGAAACAAGAACTGAGAGAACAATGCCCAGATTGTTCCAAGTTATTTTAACAGTTAGAAAACTATGCTACAATAAACCCAAAATACACAATATTAAGTAGCTTTGAAATATAACTGAAGTGACAACTACTGGTATTTAGTGTTAAATGGATTTACACTATTTGATTTGACTTAAACTGCAGCATAACCTCTACTGAGTTATAGCAGTTTCAATGAATCTCAGTAAATAATGCATTTTAGAAGTTCTTGCTACTCCCAGGGAACAGGATAACTTACAATAAAGGCAATAGCAGAAGTGTAGATAGAATACCAGTCTGATAAGGCAGAAAGATTCTTCACAAAATTAGTAACAGGTTTGGCACCTCTCTCTAAACAGAAGCAGAGAAAAATAAAACTGTTAGAAATAGCTGGCAGTGGTTAAATAACTTGTAAATGACAAGCAACCAAATTAGAAAATTAATAGGAATATTCAAGACATGTATAGATAAAAAGACTTATCCAAATTGAGAAAAACAAAACTCATCAATGTAACTGAACAACCTGGCCTCAGCCCATCGATCCAACCCCTCTGAATCCTTCTGTACAGCCTTCCTACCCTCAAGCTGGCAAATACTCCCAATCCAACTTGGTGTTGTCTGCAAACTTACTGAGGGTCCACTTGATCCCCTCATCTATGTCATTGATAAAGATATTAAACAGAACTGGCCCCAGTCCTGAGTCCTGTGGAACACCATTTGTGACCGGCCACCAGCCAGACTGAACTCCATTCACCACCACCTCTAAGCTTTTTTCACCATGTGGGCAAACTGGCAGGGAGACAACCAGAAAACATGAGAGGGCTGTTGCAAGACCTTTGCTTTCTCTGTCAGAACACAGAGTTGTGTCTTCCCTGCTGAGAAGAGAGACTCTGCCTGCACAGAGGGCCCCGGGAGTACCCATCCTCATCTGCTGCACAGCTCACAACTTTCAAAGGCTTTCCCCTCAAGAGATCCTGTGACTTGCTGTCCTAGTTTGTTTGGCTTGAAATTCAGCTATCCTTGATACACTCCCTATGGGAAGTGATTAAACAACTAGGACTAGATTTCCTTGAGCATCAGCAGCATGACAAAAGCAGCAGATGAAGTAAGTGGAAGGTCATGCTTGAGGCACTGGAGGAGGTCATGGACTTGAGCATTTCTACACCATCCAACACTGAACCTGCAGGGAAGGTCAACACCTGGAAACTGCTGGCAACAACACAGATCTTGAAAAGCAATCAAGGGTCCAAGAGCTCTGAGTTGGTCCTCAGGCACCCCTGGACAACAGGGATCTAGATTTGTGGCTCATCAAGTGGAAGTTAAGCACCATCCAAAGCTCAAGCTTAATTCTGCTTTTTTTTAAAGCTATTCTGGAGGCAATGCACATCCACCACAGAACAGGTCACAAGTATCTCCCAAATGAAACTAGAACGAATACCAGTGTTAGAATAAGGAGCACAAAACCGACCTTACTTGGTGATTACAAACCCCTACTTCAACTTCACCTGCCCCCCAACAATAATTTAACAATTCTGAGGACCAATCAGCCTTTTTTTTTTTTTTTTTCCCTTTCAGGCCTGAAATTCTTGGCTGCTCAGAAATTTTTGAGGTTTTAACTGCTGTGTTTAACCCACCATCTTGCATCTTATATCCTCCACCTTCCAGAATAATTTACCAGCTATCCAAATGCAAGCCACGCTCAGGGTATTCATCATCCAACCCCTCCTTCTTTGAAGGCACAAGCTAATGGACTAGTAAGTGAACTATTAGCAGCTCAGACATAAGCACATGAGCACTGTTACTTTTGCCATTGGAAAAATTCTCTCTTCTCATTCGTTACATGTGTACACATTTTAATTAACATGACATTTTTAGTTCAAAGATTAAAGGCAAGCTTCTACCACTGCTCCTCAAAGTTACTTGGCACTCCAAACACTAACTCATGATTTAAGAATCATTTCTGTTTATGAACTGACAGAAGTATTTCAAAACACTATTTCAAAATCCAGCAATCCCCCTGATAGGGTTACTAAAAACTATTTTTACTTCCAGAAAACAAAATACTTCTAAGTACTTACTTAATCTTCTCATGTTTTCAGTCAACCTGAAAAATAATGGATAAAACCAACTTGTTAAATAGGCAAGTAGTGCTCAGTTGTGTACCTTTGGTCCCTGAAACACCACTCACAGCTACAAATTAGATGTTTGCACATAAAGCTACACTCTTGCCTGTTATGAAATGTGTTTCAAGTAACTCGTACAGTCTACCTCGCCTCAGACCAAAAACTGAAACGTAAAAGCTCCCCAGCCTAATCAAGACTTTGTCCACAGTTTTTGAGAGGCATATGACACAACCTGGTAAATAACAGAATTCTTATTCTACTTCAGACAGCAGAAAAAGTTCAGATTTTGCATTTTGGCTGAAGCATTCACAAGTCTTTTGAGATGGTGCTGTACTTTCAGTTTTATTACTCACAATGTAAGCACTTGCTTAAACCATGTAAAAGGTCGTATAAAAAAATAAGAGAGAGAAAAAAAGCAGCATGTAAAGGAGCCAACGGTTTCTCATGATCGTATTTCAAGATTTACCTTCTAGCACTAAGTGGCTCTTCTGTTTCCACTGTATTCTCTTCTGGCTGAAATCTGAAGTCCTCAACATACTCCCCAAATTTGTCACAAAACCACTTCTGGAGTCTCGAACAGACTGTATGACTACGCTTATCTATAAAAAAAAAAAAAAGCAGCACTAAGTATCAGGGTAACACTAGAAGACAACTTCATACAAAGCCTTCCTCTGTTCCTGCACGCTGTGCTTTGCTGGGAAGCAGACTCTGTACAACTTTCCCGTCCTTCACCGAAAACTCTTCATGGACACTCACTGCGCAGTTTCCTTCTGCCGCTGCACAGAAACCCTGACTGCGCTAAGGCTGGTAAAACAGGACTAAAGATGACTCCTGCTTGGCTCTAAGTACAGCACATGGAAGTATCCTTTTACCACAAGTACAGAGACTACTTAAACATCCTAACAAAGGAGAATTTTTAGCGAACACTGTAAAAACATTTTTCTGGTCAAGAGGTTCCTGTAAACAAAAGACTGATGTAAATCTCTGTGCTCCTATTGTGGTGAAGGGTCACCTCGAGAAAAGCAAGAGCAAAGCAAAACACTCCTGAGCAGAGAGCAGGACAACCAACTTGCAGACACACGAATTTGACAGGAAAGGGAGGGGAAACTTAAGCAAGATTATGCAGGAGGCATTTTTACTACCACTTTCCAACCATTTACAGGCTGTAAAGACTCTGTGTGTGTGTGTATATATATATACATACACACATAAAAAACGTGCACTTTCTTTTTTCTAAAGCCAGGCTACAGAAGTTATGCTGCATGTACCACTCTCCATATATGGAATATATAGTCATAACACTGCCTGGAAAGTCTTATATGGCAAAGTAACGCAGCGATGAAGACCTTCTGTGTGTCTGTTTCACTGGAAAAACCTCACACAAACATACAGGTATATGGAAATAATACGAGGGTAAAAACCGTAGGCAGTGCAAAAGTGAGAACAAACCAATCTCCTCTTGCTTCACCTGTAACTCAGAAAAAATCACTGTCCAGAAGGAATAAAGGGACTACTCTTTGGAAAGGTAGGTCAACACAGCAACATCATGAAAAGGACACTGGTCACAACTATTCCAGGTACAGAACTCCATATAATTAAGATACGGTTAAACAGAGACATGAAAGATTTATCAGAAACAGCCGAAATTATGCTTTTAAGTATGTGAGAAAAAACAACCAGTGCAAAGAAAATAGAATCAATCTATTTATTAATGTATGAGTGGTATCTAGAAAAACAAGAAATGTAGTGACAGTTCACAGCTGAGAGAACACTTCCACTGGAAAATAAAAAAAATACGAGGTAGCTTCCCACACAGTAATAATTCTGATAGTACTCAGAGGGATTCTGGATGTACGAGACCAAAAAAAACCATGACAGGCTGTAGTTCACATAACAGAAAGTATTGACGTAATGGAGCACAGGAGGAACAACTTCAAATTTAATCTGCAGATTTAAAAGCCTAAGTCTCAATCAAGAGCTGTAGCGAGAAAAGCTTAAGTGTACTGAAAGACTGAGAATCTGAGAACTTGCCTGGTGCCTTAGTTCTTTCAGAAAAACTATATTATTGAATTCATAATAAACAGTAGCTTGAGCTTGAGTAGATGCCACTGTAGATGTCCAAAATGAGAAACTCTTAAGTTTATTCTTTCTCCAGAATGTTTCTTCTTTTAGAAAATGTTAAGTAGGAATATGTTTAATTACATAAAAGAGCTTTTACAGTTGAAAACAAAATAGAACATAATTTCTATGTATTGCACCTCTTTTCTGGTAAGTCAAAGATCAACAAGGCATGCAAGAATGACAAAGTCAGACAACAGCTTTCATTACAATCCTAAAAGCTTTAAACACACACATTGGATTCCTTGCTTAGGTGCACAAAGCCAGCTACAAAACATAAATGAAGAATCATGCACAGAGATGCAAGCAGTTGCTCAAATGGTCTTTCATATTTGGGTTCTTCAGAAGCCTCCTTAAGGACCCAGCAAGTTCTTCAGCAAGGTTTGATCTTCAAAGGATCAAAAGAAAGGGGTGAAAAAAAATCCTGAAAAAAAACCCTGCTAGTAGAGAGATCTGGGCAGGATTACCTGTTCCATTGGCTTGTGTCTGTGGCTTCGCAGGCTGCTGAGCTGCAGGCACCTCTTCCGTCCTACAGAGAAAACAGAAACAATGGGAAATGTTACAGATAAAGACTTTTTTCCTGTTTTAAGTAGAGGAAGCACTGGAACTTCCAGGGTTTCCATAGCCAAGATAATACAAAGATAACAAAATAATTTAAAAAAAGCAATTTATGCTGTTCTGCAAAATTCAAAAAATTCATTGCACATTGCACTTTGGATCCAGGGAAACACTGTCCACTGGAAGGAGAGGTGTGGCTTAGCCATCTCCTGTCACCCACAGCTCAATTTTGTCTTACAACTACTCAATAATTTACTATCAAATTTGTTGCATCTCTTATGCCTTTGTGTTGTGTTTCACTGCAATGCCGGCCAGGAAAAGTCTTCAGAGCCCTGACTTTTCCCACAGTAATAAATGGAAAGGGATTCCTTATCGTGAGTTGATAGCCACAGTACTAGAATAAAACCACAAGGTTAATGCATGAACCTTGAATTCTACCATCGTTACCAGCAAAACACCACTGAACTTCACACAATGAGAGGATCAGGTGTCGAAAAATGTTTACAAAGTTCTGTTGTGAGGTCCTGAAATGTACAGTTATTAACCAATTTTAAAAATACCTTTTTAAAAACTTGCAAGACTGAAATAACCATCTGCAAAACTGTAGCAAAAATGTTCTAATACATGGCAAGTAGCAAGCATCATTGGTCTCATCTTTCAAAATGTGTCAAGAATAATATTCTCATCCATTAAAATGAACAGGTTTTGGAAAACACAAATCCTTTTGCCATTCTGCACATGTGCAAGGTTCCAAATTACATTTGCACTATCCACAGCCTCCAACTGCCAACCTGTCTTGAGAATACTTCAGGCTTCAGTCCAAAAATCTTCAGCCATCCGTGTAGATATCCTACAGAAAGATTTTTTTCCTAATGAAGCAGCAGCTTTGGCAGGATGACACCAGATGCAGCAAGCTTTACTTGACAGGGAGTTGTACAATTTGAAAGATTACTGCTTAAAACAATAACATGTTGGTCGTACAATTCCATTATCACTCATTTATTAGATAATATAGGTGCTTTCAAATGCTCCCTTCATCTTTTGCTCCTCAGGAAGGGAACCAAGTGGGATGCCAGTCAGCAAATGGAGAGCAAAAAGAGGGATCTCACTGTACTGGACAGACTGCAGCAACATAGACAGATACCGAGTTCTCTCTCCTGCTGTTCTCCTACAAAGTACATTAGGGAAAGATCTCGCTGTACTGTCTGCACAGGGAAAAGGTCATTACTAACGTGTGATGTCTCAACATCAGCGTATATCAACGAGTACGATGGAGAAATTACAGAACTAATTACCTCAGTTCTTAAGCACTCCCCGTATTTAACAAGCTTTCCACATCCTTGCTCATTTCTAAAAGGACATCTAGAAATAATTTAATGATTTATAAATTATAACTGGACATCTATCTGCATGGAGAAGCTGAATGCAACCGTTTCCGTGTTCAAAGCTACTTATTTTCACACCTTTACAGGACTTTTCCACAAAAACTCTGTATTTGAAGCAACTTTCTTTTCAAAAGCCACTTGAAATTCCAGCAGTTTATTTTTAACTAGCTAAATTTTAACTTTGTTTTCTGCATTGTTTTTCTGAAGTTCCTACGTAAACTATCAGTTCCCCACCTAAAACCTCTTCCTCTCCTTGCTCTCCCACATCCTTTCATCTCCTCCATTTCAGGCACCATCTCTCATCTAAAGACAGAAAGCCATTAATGCAATTAAGTTTGCACCAACTATTATTATACAGCAGGTTCTTGTTTTCCTGAGCACATCAGCACATCAGACTGCTATACCATATAGGTGGGTATTTTCATCTGCAATCTGTCACTGCTTGTCATTGAAGCTGAAGACATATTTAAGCAGAAAGGAGGCAGTAATTGACAAGCAGGTTTATACAGGCAGGAGCCAGTTATTCAAGCAGCTCCAGCTGTGCAAAGTCACTGGGGGGGTGTCACACCTCAATGGCTGCAGTGACAGAGCCAAGATGGGATCCCACCACCGCAAGCACCTTCAGGATGGGTCTTCCTTTAGCATGCTGAGATATATTTTCAGAAGCAGCACAGCGTCATAAATCCCCATGTTTCTTGGGAAAAAGTCCAAAAAAAACTCATCAAGAAGCCGATTTGGATGGCAGCCTCGCTGGGCTCCTTTGGGAGCACATGATGGTTTGGCTTTGGCCCTTCTTGAAGCTTTTTTGTTTCCTTTTTTTTGGCAATATCTTACTTGCCATCTGCCTGTTACTCCTTCCCTATGAAGAGCCTGACCTTTACGAATCATCAGGTTAATGACATCTCATTACTGCACCTGTGAATCAGGTTATAATTAGCTGCTTTGGACAGATTTGCACCAGGAAGCTCAGAACTCATTGTTTAGGCTTGCACACCCACTGGGAAACTCAATCCCAAAACCAGGTCATATTGAACCAGCCAGCACATCAAGACCACCAACAGAGGGGAGGAATTATCTTTTCTACAGCTTCTGAACCTCTCTTCATGCCAGAGATCAGCTAGAAGGCTGGAAAACATAAATGGTCCCTGGAACAACACAGAAGGCTGTGTTTCTATGAGGGCTTCCTAACTGTAGCCAGCACCGCAGGAAAAAACAAGCTGTATGAACTCCTCTGGGACCACACTTTCCACCCAGAGTAAAGGGGGTGATTGGTAATGGCAACAGATCCCCATCCTGAGGTTAGGCCATGTTTATGCAACTAAAGATTGCACACATTTCAAAGCACAGGCTGATTAAAACAGAGAAATGCAACTACAGCCAATGGAGAAGACAAATACAAATGTGCCAAATCTTACTTCTTTTTTAATATATACTGAAATCAGGGAAGGAAGACAGTTAGAGCTGTTCATGACGAGCAGATGTGCAGCATTCAAAACTGACCAGCACACACTGATGCACTGTCCTCTCGATGCTGCCCCACAGAGCAGCACCAAGGGATTATTTCTGTAGCTGCAAGCATGACACAAAAGTTAAGGGAGCCTTGACACTGGAGGGCATTCACCTTAACTAATCATTCTGGTTTCGTGCATTTTTGGCCTCGAACAAGGTTGCAAGTTCAGGTGTATGTGAATCAACAGACTCTCCCCAACAACTGTGTGAAGACCAGACTTGCTGCACACAAACAGGTTCAGTCGCTGCTGGGATGTTCTCAAAGATATTAAAAGCAATTTTCCTAGAGGCTGACTTGAGCACTGAGCTCACAAGCAACCTATCATTCTTTTGACAGCTGTGGTGGAAGCCAGTCAAGGTTGCTGTAGCTTCCTTGCTGCTCAAAGCAACATGAATGTGTATGCACTTCCATCAAAAGCACTTCACAACTTCAGAACTGCAAAAATAAGCATAAATAAGGTATTTTCACAGCCAGGTTTAAAGACTAATCACTTGAGTATACATGGCTTTTAGCCTGAAGAGCTGTCAGAAAACTGAGTTAAAACTTTTTCATGTTTTGCATCTCCTTCCCATTAAAACACACCCAATGTTTCAGAAGCCTTTGTCCTCCTCACCAGATACCCCCACGTTTTACATGGATAGTAAACTGGTAGTTCCAGAAACAAAAGACAAGGTTTCAGAAGAAATACTCTCAGCCTACAGCTGTACAAGACCTAAATGTTCATGGGCAGAAAATAATTTAAAACTAAAGTCTTGGCAGAAGCTACTTTACAAGCAGCAGTCTGTCACCAAATCTACTAAGTTAAAAATAAAGGCAGGCACCAAGTTGAGCCAATGGGGTACACCAGCAGTCCTGTATGGATGTCAGCAATCCCGGCACGGCAGCCAGGCGAGAGACTTGCTCATGCTGAGGCGTCTTCTCAGTGGACAAAGTCAGCCATACCCAAAACATCACTTGTGTGGAAGATGACATCGTTCAACAAGGGCCAGGAAGAGTTAACCAAGAGAAATGGTACAGAAGCAATAGTGACTTATGCAGAAGCACTCTCTATTTTCTCCTCTTAAAAATAGCTCACAATGATACTAATAAAAAGGTTTGTATAAGCCACAGCTTGTTGGTAGGTGTCGTTGCAAAGCTTCTTTTTTGCTTTGTTTTGTGTTTTTTTTTTTCTGTGTGATTTGAGCTAACTCACAATTTGTAAAAATAAGGCAGCAACAAGCCCACAATTACACTAAACAAGCATTGCTCACACAGACTATTCCAAACTATTTATGCATTGTTCCACTAGCAAAATGTCATAAGCTTCAGCTGCTGTTCCAAATGCTGAGCTGTCCCAAAGTGCATCTGTGGAAAACTTCAGCTGAGGCCACTTTGTTTCTGAATGCCCAGACATACACACAATGAACACCATGACAAATAAAACCACTAAACATCCTCTCCTTCCACTCGTCCCTCCAAACAATTAAACCAAAGACTTCTATGGTCTTCACTAAAAAATGGATTTTTTTTTTTTACATCTACATTGTTTATTAGTTCGTAGTTTTCTCCCTGCTGAACACTCTGCAGCAGGTATTTATACAGCTACATGTTTTGATCTATTGCACAAACACTTTTGAATACCACAACTATTAAAATAATTTCTTTCCTGGTTTGTTTTTCATTATTAGTTTGCTTCTGTAAGCAAAAAGAAGAGGTACATGCAAACATGTTTATACACATATCTATTTAAAGATTATATGAAAAATTAAGTGAGAAGCAGGACAAATTTGGTTTTGTTGACAGAAGCAGAGATGACTTTCTGTGGTTACTTTAATAAAATTGTTTCTACCAGGTGTAAATTTGGCCTATTTGTATTTGACTGTGCCAGACAACACTTCGCCTGTAGTCCTAATAAAAGTATTTTAAAATGCCTACAGTGAAGTGCAAAAAGACAAAAAGCAGCGAAGAAGAATTTCACACAATGAAGCATGAGTTAAGGAAAAACCATAAGCAACCTGATTTTTCTTCCTCTGGGTAGAAATTTTCAAAGTCAATTTTTCAGAGTCTTATTTTGTTGTCATCTTACATATACCTACCAGCCTGTCCCAAAAAGGTTGGAATATTAGCAAGACTAGTTACAAAAAGATTCGGATAAAGAGGATAATTGGCTGAACATTAATCCCCAAGTGCTATATCCAAGCTAAAAGGGCCAGTATAATCCTTCAGATATCTAAATCAGAATACAGCGTTGAAGCAGAGAGGTCATGCCACCTTAATATAGCAACGGCATGCCTGCTAAAGCTTTGCTGTTGTCCACAATCCAGCAAGACACAGATGTTGACACTAATATTGGTAAAGATAGGCCTTCAAATCTTTTTTTTTTTTTTTTTGTAAAGCACCAGTACTCATAAGTTGCAGTGAAAACTAAGCATTAAACTTGGTAGTTCAGGCCAAGACTCCACGTGGACAGACCCTGCCGTCTAATTTATTTCTATATAATGCTTTGGTGAACCCACACTCTTCATCTCAAGACACAACAGTTAAAGAATGGCAGCCTGGACAAGTTTCTGTGCAACCTGCTCTAGGGGGACCTGTGTTGGCAGGGAGCTTGCACTAAATGATCTCCAGAGGTCCCTTCCAACCCTGTATCGTTCTGCAATTCTGTGTGGTGAAAGGGATGGTGTACTCCTAAGGAAACACTGGAAAAGCTGGACTCTTAAGTGAAGAAGAGAGGAAAGGACAGATCAAGGGTGTTAAATAAGTTGAATGCTGAACAGGTATTCACCAAATCTCTCAATTCAGTAACTATGGGGCACCTCTTGAAGCACTAATAAATCTGCGAAAAAGGAAAGAAAATAGTTCCTATTCCCATTGCTACAGAACACCAAGAGACATGGAACGCTGGTCTGACCAGAAAGGCATTTTTACACTTGAATACAGAAGGAAATGGCAGGTTGGGAAGAGTTTGTATGGCACTGGGAAACCTCATGTCCAAGTAAAATGTATTTCGTATTTGTTCTTGCTTGTCACCTCTAAGTAACTGGCAGTGCTTATTGCACACCATTAACAACTCAGCCTGAACTATCTCCCGAAGACAGTAGCTGATGGGGAACCACAAATCCTACTGCTCAGCCAAGTAATCTTAGCTTCTGCTGAGGAGGATAACGCAGACAACTATGGACACAGGCAGTCTAGACCAACAGGGCCATCAAGCAACTGCTACGGTCTTCAAATCTGAAATCCATACAGCTAGGCAGACTAAGGAGAGATGTGAGGTGTGGCATCATCATGGTGGGTGTCCCCAGGGCTGAAAGGGCTTAGAAGCCCTGTTTCCATTTGCCATTGCAGTGGCAAGGAAGTCTCAAAACCCCAGTGACTCGCACACACTTAGGTTGTGCTGCTGCTAGATCAGGAGTAAAAAGGACTGGCCAATCTGGAGATGACATAGGTTTTGAAGAGGCATAGCATGTGCAATAGCATGGCAAAGGCTCTGGCATTCAGTGCACCCTGATAGCTCCAGGCAGGTAAAAGTTCCCAGAGGAAGGGCATGAGGGACAGTGAAATGAAGAACATCCCAACTAGACAAGTGCCAACATAACTCTGTAGGTAAGGCAGTACATGTAGCCAAGTAAATTAGGTGCACATGGGTGTAAAACATGTACTTTTACTGGAAAACATAGACAGCTGTCTCATAGACATTCCATCTCTGTGAGCTACTAATTTATTTTGAAAGGCTGGAAATACATGCTTTCACCAAAAAATGCTTTTCACCATTGGTGCCTGACAAATTTGGTGGCCTTTTATGATACTGCCACAGACATGGTGGACAAAGGCAGAGCAATAGACGTCATCTACTTGGACCTACACAAAGCATTTGACAGTCCCGCATGACATCCTGGTCTCAAAACTGGAAAGTCATAGATTTGATGGATGGACCACTCAGTGGATAAGGAACTGGCTGGATGGCCGCACTCAAAGGGTTGTGGTCAACGGCTCAATGTCCAGGTGGTGACCGGTAACAAGTGGGAAGTTTGCAAATGACATCAAGCTTGGTGGTGCAGTGGACACGCTGGAGAGAAGGGCTGCCATCCAGAGGGACCGGGACAGGCTTGAGAGGTGGGCTAGCACAAATCGCATNGAGCTGGGGTAGTTCAGCCTGAAGAAAAGGTTCCCGGGAGATCTTATGCCTTCCAGTATCTGAAGGGAGCCAACAGGAGAGCTGGAGAGGGACTCTTTGTCAGGAAGTGTAGTGACAGGACAAGGGGTAATGATTTTAAAATGAAAGAGATTTATATTAGATACTAGGATTAAATTCTTTACTGTAAGGGTTGTGAGGCAGATTGCTCAGAGAAGTTGTGGAGGCCCCATCCCTGGAAGTGTTTCAGGCCAGGCTGGATGGGGCTTTGAGCAACCTGGTCTAGTGGGAGGTGTCCCTGCCCATGGCAGGGGGTTGGAACTTGATGATCTTTAAGATCCTTCCAACTCTAACCATTCTATGATTCTATGAACTCCTCAGAGACGTTCAGAGATCTCAAGTGGCTTTCAGCTTTACAGTGAAGGTATTTATCTTACCTTTAGATATTTCTCTTACCTTGCTTTAAGTACTTCATTGACTTTTTGTTCTAGTTCTAATCTCCTCTGCCGTTCCTTTTCTAGCTCTTGCCTTAACGTTTCAGCATTTGTTTCTTCTCTCAGCTTCCTGAGTTCCTCCTCTGTTAATTAAGGAAGAAGAAAAAGATTTAGTTACCCAGAAGTATTTCTATAAGAAAATTAAAACCTAGTTGTGACAGATGAGGTGGTGGATCCTTTTTAAGTCAGTGCTATACAAAATATATTCACCAGAAAAAAACCAAGTAATCAATGGCTAGAGAGACTTCATAAAAAGCACACAGCTATATCACGTACAAAATGTTTAGTTAAAATTGTTAAAGCTTGGAGAAAAATAACTTTTAAGCTATAGGTAGAAAACATCCCCAACGTATACTCATATAAAGTTATATGATGCTATGATGCCATATGACACTCTAGTCCTCTATTCATCAATTTCTGGCACTTCTGCATTTTTATAGAAGTCAGATGTCCCCTTTATGGACCTGAGTATCTTACAGTCTTAAGAGGGAATCATGAAACAAGAAACTAAGTTCATATTTTTACCCTTTTTTGAGGTTACAGTTCGCCCTAGTAACTTCCATGTAATAATGTACATATATATATAAACACATACAAATATATATATTTAAACACTCTCACAACTTTGTTAACTCTGCATAAGGCTTTTTTCGGGCTAACTAGCCTTGCTTTTTTGTCATTGGCAGTATCCCTGTTCATCACCTTATTGTACTCTAGAGCTACAATGCTCAGCTACTACCACCGATTGCTTTGCCCACATAGGTATTCAAGAGACATGACAAAAAGATTAGGAATCTCTTTTTAAATTTTCTTCTTTTTTCTTTTTAAAAAAAAAACAACCCCAACTCTTAATTTCGGTGTCTGGGCTGGTTTTCAAGCTCAATCCCAAGAATAAATAGTAGAACAGCAGGTGTATTTCAAGCTTAAAGAAAACCAGAACAAAAAATACTTGCTAATTCCACAATCAAAAGAGAAGTTCAGGCATTATGTTGTTTTACAAGATTCATATGTTACGTTCTACCCTCCAGCAACCTCTTATGTTTCTTTTCACATATTGTGTTGTAAATCTCTGATAATCAGATAATTTTGGTATCTGAGCCTCTCTGACTCCAATCAGTTTTTGTTTTGAGAAGGTCTGAAGCCCCAGTGCAAATATCCACACCCGATAAACTCTTCCTCTGCAGAAGGCCCTTGTACAGTGTCTCTGATCATTTAATCTAATGTGCAAGTTAGGTGGGGGTGGACCAATTGAATTACTGCTGCAACTAAGAGGTTTAGGGCACAGAATTAGGAGATGAGAAAAAGCTATGTGAATCAAGAGGACAGTACAACATGATGGATTCCACCATGAGGCTACAGGTTGACCTCCACCAAACTGAAAGGAGAGCTGTCGTCTCACCACTGATGCTCTGTTAGTGACCCCAGAAAGAAAAGTGGGAGAAAAGAAACCAAGTTATCCTCCAGTATCTAAAATTGAAATTTCTTCCCCAGGGTAGCGTAGGGAACTTTTACTGTTGCAGCAGGTATCGTCTCTCCTGTAAATAAATTGAAAGATATGGACATAAGGGCACACCATTACATGGAGCGTATGTGTGTACTAATTATGCATCCACAAAGAATTTTAAATCCAACAAGAAAACTACATTTATAAGTAACTTATCCTACTTTCAAGGATTTGCCTTGTTCCAGACCATGAACATGCACATGGCTAAGGAGAAACATCTGTTGCACGTCAAATGCACTGGAGCTTGTGCAATATCATGAAGACATCACAAGAAGTTCCAAAGCTTGATAGGGATGTTATCTTCTCAAGGCCATTAAAGGGAAAAAAATCTTCATTAAGTACTTTTTAAAAAAAAAAACAAACAATAAACAAGAGGAAGTGACTATGCATTGTGTACACATAAGAAACCACAAGTAGTGTAAATTAACCTCAATGCCCTTGGAAGTCTACTCAGATCTTCCAGCTTCCTTAACTCTAGTTGTTCTGATTGTGCTACATCTTGTTCCATTCAAAGCAAAACAAAACCCCCAGAAACTTGACCGTTAGGAGGACAAAGAGTGCCAGAGATGCAGCAGTTCTTTGGGCAAAGAGGCAGAGTTAAAAGGTACACAACGAACAAGGTAGAACTCCTATAAAACAAAACAAAAAATGCAGCATCTCATTATTAAGGATTGTCACAGCTTCACATTTCATGGCATTTCCTAACTTCCAAGTGCATGGCTTTGTGAATAAAATCCACCCCACTGCAACAGCTCTGGCCCCCCCAACTCTTTAAAGCAGCATTTGTTGCACTGTGGTCTGGCATTGTAAAACCTCTGTGTTTGGTTAGTTAAATACTTTAAGTTTGCTAGGCAACGGGGCAGGGAGGGGGGGGTAGAGCTCTTTGCACTTTTCCCTGAAATACTCTACAGATTGGCCAAGCTGAACTGAGCTTTCAGAGGACAGTTTTCTAGCCCCGAGGGCTCCTCCTGTAGAAGGAGTGAAGTTGGCTACAAAGAGCAGGGGTCATGGACCCTTGAGAAGAGCCTCTAGGAACATTTCACCACGGTATCTATTGAGCTTTACAGTTGAGTATCCTCCTTGACAATGAGAACAGAGTGCTCCTTGGACTTCATCTTCAGAAAGTTAAAATTCAAAGATCCTCTCCCCTCCACACACCATTGAAAAGATGAAGCTTAAAAGGACAAGCTTCAGGTCCAAGATTAATCAGCTTCTATAATTTCCCTCCCAGGTATATCAATCTCAGCTCTTTATCTCCAGCTGGGCAAAAAACTCTAACACTACACGACTACACGAGGCTCAGTACACGTCTTAACTGGACGTGCAGGTGATGAGAGCAGCCATAAAGGTGACTTGGATAGATGGGGAAAATTACTGAACAGAACAAAACGTCTGCTGGAGTGCTGACAGAAAATGCCTGCCAGCCTGGGAAACAGAGGCATCCTTGCCAAGTGCAGCTGGACTATTAGAAGTACAAAGCTGGGTACCTAGAAACCAGAGACAAGCTGAGATGCCACTGATAAGTGCAAAACCAAGCAACTTATAATCTGAAAAGGTGAAAAACATCTTGAGAAAAAAATCGGCAACTGCCATTGGCTGTTCCATCCGCAAGAGCAGAAGAAGTCTGGAAACATAACAACTGACTCAAGAGAACAGAAAACATCACCATCTATTAGCTATGCCAGGTGAAAACCAGAAATTAACAGCATTTATTGATTGCTGAAGTGGTGGTGTCCTACATCTCCTTATTTCTCTGCAATATAAAAATGACTTAATTTTTACCCAAAACCAGAGTTTCTCTGAGAGCTTGCCGTGCTGCATGTACTTTCCTGTTTCCTTTCCCAATTAGGTTGAACTCTCTGCATAAACTTTCTAAGAGATTTTGGACCTTCTCTCGGGGAGAGTTTGGTTTGACCTTCCACTTTTGCGATGGCCGGGTCTCCCTCTGGGGTGGGTTAGTCCCCCTCTCTGGGATGATTTGTCTAATCTGACAATCTGTCTAATAAACTTACTACTGGTATCATAACTAATCTATCACAAGTATTTCTGCTGCTATATTATTGATAAGTTTGCTGCACAAGTGGTAAACCTGTAGTAGCCTGTAATAATATATATCTACTTGATTGTTGCCAATAATTTATAGTGACTTTATATATATATATAAGTATATGCACATATGTATTTTCATTCATATATACCATCACTTTATCAATCACAGGTATAGTTGCTAGTGGCAGTTTTTCTAGTACTTGTGCAAATCTGTAATAAAGTAGAGAAATTTAGAGTGAAAAACCTATGTATTACAGAATCCTACCAACCCACAGTCACAACCACTGTATACCTGCAGGCTGGGTAGTAACCCTTTAGGTCCTGACAGCGGGTGTCACTCTGAAAAAACACTTTAAAATCTCTCTGACAAAGTCAACTTGTGTAAAAAGCAGGACAGTATCAGGATATACTGCACTTTTAAAAAGAGGGGAAAATGTGAGAAAATACAACAATAGCGTTTCAACTACATTAACCTGCATTTATTGCACTGTAAACCCTAGGAGAGCTGACTTGTAAGACCACCATCAGCAATGCATCTCGCAAATTACCAAGGAGTCTATCTGTATCTGGTTTTCCACAGCCTTTGATCATCTATTAGGTGTAAAACAACTGTTCTACTTGCGGACTAAGGATTTGATGATTTAAAGACTTAACAATTCAACAAGTTTAGATGGTACTATGTGATTATTAAAAGTCAACCTACCCAGCATTTTGTTGCATCATCTATGCCACTGGCCACTGAAGCAACTGAAAAATTGTAGTTTACTCCCCAGAATACACAAGCTTGTAAGAAAAATTTTGATAAGAAGCTCTTAAACACCAAATTATTTAGTTCAGGTGAGACTGAACAGTATCTGAGTGGTATTTAGAAAAGGATGATGATGCATCAGGCCAGGAAGGCACAGCAGCAGGTTGGATTTCTAATTCAATACTGCATGTGCAGTAAAGCGGATGTCTCCCTTAATACGGGGATTGGAGGTGGATTAGGGAGTCTCCTAGTAGCTATTTTACATAATAGTATTCCTTTGTAGGCCTACAGGTACACTGCAAAAGCCCCTCTGGGACAAAGTGATCAAAAATCAAATCAAATCAAAATAGCTAAAGACTGTAGACCACTGTTTCTAGCCACCAAATCAGTTTGGTGTTAAATCTAAAGAGATAAAAACTAGAAATGCCAGAAAGTCTGCATGTGCTCCATCATATTTACGTGGGGAAACACCAGGACTTAGCAAGACAGAAATAACCCTCTATGTCTACGTTAATTATGGCAAATCTCCCTACAACCCTTTGAACATTACGAGAGTTCAAGTATGTTGCTTAATTGGTACTGAATGCACTAAACCCCAGCCACACACCGTCAATATGGATCTCGCCAGCCACACTGATGGAGCCAGACAATGGGAGGTTTTGGGCCCCTCACTACGAGAAAGACATCAAGACCCTGGAATGTGTCCAGAGAAGGGCAACAAAACTGGTGAGGGATCTGGAACACAAGTCTTATGAGGGAGCTGGGATTGTTTAGTCTGGAGAAGAGGAGGCTCAGGGGAGACCTCATCACACTCTACAACTTCCTGAAGGGAGGTTGTGAAAAGGAGGGGGTCAGCCTCTTCTCCCAGAGAACTAATGACAGGACTGGAGAGAATGGCCACGAGTTGTGCCAGGGGAGATTTAGATCAGATGTCAGGAAAAACGTTTTCTCCCAAAGAGTGGTCAGGCACTGGAATGGCCTGCCCAGGGAGGTGGTGGAGTCACCGTCCCTGGTGTTGGTCAAGAAGTGTCCGGACGAGGCGCTATAAAAGACACGATTTAGTAGCTCAGTGGGTAGTACTGGTGACAGGAGGACGGTTGGACTAGATGATCCTGTAGGTCCTTTCCAGCCTTGTGTTTCTATGATTCTATGATTCTCCAGCACATGAGCTACATTTATTGAGTGCATGTCCTTTCTTCCCCTACCCTGATTTATACAGGCATTTCCATTGAGTGGAGAAATGCAACAGTTAAACGTAAACCTCACATTTTCACTATGACCTTTCTCCAGCTCTGTCTGGTTTACCTGCACACATCAAAACCAAAAAGTGATGTGTCATAGTCTGAAACAGTCCTTCCAATTTGCCTTAAAAAAATCCTAACATAGGTTTGGCAGCTAAAAAGTCCCTGTTTGGCAATTAAACAATCCCTCTTTTCACTTTGTTTCTGTCATTCTGTTGAGCCTCTCTGCTCTTTCCAAGGCAGAAGAGCTCCTGCTCCAGGGCTTACAATAAGCATAGCTTTTGAGGATCAATTTCTGGGTCTCTCTGCATGCGCCTACAGGGCAAGGAGCAGTGTGGGCTCCCCCTGAGCTGATAGGAAATAAGCCAACTCTGGTCCAGAAGCAGCGGAGGGAAGGCTGAGTCTGAACCATCATCCCATTCACAGTGCAATTAATATTCCCCTGGTGCTATTGTCTTCACTTCAATACCAGGGTTTCACATGTTCTTCTACTTCATGAGCAATTTACAACGCACACCATATTTGACAAGAACATCTTCCTCTGTGCAAACTGGTCTAGTCTCTTCTCTCACCATTCCTGTTATGTCCCATTTCAAGTGGGCGAGGTTAGAAAGAATTAAGATGTCATTACTATGTACAAAATAGTAATGCTAACAACCAATTAGTAACTTTACATTTACAGGTAGTGTTTTCAGTGGAGTTGTGCTGTATCGTAACAGACACAAGATCACTTTGCCCTCACTGCAGAAGGCTTTTAAATTAAACTTCCTGAAAATATGCAAACTATCTTAAAAATCAATAGCTTACTGAGACAGATACCCTTCTCAAAAACATTGAGTGGGGAGTTTTCTATTGCTAGATATGCTTTTGACAGCTTGAACGTCATGAAAACTACTGCTGCTCTATGAATTTTCACAAATCTCAGAGACTTAAAATACCAGAAAAATTGTAAAATCCATATAAAATGAAGGGAAATGCAAAATTTTGCCATTATTGCAGAACTGTTTTCACTCCCTGGTTTTGGCAGAAGTGAAACAGGCTGTAAACGTTGCAATTATGTCTTGCTCAGGAAGAGCAGCAGGCGCTTCCAAGGCTTTTGTGTTACTAAGCTGAGCAGGGAAGAGCAGGCTCTACACAGGGTTTCCAAAATCTCCATCCCAGTGACACAAAAGGGATGGGCACAGCAGTGCTGAACATGGCCCTGCCTGAGCTTTCACAATGACTCTGCAGTTCACGAAGCCAAGCTGGGCATGCAAGAAAGGCAGATGCAAGAGCACACCCCACCTACATAACGCGATACGTAGGTGGCATCTGCTTGAGCTGGTGGAGGAGGTAAAATAATACATCTCTGTTAGCACAATGCTGCACTTGGGTTCATCAGCCCCATGAAAAGGTGGCACTGATAGCATGTGAGCCTCCTGGGTTGGTGACATCTTCATGCCACCACCACTGCAGTGGCATTATCCAACAACAAGCACAAGGTGGGTGCAGAACAAGGACCAGCCCAGGACTCCAAACTGCTGCTACACGGGGCTGGAACTGCATCCATTCCCTCTCTCCTGGTCTCAGGAACTTTGTGCTCTTGGAATCCAAGCTGAGAGCAAGAGCAAGCACAACCATGCTCCATCAGTCAGAGCAGAGAAAAGGCAGTCTGAAGCCTCCTTAGTATGCCTCTTAGAGGCTCAGGCCTCTTAAACATCCCACAAGTGCTCTAACCTCTTCCAACAATGTTTCCAGGAAAATGAAGCTGGAGTTTTGGAGGGCTTTTTTGTCCAGGAAGGCTACACATTAAGTCAGTACACATGGTGCATCATGTAAACATCTCTGGGTATAAGGAAAACTTTTCCCACACCTCTTGAGAAACTTTCTGTAGTTTTTGAGAATTCTCCCAGTCAGACTTAGAAAAATGTTAAAAGATTTTTAGTACAATGCAAGCAAAAGCAGCTCTAGCGAAGAGACAGCTCTGCAGCAAAGCCAGGACTCATATCTTTTTACTGCAGCTTCTCTGGGTGCCCGGGGAAAACATTCAAGAAGGTTCCCTACCAGTCAACCTACACAAACCACAGTCCTCTTCAGAGGAAATCCACAAGCTCGAGGGACACATGCAAAGGTCCCAGGAACACCCTGTTAGCATCTGGGAGTCCAGGATTTTAAGGTGAAAGAAAGGAGGCTTAGAGGGTGGAGTAAAAGGTGTGAGAAACCCAGAGCAAGTTCCACTGCCACAGCAGCCTCAGTGCTCACCAGCATCAGCACAATTTAGGAGCTCTTGCTGCAATGTGAGGATCCCTTGGCCAGAGTTGACCATCTAACAAGGAATGGCTACTGCATCCCACAGCTGGTATTTGGGTGCCTCAGACACACACAGCAACTATTTACTCTCTCACCAGGATCTTCACGTGCTATGCAAACCAACTCTTCATTATGTTTTTGAACCAAAGTTGACTATGGGCTTTCCATGTCAGTATGACACCAGCAAAACAAATGCAGTGAACCCATTCCTCTGCTCTTCTCTAGCTCTGCTACTGCAGGTGTTTGACCCTCATGTCAGGAGATATTACACCAAGCGTGTTCTGACATAGCTGGTAATTGGACTCTGACTCAGCTTCATAGTCAATTGGTTGCATACAACTACTGTGGGTGTTTGAGGAGGCATTAGAATTTCCATACAGAACAGGACTTCATAGTACAGGTCTCTTGCTAGTCACAACCACCACCACACACTTCACCTCTAAGGTTTATCACGTTCTAACACCCCAAACCTGTCCAAAGACCACATCGGTTTTCTAGAGCTCCACTTTCATGAGGTCTGTATTCTACTAGGTTGCTCTTCTTACAAAGAATCATTGGGTCATTTATACCAAAAAGCAGAAGCCAGAAAGAACACTGTGAAGTCAGTCACATACAAGGTCTAAAAAGGTGCATGAGAATGAAGAGTGTGGGGAAGCAGAAATTTCAATGGGAAAAAAGCATAATCCTAACTTGTTTGGAAACGTTGGTATAAAAAAACGTAACCAAAAGCAGCAGTTTTGTAAGCCCCTAGAGACTCCTGCCACAGCCTGCTTTACACAGTGGAATGCTAAACCCTCATGGGAGAGGACTTTACTTCCTCCTAAAACTTTTCATCCTCACATAGCATTTAATTCGTTTACCAGTTTATGACTAACCCTCTTCCCTAACAGTCACCTGTCTTGTTTACTTTTAGCTGCTTCTACCACCAACTCCTCTTCCCTTAAAATTAGCATTGCAAAAGTTTTCACACTTGCAAACCACAGGATGCACATGTACTTACAAAGCACCTTGTAGCACCAGAACCAGAGGGCGGATATCTGCAAAACTGCCCTCCACAAGCAGGCACAAACAATAATGGGAAGAAAAACAGTATGTTCACCCCAATAAGGTGCAAACCTAGAAAGATACCACCTACTGTTTTGTCTTTCAAATGGAAGAGCAGCAAGCACGTTATTGTTTCTTGGTCAGATACGACTAGATTTTGAAATGGAAGCACTAAAACCACTACTAACCTTAGCATATTGATCTAGCTGCCTCAGTTCAGTAGTTACCTTCCCAATCTGAACCCTCAGCTAGCACCAAGGCAGTGTTCACATGCATTAGAAAGGTTATAGTAGTACACAAAGTCCTTTAGAAATGGATGATTCCAACAGCAACAGTTCCAAGACAAAGCTGCTCCATCCACATGCATTTGGAGGTCCAGCAGATGAAGCTCTTTGCACTTTCCCTTCAGCAAACATTCAAGCCTCCACCCACGGGAACCCACCCTGATGCCACAGTCTCACTGGACCCAACGTGCACATTTTCAGCATTCCTGTAATAAGGCTCAGAGGGAGCCATTAGATTACAGAGATTAAGACCACAGACAGGAAAAGTAACTTTAGCCCTTTTGGCTGGAAGAGTCAGCTGATCCCTCCCTTAAGATGTCATTATCCACGATCCCTTCCTCCATGTACCTCATCCTCCTGTCACTCTGTAGCTTAAACCCCTCACATTTCCAGTCACATTTAGCTGCATTTACAGCTATGCAACACGCTAAGCAATCCCTCTCCATCATCACATCTCCGGATGTTTAGATTATCTCTCTGCCTGTGGAAGAGATTCATCTGGCATCTTAGAACAAGATGCTTTCCCTTTACAGACAACTGTTTGTCTCCAGTAACTATCTGCTCCAGATTTCCTCTGCAGCTTTTAGAGGGGATGCATTCCACTGAAAACACTACTCAGCCAAACTGCACCTTTGGTTTGTGCCTGAGAACGGCTGAATGGGGTTTAGATAAGACTTGGCATTTTGCTCTTCCTTTAGCCAGGCACTTGCAACTACAAACCCACACTGACTTATAGGTGTGTCGTCTATGTGTACATTATAGATAATACATAACTAGGAGGAAATCCTTCCTCCTTCTCGTCCTCCACACCTATACAAATAGGAGGTATGGAAGCAGCAAAAATAAAGTTGGGATCAAGCAGATAATGATTAGAAACTCAACGTGTTTAAAAGAAATTCTGTGTAACTTTAATTTCCCCCACATATTAGCAGTTGCTTTGATTTCTGCACACCTAGCTGGAGGAAATGACAAACAGTTTATATGGAAGTACAGTTCTAGAAAAGTGGCCTTAAAGAATTCCATTATTAAAAACAGTATGCAAAGACTGCTGAGTGACTAGCCTTCTTAAAAAAAAAAAAAAGTAAGAATCTATTGCAGCAATAGGTTTAAAATAAAAATCAGGCTTTATTCCAAGGGCAAATTAACATAAACAAAACTGCACATTTGAAGAATGTTTGTCTCCTCACTATCAGTTCAATTTTGCAAGAAAAAAGCAAAACCAACACTGAATCAATTGTAGCACCAAATGAAATAAAAAAAAATATTCAAATAGGAGGAAAAAAAAGAAAAGAATGTGAACCATCAAAAAAGTGACGTCCTACTGCATTCCAACTGAGAAAAAAAATTCACAATGAGGGTGGTATGCCACTAGCACAGGTTGTCCAGAGGTAGTAGACGCCCCATCCCTGGGAACATCCAAGGTCAGGTTGGATGGGGCTCTGAGCAACCTGGTCTAGTTGGAGACGTCCTCGTCCATTGCAGAGGGGCTGGACTGGATCACCTTTAAAGGTCCCTTCCAACCCAGACTTTTCTACAATTCTATGTATCTCAATTGAAGGGGTGGGTGGATAAGGGCTGAGTGTTAATGTGCTTATTTCTCTACCAGTTTACCATTCTTACTCTTGTTTTTATGTACAGAGTTGCAACCAACTTGCCAAGACAAGACTACAATTGCAGCTAAAGCAAACCAAAGACTTTGGTAAAGAGCTCTTGACCTAACAGTAAGGGCTGGAGTCACCTGGGACTGACCCACAGCACTAACCTGAACTACCCGTTGGCCTGGAACTCCAACCACCTGCTCAAAATTTACATGAGATTCATTATCCCATTTACCCTGGAGTTTGCTACAAAGGTCTGCACAAAGGGAACAAATTCAGCTAAAAAGCAGCAACATTGTTGATCTGAAGTTTTTCCAACTACAGCATGAACCTGAAGAGTAAAATATTCACAAAAAAGAGTGCCCCACATGGTTAATGGAACAACATACTAAAAACTGAAAACAGATTCACCAGCCATTGAAGTGTTTGGCAAGCATATAATGTTTTTATAGCAAAATACATGTCCTAGTTCAAACCAGAAATCAGTTCTGAGAAGTCCTACTGTTTCTGTTACACAGCAGATTACATCAGGAAATCACAAATTTCCCATCTAGTTTTAAGAACAATTTAATAACAGCAGCTAAAGAGACACATCTTCGAGGACGGAAAGAGTACATGGTAACTCTGTACCACACTGTTAAATAAGAATTCAAATAAATCACTGAAACCAACAAGGCGGGTCAAACAGACCTTCCAGTTTTTACTTGCAACTGCAATCATGATACCTCTTCCAGATACCAGTGGAAGCTGACAGCAGTTCACTATAAACTCTTGCCCAGTCTCCATCATGGCTCCTTCTCATATACAAAGAAAAAAAAAATTAAAAAAAGAAAATAATCAAAGAAATCTTGCCAAATTATAAAAATGTCACAGAAAATTAATTCCAAATCCTTGAGAATATGGTGAAGATAAAACACAGGTCTTGCTGTTAGATTATAATCTAGAAATTTTATATAATCTGTAACCTTGCTACTTCTACCTCTTCAAAAATATCTGACAAGCTTCAAACATAAAACCACCCCTATATTAAAACCAACCTTTCGATATTCTGAAGTTCAAAAATCATCCATTAAAATGCCCATTTCGGGAAGCAACTGAACAAGAATTCTCTGTGACAGAAGTAGAAATCTCTGCAATAAATCAAGTTAACAGAATGCTTGTCTCCTATTTTTTCTGTCTTAACTATCCTGTCTTACAAGTCAGCAGCTCAGATGTGCTGAGATAAAATCCCAAAAGTCTTACAGGTGCCCTTAGCACTGGAAGGGGCTGCCCAGGGAGGGTGTGGAGTCTCCTTCTCTGGAGATATTCAAAACCCTCCTGGACGCGTTCCTGTGTGGCCGGATCTGGGTGTACCTGCAGGGGGACTGGACTAGATGGTCCCTTCCAATCCCTGATATTCTGTGAATGACAATTTTCTCTCATATATAGGTGTATGGATATATATGTATATATACACACACAAGAAATCAAACAAGTAACACTTGAAATCTATAGATACTCTTATCTTTTTATCTTATTTTTTATCCTCTTTTGCTATTTACTAGTAATTCATATACTGTTAAGATACATGTTTTAAGCCATATTACTTGTTGAAACAGCCAAGGAAATGCACTGGTCATTCCTTCAGAAATCTCTTCCTTCTTACAATTACTACTAGACAAAAAAAACCCACCTATTGCAACCACATTAAGGTTAATCCTAAAATAACCTAAAGATGTCAACACCAGGACTTTAACTAAGCAGCTTTTGTCATGTAGTGAGGTATGTTCTAAGGAATGCAATGAGGAAAAAATATCCAAGTGACACAGAAACCTTGGGAATGCTTTTAAGTTCCTCCTAGAGAAGCATCTGCCCACGTGCTATCTGCACATCAGCCCACGTGCCATCCGTGCATCAGCCCACCTCAAAATTCTGATGCTAAGTTCTGCAGTTTAGGGAAGCCTTATTTCAGCAGGCTTAAGCATTCTTTTCCACACAGTGTTAATTTTATACTTACGTAAAAAGTGTTTTTCCAGTAAGGCTATTTCCAGGTGACCTTTGATCTCATTTAGTCTGTCAGATTCCGTTCTGTTAAAATCCTGGACTCCTGAAGCCATGATGATGGTCCCTGGACCAGCCTATAAGAAAGCAAGAACACACTGACAGCTCAGAGGCACTTTTGGTTTGGTTGTCCGTTTTGTTTGTTTGTCATTTAAATACATTAACTTCCTTCTGGGCCAATGAAGAAACAATCAGGTGAGAAACTTGCAAGTATCAACAACTCTGTATGCCTCTTATTCAGCCTTAAATTACCACAATAAATGAATGCAAGCTAATCAAATGCACAGCATCTCCCATGTGAGTTTACAGAATGCACTTCTGCAGAGCTAAGGGAGTTACAGAAAACAAAGATTTTTAATTTTTTACTCCCCCTCCCTATACCAGTTCTGCTGCATCATCATTTAGTCTTTCTTGTGCTGATTTAAATGGTGTATTTATACTATCCCTCTCCTCCTCCCACTCAATGAGTGGTCATTGCAACATACTTGACATATGAAATTATGAAGCTAGCAAAAGTAATACTTTTCTAGATATTCACACAGCTTTGAAAACACACGTGTATTTTAATATCCCTTTATGGAATGCGTAATTGTGATGGCTGCAGTTTCTCTGCAAGGAAGTTCAGAGCAGGGGTCCCCTGCTGCCCCACCTCCAGCACAGCCCAGTTACTGCTGAAGGATGTGGTTGGTGCCCAGAAGCTCATTCTAGCAGTACACGAAAGGGTGGGGGAAGTCAGGAGATTGTGTGTCTTGACCCACTTACCAGCACCTCAAATGAACTCAGCACTAGAAACACTGCAGAATTCAAGATTTAAAGTGTGATTTAGTTAAGGACAGCATTGACAACAGCCACCTCCACGAATGGATTCCAGAAAACCCCCAAGCCCATGCAGCAGAAGGCAGGTGATGAGGTCCTTCTCTCATAAAGGGGGCATTTTCAGACAGTGAGAGAAAGGGTGGATGATGGCATCTCTGTGCACAGTCCCTACCAGGTACAAAAAGTCTGCCAGCAAGAATTATAGGAGCTTCTCCAACAACTTACACTCAGAAGAGATACATTACAGAAGCCTACACCTACAAAATGATCTTGAGACAAAAAGGGATTTATTTACCTATCCTAACCATTTCCCCAACCCTTGTTTGAGCTCTGAAGACATAAAGGAACTGCATTGCTTTCAAACATTTAATCATGAAGGTTTAAATTACATACATATATAAACTCAACTAATCTACAAGAGACTTAATTAAAAGACATTTTCTATGTTTTAAGAAAGATGTGCAGAAAGCTCACTGCTGGCAAAGTACTTTCACTGTTGGGAATGATTTGTACTCTTAAAATAAAACAGTGTGGAGATACCTATCAAACATCTGTTTTCTTGCTTGAGCTAAACAGATGCTGAGTTGAAGCCTCAGAATTTGCCTATACAGGCAAATTAGCACTCTGTAAGCATTTAATACATGGCTTCTACCTGGCACCGAGTCCCCACCTGGGCTTGCTCCATACAATGCCAGGCAGAGATGCTATTTCCATCCCTGAAAGCAGCACAGTTACACCCACACCACTCTCTGCCAACGCTGCTGGCCCCGATGCAGAGCAGAAGTCATCAGCTCAGCAGCAGCTTCTGCTGCTTCACATTTTGGAGCCAGGATGAACCCAGGCACAGCAGAGACAGACAGACCCCCTGGCAGCCCTCAACAGGGAGCTGCACCACATCCTCTTCCTCCTCCCCGTGCTCTAGATGACCCGTTCACACCTGCTTTTAGCCAGTGCCATACAACATGCCATTTGCAACCACCCCAGCCACTGCTGAAGAGAAACAGCTGTCTGTTTTCAGACGAGCACGTGATGGCAATTAACCTCTGTGTTGGTTTCTTATCTATAATGTGTCGTATTTACTTATGCAACAAGATTTAGTGTTATCACTTGCCAGACAGTTGGAGAGCCCCTAGGAGGAAGGTGTGGCTGAAGTCAAACAGCAGCACCTTTACAAAATGCTCTACAGAAAGGCAAAAGGAAAGTGTTACTAAATCACAGCAATATGCCCAGGCATTAAAGCACAGCTTTCTGTATCTGCTACAAAGGGACAGTCTCTGCGCCAAGCATGCAGGAGTTAATGCAGAGATGTCTAAAGAAACAGTGCCACTGCTTAAAAGTAAACAAACAAACAAATAAAATCATGTATAGGTCAAAGAGCAAGATGCTGTATTCAACAGGAATGCTCCCAGGCTCTGTGCACATAATCGAGTTTGCTTGGCAAGGTGTTGGTAGCAGGGGGGCTACAGGGTGGCTTCTGTGAGAAGCTATTAGAAACTTCCCCGGTGTCCCATAGAGCCAATACCAGCCACCTCCAAGAGGGACCCATTGCTGGCCAAGGCTAAGCTCACCAGTGATGGTAGCAGTGCCTCTGGGATACCATACTTAAAGGGGATAAAACCTGCTGGGGAACTGCAACAGAGAGAGGAATAAGAATATGGAACAACCCCGCAGACACCAAGGTTAGAGAAGGAGGAGGAGGAGGTGCTCCATGTGCTGGAGCAGAGAGTCCCCCGCAGCCTGTGGTGAAGACTACGGTGAGGCAGGCTGTGCCCTGCATCCCATGGATGCTAACAGTGGAGCAGATATCCACCCTGCAGTCCATGGAAGACCCCATGCCAGAGCACGTGGATGCCCAAAGGAAACTGTGACCCTGTGGAGAGCCCATGTTGGGGCAGGCCCCTGGAAAGACTTGTGGACAGAAAAGCCCATCCTGGAGTATGTTTACCAGCAAAGACTTGTGATGCCATCCATGCTGGAGCAGTCTGTGCCTGAAGGGACTGCACCCTATGGAAAGGGCACACAATAGAGCAGTTAATGAAGAACTGTACCGTGTGAGAAGGGCTGATATTGGAGAAGTTTGTGGAGGTCTGCCTCCCATGGGAGGGACCCCATGCTGGAACAGGGGAAGAATGTGAGGAGGAAGGAGCGGCAGAGACATGTGATAAACTGGCCACAACCCAAGCCAGTACCTGGCACCTGCTCAACCAGTCCTTGGTCCCCAACCCCATGCATTGTGGTAGGGACAGGATTACAGAGACTAAGGTGAGGGAGAAAAGGAAGAAAGGAATAACCAAATATCTAAGCACATTGAAGTTTTCATCCTCACTGAAGACACTCAAGATATTTCACCAAGAGATGAGCTACATTTCAGAAAACCATCTAGAGAACCAGCTCCATTTTTGCTTCTTCAAAGATGTTAAGTCATTAATTAAAGCCCTGGATACCTTGACTATGCTTCCTAGGAAGCAAGAAAAAGGAAAAGATGCCTAGGATGGGGGACTGAGTGATATGGGTGAGCAGAACTTTTCCTAAAAGTTTCCAAATGTGTGTTTCTGCTAAAACATTGGATCCAAGAAGTCTGACATCAGCTAGTGGGTTAAAAATCAGCAGGTACACATCACTAATCCTAAAAGGTTACAATGACCTTCTAAGAGGAAAAAAAAGGAAAAAAAAATGTCCACTAAGATAAAACATAAGGCTGCTTGCTAAGAATACTAGGAGCAAGACTGTCAAATTATCATGTAATAATAAAATGGTTTAACCATAGTAGTAAGATACAGTGACACAAGCTTGGTCAAAAACAAAGCACACAGTTTCAAAAACCAGTGACAGCACAGTGTATTAATGAATACAAGTTAGAAGTGTTCAGAAAACTGAGCATGTCCAGGACTATGATATGGGAGACATTTAAGCAGATACCTCTTTTATCCCAGAATATTTTCCCACATACACACGCTTATGCACCTGGTTGTGTCAAGAGGTGTTAACAGGCTAAAAAATTAAGAAATAAGGTCTATACATTTGCTAGAGGTCAATTGCCTGCCTCTGAATTCAAAAAGTAAAATGCTTCTCTCTGAAGTTAGCATAACTGACTTAACTCACAAGTTAACAAAACAATTATCTTGTATTAATTCCAGAGCTAATGGGTAACGTTTCTTTCTTCTGCTGCCTCTGCAGGCTAGTGTTGAGAATCGGGTTGGATTAACTACGCTTTTAACTTAAATACAGATGTCCTTTCTGGCTTCTGACTCACAGTAAAAGCCTTGAAGGCTTCCACAGATTTCTGCTTTTTCTTCTGCCTCTCTAGCTTTGACAGTATTTGACACAGGAGCCCTCTTAAAATGTTGGCAGTCACTACTACTTAGTGAAGACTGCTCACAAGGCTTGGCAGTGCTGAGGAAGCCAGCAAAATGCCTGAGTTGAGCATGGAAAGACAGAGCCAGAGGGGTTAAAGGAAGATTTCTGATGACGATAGACTGCCTCTAACCCACCGTCAGAGTTCAGAGTTGCCACATCCAGCTCCGGAACTGAGAAACGGTAGTTACCCACAGATGTGTTTTTCAAGCCATCTGTAGTTCAGGCTTTTTATAACATCACCTCCCAACTGGAGAATTCTCTGCCTTCCCTCCCCAACCCCCCTGCATCCTTCAAGCCCTGGGATTTGGCCCATGCACTCAGCACGGACACCACGTTCACTGTACAGCCATGGAAAAGGTCTAAGTCACTTCTTAATCGAGCAGATGCAGATCTGTCCTCTCCATCTGCAGCACATCTTTAGCAGCACAAAGAAATGTAACTGACCAACTCCTTCCTTTTATTTTACTTGCACAACATCATAGATAAATATTCCTCAAGAAAAGTCCTCTAACAAGAGGGGAGCAGCAAGGACAAGCATACCAAGCCCAGGGGCACACAACCACCCATCCATCTTGGCGCTGGCCAAGACATGGCACAGGGAAGAAGTAGCTTAAAATACAAAATTTACCTTACATTCATTTGAGCTGCAAAGGGGGCCTTTACCGTGTGATAGAACAAGGGGTAATGGTTTTAAACTGAAAGCAGATTCAGAGTAGATGAGTAGATATAAGGAAGACCTTTTAGGCACTGAGGGTGATGAAACTCTAGTGCAGGTTGCCCAGAGGGGTGGTAGATTCCCCATCCCTGGAAACATTCACAGTTAGGTTAGACAGAGCTCTGAGCAACCTGATCTAGTTGAAGGTCCCCGCTTACCAGATAGGGGTTGGACTAGATGATCTTTGAAGGTCCCTTCCAACCTAAACTATTCTATGAAACTTCAGTAATACACCAAACTACAGATCTTGTCTTGAGAGGTCAGGCTCCTGAGTTTCTCAGTTGACATTTCATGTGCATTTTCTTACTTCAAAGTACAAAAGAGTTCCCAGTGGCTGCTGCAAGGAAACGAAAAACCCAACAACACTGCTCAAAAAATCAAAGCATCTACATAAATAGTTAACTTAGTAGCAATTCTGGGAAGCGTACCCATGTTGGCAAGCTCCTAAAACACAGCTACATTTTACACAAATTTTAAAAAAATCTAGAGCTAGCCAGGTTTAGAGACTATCTTAACTGTAACATTTGCATCACGCTTTGCTCCTTTCCAAGAATCATATACCTTCCAATCACAAATGAGATGAGGTTTTAATTGACATGTTTCAGGAAAAGTCATACTGTACTGGAAGAGCAATTAATGTTTTCTGTACCACAATAACTCAGATTTAACCCTAGCACACTGTCGGGGAACTTGCATGAGTAGATTAAACAGCTTTCAGTACAACATGCCAGGTACCAGAGTGCTTTGATTTTTCAATGCTCCTACCNGATTTGCATCACGCTTTGCTCCTTTCCAAGCATCATATACCTTCCAATCACAAATGAGATGAGGTTTTAATTGACATGTTTCAGGAAAAGTCATACTGTACTGGAAGAGCAATTAATGTTTTCTGTACCACAATAACTCAGATTTAACCCTAGCACACTGTCAGGGAACTTGCATGAGTAGATTAAACAGCTTTCAGTACAACATGCCAGGTACCAGAGTGCTTTGATTTTTCAATGCTCCTACCAGGTTAGTGTAGAACCTCCACGAGTTTAAACACCCATTTGTTCTTTCTCCCCTCTGCCAAAGGGGATGTCATCCTCTGCACTGAGTACATTCATATATACCTATGCACGGCACTGAACAGTTTTTCCCTTTTATAAAAACGGGGCATTTCTCACATTGAGAGTACATAAACTCATATGTGGCACAAAATCACGAGACAAGTTAAAATGAGGCAAATAAACCAGAATTGGCAAATACAGGGGCGATCTGTGATTTTCAGGGTGCAGTCCCCATCCCCGAACATCCCAGGGCAAACCAAGGTGTCAGAGCAATGTTTTAAACCTTCCTTAGGTGCAGAATTGTGATCTAGCTGGAAAGAATCCACCTTGGATCTACATAATAGGAAACCACAATGGTGCTGAGTAAAAGGGACTTTAATACCAAGCCACCAACAGCTCCTTAATTTCTAATGTCACAAGACAAATGTTAATATGTTCACTACTAGGAAGTGGGAATGGACCAGGTTACCCCTCTACTTATTTTGTGATTGTGGTGTTTTTACAAAACAATGAAGAAATAACAGTGCTGTGTACAGTGCTGCATATTGTTGCCTCTAAAAAAAACAGCCATCCACTGATGGTAAAGAGGGAAGAGAGGAAGAAATCTGGGAAGCCATTCAGGAACTGAGAGATGCTTAGCAAAGAATTAATTTCTTAACCAACATGGCTCTCTTGGCAATAATCTGATCACAGTGCCCAAGTATCCACAGAGACCTAATAAAGTACCTGGTAGTTATGGCACTTAAATGAGAGCAGGAAAAGTACCTACACAAGCAAACAGCCAGCCTGTAAATTGAGGCCAAACTAGTTCAGATTAAGACACCTTTAAAACAAAATGTGTCAGAAACCACTGAGGATATTTCAAAGGAAAATAACAAATCCTTCCAACCCCAGGGCTCTCCTACCAGGAGGAAGGAAGCCGAGTGCTTCACCCAAACACGAGTCAGGATGTTTATTATTGAAATTAACAGGTAAAGATCAGAGTTTTAAGATACAGAACATAAGATGACCTCATCTGGCCATCCTTTCTATCCTTTCATAGGGTGTAAATTTTGCACACACTACTTCAGTCAGACACATGAAGTGTTGGGACTCAGTCCCAGTGCTGTACCTGTGGCCTGGGACCGAATGTTCGCTTCACTCATTAGGGGTGAGCAACAGAGGATGCTCTTTGCAGACGGTCAGGCTCTAAAACCTCCATTTGTGGCAAGTTTTTGCATACGCTTGTCAAGTTCAGACACATACATAATGAAGAGGTGCCTAATGTGCACATTTCTAAGTGCACTTACATACCCCTGAGGCACAGCACAGAAGGTCCTTTCATTCATATGACTGTGCTTTACTGCTCTAGCAGACAGAGATAATTTTTTAATGACTCTATAATGATTAATACACCAGAATAAGGGGGGGAAAGTAGAGAGGGGCAGAGATGAAGCCTTTGTTCAGGGAATGGCTGACAGCAGAGTCAGAGACATCTGTGTATTGAAGATGCAGATAAGGGGACTAGGAATCAAATTTTACATGTCTGTGCTCAGTTCCAAGCCACCAATTTAACACTCTTTCAAGCTCATCAGTTCTGTACTCAGATTTTGGAAGAAACAGCAAGGCAACGGAAGTGGAAGGACAGTACAGCTCACATTTATCTGAAAAGACATGCAGCCTAAGTTTATGGACAGGACTTACATTGACTTCAGTATGCTTTCAAAAGTTCCTTAAAGGTATAAAACAGTGAGAAGACCAAGTCTTGTGGATTTCTTATTAGTGTAGTAAAAGTATAATGATAAATTGCTTAGAGAGCCTATAAAAGAAAACCATCCTCTATAAGCAATTTCAGATTTAAGTTTTAGTCACTGAATTAAAAACAAATCAGGTGCACCTCAAATGTCTGATCTCAATAAGAAACCGAGACATAATTCAGAGGTCCTCTGTTCACATGATCTTAGCCACTATTTTAATATCCTTTTAAATATACAAGCATTACTTCCTTTTACTCCTGGCACCTCTGCAGCACAGGGGATTATTTCTTCTCCCTTCATTTTATGGATAGGCAACAGCACTTAATAGGACAGATGTCTGTGAGGGCTAAGCACTAATCCCCAAACTTCCCATCTGAAATTTATCCCTTATACGTGAGACGACTTTCCTCCTAGAATTTTGCTTATTTTCCTAGTATCTATAACACAGCTGCCTCGCTTTGGCTGCTCCAGCATCACACTGGTTTTGTGACATCCAAACATGAGAAGCAAAAGCAAAACAAGTCATCTGATGCTGTTACTGCTTCCTCTCCCTTTCTGTTTTCAAACTATATTGAACTGTATTCCCAAGGATTGAGACCATGATAACCTATGTAACACTAATAAGCCATAAGGCTAAGCGCTTCTGTTCCAAATACCTTCTCAACTCACAGATCTGAAAAAGTTGAGAAAACAGAGACCATCAGTGTAGATGTGCAGCTGTAAAGCTTTATAACTAGTCAAAACTGTAGGTGTACTTCACTATTCCCTCAGCCATACCATCTTGGAACTACTGTCCTTCTAAAGAAACACAGAAAACAGTATTTAGTCTATAAAGACAGATCTTCATGTAGCCTCTAGCACTGCCAACAAGATCCTTCTAATTAGATACAAAGGTTATTCCCTTTAAATAAACATAATGCCTCAAGTTTAATGAAAACAGTCCACTATTTGCCTACAACAAACTCGGGCAATACCATGTTGGAACAGCGAAAGCACAGATTAATCCCAGTATATACAACATCTACTGTCTTAACATATGACAGATGCCTTCAGTGGAACAAGAGCAAAGGAAAGGCATTTAACAGACCTTCCTTGACTACAGAGCTTGAGGATTTGCATACTATAGACTTTTTGTGACAGAAAAATGCTTTGTCATTACCACTTGTTTGTTACATGATCATAGGGGAAAAAAAAAACAACAAAACAAAAAACTGGCAAAAGAACTCCATATAAGCAGGATTGTATGTGATACCATACAAGCCCACTTTAATTTTAAAAGACCAATAGCTACAGAACAGGATTCAAGTTGCCAACCCCAAAGGAGATGATTAAACATATACAGTTTGAAGTCTTTTAGCTTAAAACCTGTGGCGAACAAGTCCTGTGCTGCCAGAAATAAGCTTTCAGACCAACCGCTTGACCACGTTTTTGGAACAAAACCTGCACAGTGAGTTTCCAAACAGGGTGGTACAAATTCTGACTTGCAAGTCACATTCTAGAAAACAGTCAAATGGACAAATTGCAATATAGATTGTGGCATTCCAAGCTCAAGGACCCACAGCCACACTTAAAGCAGGGTTACTTTTTCTTTTAACCATTATTTAACTTTTCCTGAAACAGCATCTTTTTAAAAGGTAGGTCTGCTTGAGTGCTTCTGCTTGCAAGCACGAAAACACTTTAGCACCTCAATGTTGGGAATCGGCTAGAAGAAAACGGCCACAACCTCCGTCTAAATGGCTTGCACAAGTAAAACTTTTGCTGGGGCACAGGGCCTCTCGATAGGAGTTTGCTTGCGCTTGTGTAACTAAAGGCAGGCCCCAGGGTTGGAGTGACCTTGGAGTTAAGATGCTCGAGGAGGAGTTCAAATACAGCTGTAACCGCAGATAAGGAAGCTCTATGCAAACAAATTCCTCTGCTAAGAAGGAACCTATCAAATGTTACCAAGTTTGCATAACTATGTACAAGGCTATATAACTGTTGTGCTGTCAATAAACTTCGGAACTTACTGCTAGCTCATATTGGGTCGTCTGTATGTTCCCACAAGCCGTTCGGGACCTGTACCCTGCGGGTTTGTCACCCCGACCGGTGACACCTGAAGAGTCCTGCATAGATTTAAACCAGCTCTGTAGCCTGGAAGCGTTACTGGATACAACATTGCAGTGAAGAACAAGGTGGTGTGACCCCCAAACTCTAACGAAACCACCAGAAGTCTTATCCCTACAGTCCTGGCCAGTGACATTTGAGTAGATCTGAGCTTCTCAGACTGAAAATAAGTCTTTCCTTTACATCTGTTCATTAGTAATTTGACAAAATAAGAACCAGACAGCACGCAGAAGTACATCTAAGGTTAACAAACCCATCAACCCACATCATCTAAAATCAACAGTAGAGACAGGGAACCCTAATAATAACAAATTAATTTGATCTTTCCGCAAAATGGAAAGCCATTTCCATTTCCAAGGATGGAAGCCATTTCCAAGGATGACTGGAAGGTCACTTCCTAGTCCACAAGTGTGCAAAAGCCTTAAATCCAAAATATAGGGACAGTTATTAATTTCTGTTACTTTTCTGCCTGACAACTACAGAACATAATATAATCAAAGTTAAATTAAGTACTTACAGGGTCTCTCAGCTCTTCATTGTCTCGAGTTGACGTTCGAGGTATTTTCACCGGGATTTCATCTCCACATTCAGTGTCTGAAGCATTTGGAGACTCTGCTAAATCAAGGAACTCATCTCTCTTGTGACCTCTGAACCTTATTTTGTCCAACTTCTTTAGCATGTTCAGCACTGCACTTTTCTGCTTTACCTTAACATGACGGTTGGAGTCTCTGCAAGAAACAAAATACCAAAAGTGCTTTAGAGTTTGCAGTAAACCTAAATACATGCATTCTAATCACTAACTACTTCTAACCATTTTTCAAAGGCCCTCCTGCTGCTGGAGGAAAAACATGCTGCAGATTAGCTTTTTAACAGGCTTTTTTTTCCCCACACAGTGTAACAGATGCATGGTTTGGTTTTCAGTAGTTGATGATTTACCATCTTCCCACACCATTATGGCCTCCTCATGGCTATTTTTAAAGCAAGTCAGAATGGGCGCAAGATAACAACCTGCACGCTAAAGAAATTTAGGAATTCAGTTCCTAACAGGTTACATGAAACAAAAGTTTAGCTGGTAAGCCCACATTCTTCAGCTTGCTGATACTTCTAAATCAAAGGCATGAAAATCTACTAAGCTTCACAACCCATCTTTAAATTCCCAGAAAAACTGGAGCAAGAGGTGATTGTTTCTCCCTGCTGCTTCAGGCTAACAAAATACTAATGGTTTACAACCAGAGATCCATGCAGAACATCCCACCAAAAACTAGAGACTGTTGAAATTGACCATAAACTGCATTCAAACACACTGCCGAGATCTTTAAAACTATCACTACTGATATTCTTTTTTACCTTTTGCTAGATTTCTATTACTCCCTTTGAGATGCAAAGGAAAATCACTTTATTAGTGATGCTTTAGCATATTTGTTTTTTTCAACTAGTGTGTGACCAAAACTTTGCTGGAAGAGAAAGAGCACAGCCAGCGTTCTTGCAGAATGTGCAGGTGCCATAGAATCCAGAGGAATGAGAAATGCCCAGGACATTTCACTTCCAGAGATAGTATTTGACACGAGCAATACTTAAATTATAAATCATAAATCGTACTGGGAGAAGTAATTTGCTTTGGAAGAGACAATAGAAAAAAAAAAAAACAAACTTAATGTATATAAACTCATTGTAATGGTAGCTTTCCAAGACACCACACTGCATCAACTTTTGATTTAAACTAGACCTGCCAAATCTGCCCAATTCAATGCTCTACACATATCACACTGTACCAAAAGGTCCCAAGCTCCACCTTTTAAAAAAACAAAACAAAACAAAACAAAACAAAACAAAACAAAACAAAACAAAACAAAACAAAACCACTTAGTTCCTTGGTCCTGCTACTCTAGCAAACTACTGCACTGGCAGTTCATAACAAACCCAAACCAGCCATAATTTTCTGCTCCTCAGCTCAGAGCATTCCATTTTGCAGTGGCACAACGTTCTCCCAAATAGACTTTTGCAGCACTAAAAATTTATTTTGAGGCATTTATTCCTGCTACTAAGCTTTTTTCCCCTGTGGTCAACATCGCCCTTCTCTTCATTAAAAAACATGCTCAGCTTCATGGCACATCATCCCAGGCACTGGTGTGAGATGAAAGAACAAAGGCAGATCGAGACATGTGTCACTTCAGGCGTATAAATAAAGAGCAAGAAAGAAGAGCCTTTTGCCACTGGCTCCCACAGCCTTTGCACTTGAGGCAATTCTCACCTCCCAACACAAACTTCTTTTCAAGAGAGCTCTTTGTTTTTCCCTACAGATTCTCCACTTACCCTAACACTTTGGCAGTGACTACTCACACTCTGGTTTAAACCAGATCGTTGCCTTCAAAATCTGCCCTAGTTTGCACCTCTGCCAAGGTTTATTAGCACCCTTCACTTAAACACAGAAGTTTGAAACTAATACAAATCCCCTAACGTGCAGCTGGCAAAAAAAAACCAACACAAAACTCTTATTTTATCAGGGATACTGAAAGTTGCAGCCCTGTTTCATATTTTGCTTAAAGAGAATCACTTGTGGTAGCTCACACCAAGGTTATTTTCCATGAACAGCTTTTCTTTGAAATTGTATTACTTGTCAAAGCTAAGTTTAAAAATAGGAGCAGTTCTTGCTCATTCATTGACTATTTGATGAAGAAACTTGTCAGCTATCACATCCAGAAATATCTGTAGGCCCTACTATTAATAGCAGCCAGAGAACAAATGCTATCAGGGAAGTTTAAACCTCTGATAAGCACCGGCACAGTTGTAGCACGCTTCCATCCATCTCAAAGATCCCCATCTATGTTCAACCAGTTTTACATACCATGTAAGTCAGACCTACAGCAAAACAAAGCATTTGTAAACCAAACCCCATTTGTTTGCCATCCATTTTGTCACTGCTAACAATACAGCTATATGAAGAAATACTAAGAATGGTAGAGTGCTATCCCTTTTTTGGTCGGCACTCGTCAGCCCACACCAGCGGAGGACAAACATGCATCCCAAGCCTTCTCCATTCCTCTTATGGACAGAGCAGTTAACTCAAGGCTGCAGACCAGCACTGCTGTCCTGGGCAGAATCAGAAGTCCCCAGTGTTCTCCTGTTAAAGCCACATTTGTCCACTGCTCCCAACACTAGGGCTGGATCTGGCCCTCTTTTTATAGCCTAGCACATACAGCACTTCAACGAGCGATGATCCCAGATCAGTTTTCCCCTTACAATGGATTCACATTCAGTTACCTGACTAAAGAAGCAAGAAGCAACAAAAACATCTCAAGACAAAGTAAACTCCAACTCTACTCTTTGAGCTTTGCCTTCAAGCAATGAAGAATGAAAGACTCAGGATGCCTGTGTAAAGGCCCAGCAGTGTACCTGCTTGGGGTGGGACACCATCTGAGAACATCGAGCCCTAAACTCCAGCCTCATCCTAGGACTGTTCACATATTTTAACCTTAGTCACAGAATAAACATACCAAGAGATGCACCCGTGAAACACATGGTATTTTTACTAGTAAAACTGATGTATCTACTCTCAAGTGTGGAACCCTTTGGGTCTTTTAAAAATGCAAACCTTTATTTAGAACACCAATAGATCACTCTGCTGAACAGAGTCATCTTAAACACTCTAACAGAGACAAGCAAAAAGATATCTCATCAGTGCAAGGACTTTTTAAAGTATTATTCTGTAGGTTGACCATTAAAAGAGTAAAGTATCATCTTCCTAGGCATTTTTTAAGTGCTTTAAGTACAAGAAGCTGTTCCATAAAAACATCTTCTCAGTTATAATTTAAAATTAATAAGATCATTTTGTCTAAAAATTGTTTTGAGTGCACCAGACTCCCAGATTGCTTACAGTTACATTAGATTAACCTAAACAAAAACCTGAACTTCCCAACTATAGAAACTCATCATCTGGCTTCCAGCCAAATGCACGATCTAAGACAGGCTTTTTATGTCAGCAGCCTGTTCTTGCAACCAGCAACTTTTTTTTTAGATAAAGATCAATAAATACGGTGACATTTCAGCAGTTTCAAGATCACTAAAAAAAAAAAAAAAAGCCACTTCTCAGTGCCTTTGTATTCCAAATGGTTTGGGTCAAATTTAGATAAGCTTGAAGAAACTTTTGTAAAACATATAAACGGAATCTTACCTAGCATTAGCTTATTGTAAAATACAGTAAATAAATATCAAAGCCACTTGCTTCACCAGCACTCATCTCCTCACCCTCTCCCATCTACATCCTGGCCTCAGCTTCTTCAGCTCCATGCTTCAGGCTCTTTCTAGTAACTCTCCATACCGCAACACCAAAGTCAACATGAAGTTTTACACATACAGAGCTCAAAGTGTGAATGTAGACCCATAGCTCCTTCTGCTTTCAAATTAACCATAAGTATTTCGAAATGATAATAAAAATACAATTATTCTAGCTACATGTGTTGTACGGCTCAAGCAAGCCATAAATTAAGAATTGACTGGTATCATGCTTGCAGATTTTTAACTTGAGCAAAATAAAACCAAATCCATCCTTACCAAATTGAGTTTATTTTTGCAAACAAATACCCTACCATTAATGCAAGCATCAGAAGGTCTTTTCCACATTCAGTGCTGTAACAAGAAAGTGCTGCAGAGCGCAGTGAGGCAGATGCTGACTCTGCAAAACTGATTTTGGTCCCCCCCTTTGTTTCACCTCAGAGAGATCCAATAGCACTGGCAGACCCCCCATGTAATACAATAAGGATATCTTACATTAACATGTTTACAAACAAGGCTATTCAGGCACCCAGGTTTTTAAGAAGGTGGGGTTTATTTCTCTTGTTGCAATAGCAGAGGTCAAACGAGCAAAATTATCCTAAAGTCCCAAACCATCTTGTAAAAAGCAAGGCAATAGTTTATATATACAGGGCTTGATTAGTGAGAAAGGTCTATTATTTTCCACACTTAAAAAAATCTCCTAACTAAAATCATCCTCAGATTTGGTGTCCTGGTTTTTCCTCTTTTTTTTTTTTTTTTTAATTGTCAGTAATATCTAGTTGCTAAAAGCAATTCATTCCAGGCTGAAGGATTCTTTTACAGAGGGCTGGAGAAGAGATAACATGAAAACCCTCAATTAATCCCCAAAAAACTGTCAAGTCGAAACAAATATATCAAGACCTGAAACTCCAAACCAACATATGCACACATTCTAAACTTATGCTAAGTACAGCAAAGTCAAGGTTGGGATGCAGAAGGGAAGAGGGAACTCCAGGGCAGGCAGCACTCAGTACACCACTGCTGTCTGAAATCTGACTTAACTCACCCCAGAGACTCCCACAAATGGTTTATAGGTTTTGGTTTTCTGTTGTTGCACTGATTTCTACACAAGAATATGCTGAATTGGAGTATGTGGCCTGGTCGACCAAGCAGAGATCAAACAGCTAAATCTTTCATGTGCCCTTTGTTGGGGAAAGGACACTCCTTCTCAGCACAGCAATTCAGTTTTCCTTAGCTGTTAATTAAACGCAAACCCAATACACAAAGTCCAACAGCATCACCTCAGCAAGTGTTCATCTGGAACCTGGGGGAAAGCCAAACAACAAAAAAAACCACTAAAGCATCACGGATTAATTTCATCTCAGGTCAGAAAGGCCACAGAAGACTATGGCACAGGAAAGTAACCTCGAAAGCCTGTGTTCCTTCTGCTAGAAAAACAGTGTTTCAGAAAGCTGAAGACGACACTAGAGTTGAAGCAAATATAGCACCCCCTGACTCCTCATCTTTACACCCCATCTCCCTCACATTTTCCTTTCAATCTCAAAGTGTCTTTCTGCACAAGTCTGAGGTGAGAGGTCTGGTATCCAAGAAAAGCCGGGCTGTGCGTGGATGAATAAATACAGACACGATGTCAATACCGGGACGTTTCAGTCTTATCATGAGGGAGGGACATGCAAATTGAGGGAGTGGAAAGTATCAGGACTACGTTAAGTATTCATTATTTCTTCACGGAGATGTTCCTGCCTATTATCCTAAGGGAGCTGAGAGAAGAGCAGGAACACAAGATACACTCAGGCCATCCACATAACCAACCGATACTGAAAACCAAGGTTGGCATGGTGTTTTCTGGGTATGCCTAACTACAACTGAACACCTCGGTGACAACATCTAAGTCTGTAACAGATTCATGGTCCAGCTCTACATACTGCTCAGTGCAAAAAGTTCCCTCTTTCTACATAATTTTCCCCCCAATTTCTCATTTTAATGGGCAGAATCTCATCTCAAGTCACTGTCTGAACATTTTGTACTTATTAATATTTAAGAAACTAAGCAGAGAAAGATCAACTGACTGCACTTGAGAGCTCCTTGTCTGCTCAGCTTTTCTTTCCTCTGCATACAGGCTTCTCCCAGTTTGCTCTCCAGAAGGTTCACATCTGCGAAGAAAGCCAGATCTTACCCACAGTGTCTCTTCTTGAGCAACAGGGAGTGGTTTTGTATAGATGGGGTTGGCACTTTGCAGAAAACCTTATGTTAAGCTCAACCCAACAAGATGCTTAAGCATTCAGAAAGGGCACAACCCTTGCTCAATGTAGCCCTTTCATGAATGGTGCTCATATCAGACTTGTAGCACCCAAGACTGAGTTGTGGATGCCCCATCCCTGGAAGTGTTTAAGGCCAGGCTGGATGGGGCTTTGAGCAACCTGCTCTAGCAGGAGTTGCCCCTGCCTGTGGCAGGGGGGTTGGAAACTTGATGATCTTTAAGGTCCTTTCCAGCTCTAACCATTCTATGATTCTATGAATACGTTCAATTCTCTGTATAGAGTTATGTCATCATTTCCTGTTGGAAAGCAAGAAACGGCAATACTTTGGACCAGTCCAACTGGATGTTTGGCCACGACCAGCTTATACACACTCTCCAAAAGTTATAAGCATTGTGCAAACGCCCTCAATTTCCAACGTCAACAAGCATGCAGAGCTTGACCTTCAAACCTGAGCTCTCCCCACATTTAACCCGTCATGGGTTCATCCTGAAATTAGTCATCACCCTTGCGTCACAGTCTGCTAAAATGTTCCTCAAATTACACCACCTGTGGCCGCAGGGTCATAATGTGAGGTAATACATATACAGAATGAACTGCTTTCTGGTTGCGAGTAACACCTGACCAAAGCTCCTAACCCTGTCAGGGTCAGGGGTCCTTAAAACTCTAGGGGTAGACTAAGGGGGTAGACTTCATTGGAGTATTTTGCATGAGAGTAAGTTGTCAGTGAGGTGACCTATGGTGCGGAGAAATACTATGCTTAGTAATTCAGGTTTATTTTTCCCTTGAGCTAAAGGTAAATGAACAAAAGGAAACCCCACCAGATCATCTCCTCTGTGTTACAGATTGCTGGCAGAAGCAACACTCCATTAACACGTGTTGGAAGCAAGCAGGAAGTTGTGCTTCAGCATTGCCAGGATTAATTAGATGCAGCTATTAATTAAGCATCAACTCTGAAACAATTTAAATTATCCACTCACTGGAGGGAGGCGGGGAGGGGACAAAAGGTGGAAAGCTGTGTAACACACACTATGGTACAAGGCAGGGACTCTAGACAGAAGTTCAACATATCAATCTTGACTGCCGGTGGCGAGGTTGTCACAGCAACCATAATGCAGCTTCATGAATATGCATTACGCTAAAATCTATTTTCTTCCCCAAAAAGAGACTCACATGTCATTCAGCTCACAACATGAAGCTGCCTGGAAGATGAATCGGGATTGTACAATAAAAGTGACTTGTCTTCAAACCCTTCAGCTCAGCTGCCGCAGGCAGGAGGGGTTGGGGGAAGAGGGCAGGCACAGAACATGGCTGCACGGGGCCGTAGGATTCTCTTCTATACCTGCCTCGGCCAGAGGGTATTTCAGGCACACTTGACAAACGTTTTAAGAAAGAGGTTCCCAAAATGAGCTGATCAGTCCCTACAAAGTTTCAGACCTATGCAGGCATCAGCTTTAATTCCTCAACCACCAGGGGAGAGGTTCTTCAGCAAGCCACAGGAGGTGGCACCTCCAGGGAATGAGAGAGAAAGGGGAGCTGCTGAGGACAGTGCCCAAGACAGCTGAAATCAGGGGGCCTTGGCTTCATCATTACTGGAAAATCGTGGGTGGAGTGGCTCACAAAAAAAACCCCAAACCACACATATGTACCTATACAGGTCACACACCTATGTGCCAAGAAAGAAATTGAGGGCAATGACTGTGGGAGTTATACTTGTTACTTAATCCCACTCTTAGCATCACACTGGAAACATCACATCTCCAAAACCACACCCCTTCTACAAACACGTTTACAAACAACACACCCCTGTCTCTCTCTCATCACAAAACCTAAAATTAGAAAGCTTTGTTAAATTAATTCCTCTGTAAATTGTAAATTTTAACCCCAAAGCATGAAGATAAGGCCCATTTTTTCCTCAAGACGTTTGTGTGGGGAGGAAAAAAAAAAAAAAAAAAAAAAAGTTGAAACATGTCCTGTGCCATCTAAAAGCAGCACCAAAAATTCTGCAAGAAAATGACTCTGCCTGCATTGAGGAGCCCAAGCAGGACACAAGGACTGGGGTAATCACCAGTTCGAGACATGGGGCACATTTCAGAAATCAGTCCCACGCCAGAGCTGCAGTCCCTCCTCTGAAGGGCAGAGGAAGAGCCTGCCACAGCTCAGCATTGACGAAAGACTTTTTTCTGCTTCCTCACTCTAAATTTTGTCAACTAGTCAGGGGAGCTGAGAGCAAAAATGGTAAAACGAATATCACCAGCTCAGCAAGAGTCTTCCCGTTCCAGAAGGCTCAGGCAGATCAGGTCTGGCTGGTCTTCAACCAAGTAACAAGCCAGAGCTCAGGGGAAGCACTGCCATAAGCAAACACCACTACTTCTGCCTATAAAAACAGATCCACTGGGTGACAGATGGATGGGAGACGACTAACACAGGGTAAGATTAGGCTATCACTGCATATATCGCCTCTTCCACTGTTCAAATGAAAGCGTAAGAAGCCCAGGCTGAGAGAGCGCTCAGAATAAAGTTGGCCTTTTACCATCTGCTTTAAAATAAACATTTAAAGACAGAAGTGCATGTATTAGCATGGAACATCTTATTCAGACTATAAGTATGTTATGGAAAGTGATCACTAAACTGTTTAGAAAGTGTGAGCCCTGCCAGCCCTGCAGAATAATTTTAATTCTATCCTTCCAAGTAAAAGAAAAGTGCAAGTTATTGAGACCAATGCAGTTATACCTGTTCAATGCTGACTGCATTTTTTACAGTATCAACTGCATGTTCATCATCTTTGCATGATAAAACCAGATAAATCAGAGAATGGTGATGCTGCTAAAAAAAAAGAAGACACTGTGGAAACAAACCCTAATCTAGGCTTAGAGAAAGACACGTTGAGAACAGCCTTCCAAGGTCTGTGCAGAAGGGCTTGGATCTAGGAGGTATTTCTTAAGAGGTCTCATTTGCTCCGGGTGACTGCTCATAGCTCACCCAGCAATCTTCAAAAAAAGAATAAAGGTATAAAACATGGTCTAGTTTTGAAGACTGAATATTCCTTTTTTTTATAAGCAAAGATTTCACCTTGCAATTCATTGGAGAAAAGGGAAAAGGTACACATTTGCATTAGGACGCTACTCACAGCTAACAACTGTAGACTAACTAACCTCTGCTGACCTCCATGCAGTACACAGGTCTCCACTGAGCGTAACAACCATGCCATCCATTGTTGAAAGAGAAGCCTGACCCAGCCCTTAACAACAAACATCCACACTTCACACACGCCACAGTGCCAACCTACCAACACATCACAGGTTCACTTACGGCAAGACCATACAGAAGGCTCCATCTCTGGAGCTGTTCAACACCAGATTGGATGGGTCTTTGAGCAACCGTGTCTAGTGGGAGGTGTCCCTGCCTGTGGCAGGGAGGTTGGAACTAGATGATTATTAAGGTCACGTCCAATCCAAACCATTCTATGATTCTATAAGGAGTTACTAAATCTACCAGTCAAAAAACTACAGACCTACAATCACTGTGTTATCCATGCAATGATAAAATTAACTCCCCTACTTTTTTGTTCACAAGGCAACTACAGACAGGTCCACATTCATAGTCCCAACATCATTCAGTTATCAGGGCACCTCACTGAGAGCAGGGCCAGAATACAGAGCAGGATGGTTGAGCTCAACGGGCTTCCCTCAGTTTAGGCAGACAATTCAGCAGAAGCTAACAGTAACAGCTCTGTAAGCAAGTAAAAAAAGTTATCAAGAAATCACCTAGATGTGCGTTTTCAGAGGAAGATTCCCAGGATGCAGTGGTTTTGCGTACAACACATTATAACCTGCTTCTACACCTTTAACTATTCTACTGCTGATTTGAAAATCTATTATGGCTCCAAAATACCTATGCTCCAAAAATAAGCCACATTAAAAATACAGATAAGCATTTGAAACATCCCTCATCAATTTCTGTCATCAGCACAGTCAACGGAATTGAGCCTTTTACCAAACATCAGTAGCTCTCCAACTGCCATAAAAATAATTTTAATAAATTAATTTTTTTTTTTAATTTTCCCCCTCATGAATAAAGAAACTCAACATTTCTGGTATACGAAGAAGAACTACAGAGACATAGCTAGCACATACCAAATTACAATCACCACTATAATTAATTACCTTTAATTTCCTTCCTATATACTGGTCTTGAGCTTATAAAGAACGTCTGTAATCCCCCAAATCCTACATTTCCATATGAGAAGTCATGCTGCTGCTTATTCTGCTCCTTCTCCCTTCCTCCCAACAAAAACCTGAAAATGCTCCTGAGGTTGGTGCTACAGGCACAGAAGCTATAGGGCAGGAAAAAAAAAATAGGTTTATTATGTGGATTAGGGAAGTTTGTAGTGTTGCAATTCCTCATCACGTCAGCTTCTAAATGAAGGGATGTGGAGGATTGCATAAGAATTTGCATAGATAAAACGTAAAAGGACACTGTGTGAAAGACTGCAAAGCTGCACAACACACTGAGGAGGGATTTATCCAAATTACATGAAGAAATAATGGAGAAACTGCAAGTTTCATACATGAAATCTGGCTTTGGACATCAGCTTCATTTCTGGCAGTGTCTGTACTACACAGCCACTTACAAAAGCCATGTAAAGTATTCCATGAAATCTTATCACAGAATGAAAAAACTCAAGGTCAAGCTCCCACCAGACGGGCAGAAATGTGAAGAGCAGCTCTGCTGGAAAGCGGCGCTCTGGAAAAGAGCCTCCTCCATTCCCACCCACACAGCCAGTCAAAGGATGTGAGGGATATTTTTCTCCACGTAGCAGAGTTTGGAAACAGCAGAGGAAGTTTTATGACAAAGCAAAGCACCAAACTTGTCCTCTAGGTATCACAGACCTCTCCTCCATTTCCTCAGAGCGCAGCTCTTTACGTAAGCCTGTCTGCACTGCTGGCACATTTGCTATAAACAGGATTGAATCACAGTACCCAAAAGACAGTTTTGATTTCTGGACTGCAATTATGTGTTTAAACAATTTGGCTATTTAACTAGGTTCTTTTAACAGAGCGAAATGGCAGGCTTTAGGTTGAAAGGCTCTTCTGTTCAAGGTAATCTTCCTTAGAGGAACAAACAGAATCACAGAATCGTCATGGTTGGAAAGGACCTCTGAGGTCACCATGTCCAACCATACATATACAAAAAAACCCTACAATCTCCACCACTAGAGCATGCCCTGAAGTGCCACTTCTATGCATTTCTCAAATACCTCCAGGGATGGTGACTCAGCCACCTCCCTCCCTGGGCAGGCTGTTCCAGTGCCTGACCACCCTCTCAGTAAAGTAATTCTTCCTAATATCCATTTTGAACCTCCCCTGCTGCATCTTCAGATCATTTCCTCTGTTCCTGTCATTATTCACTTGGGAGAAGAGGCCAACATCCACTTCTCTACAACCTCCTTTCAGGTAGCTGTAGAGGACAATGAGGTCACCCCTCAGCCGCCTCTTCTCCAAACTAGACATGCCCAGTTCCTTCAGTCTCTCATGTGACTTGTTCTCTAGACCCCTCACCAGCGTGGTGGCTCTCCTCTGGACACACTCCAGCACTTCAACATCCTTCTTGTAGTGTGGAGCCCAGAACTGCTCTGCTCCCTCACATTTCAAACTTCATCATTCCTTCAGGAGGCAGATTACCTGCTCTTTGTCTCCATGCTTACAACCGGAATCCTGAATTAAAAAAACAAAACAAAACCAAATCACCAACAAAAAACCCCAACCACCAAACCCACACTAGGCAGCAGAGTATCCAACCCTATGAGAAACTGGAAGGGCCATAGGGAATATAATCACCAACCTGCACATTAACTTCTTTGTTCAGTAAACTGCCTGGGTATTCTGCCATAACTGCAGACCTTTTGCTTCACATGTTGATTTTAACATGCTTGGAACAGCAAAAGATAAGTGGAAATCTTTGTTGTTAAACCCAATTCTCCCAAGAGGCACATATGGCCCGGGCATCCCCTCCATGCTCTTTCCCAGTAATACTATCTACTACTGTTAAAAAAGTCAATTTTGGTGATACCTCTAACTACCATAAATATCAGATGCAAGACAGACATCAATCCAGAAAAAGTCTACCACACACATTCAGCAGTTGTGACTGGTTAAACAGGCAACTGGCAGAAAAGCACATATGTGAGCCTTAGCTGAGGTTGCGCCCTCAGCACACCAGCAGTTATAGATGGGGGACAACAATGTGGATCTATGCTGGGAAGTGGAATAACCTCAGCAAGAATGATGGAGCCCGCAAGTCAGACACTTATAGGAAAATACATGGGAGGGAAAGAAAAGAAAACATAAAAAGGGACGTTAGTCCAGTTAAGTTTCCCATGCATTCTTGTGTTTTCTTCCAAATTTTATTAGTTTGCAAGACTAATTTCATTCTGCAAACAAAACCAAAATAACTCATCACTCAAAACACTCAACACTGCCCCAGACGAACTCTGGCCAGCAACAGTAACCCACTCTTCTCCAGACCGAGCAGCTCAGCTGCTCACCTCTGGCAGCCCAAGGGGCCTGGCTGCATGGCAGCAGGCGGGGAATGGGGAGGAAAGATGGGGATAAACAGACATGTTCTATGGGAAATATTGAGGTTTCCTTAAAGCACGTGTGGAGTTGAGGGAAACTAAACAAGGAATCGCATAATTTCAAGAAAACGCAGTAATGATGGGTTACCTCAGTCTGTAAAGAAGACACAAAGCCTCTTCCTAACCAGGAAACCAGCCAGCTGGGGCTATTACCATAAACTAACCTAGTTCATACTAATTTGGCCATATTCGTAGGAAATTAACATTTTAATGGTGCTTGTGATATCACATTGCCTCACAACTGAAGATGACACAAAAATTCTACACAGGAGTTCACAACTGCATTTTTGAAGCTGCTTGAAACAACTGGAACAAGGTATCTTAAAGCAAGCCTTTAAATAAACCAGGGCACATGAACATACCCAGCTCCCTTCCTCTACCCAAGCATCACCAAAGTACAGTTACATGCTAAGTGACATTTCTCCCAAGAGACACCAGCTCCTCTCTTGATACAGCCCTATTAGCAAGGTTTCCACCTTGTTTCAACAATAGATATACTGGACACAAGGAAGAGGCATAAAAAAAAAAGTAATCTCTGACAGTTTGTGTTTTTGATCCCAAACCTATGAATCCAAGAGTGTTTGCACTTAAGGGATCCGCTCTTTGGTTTATTAACCAAAACCGTACAAACACTCTGATCTGCCACACTTTTTGCATGCTCTATTTCAAAACAAAGTATTTTCTCATCTCAAGATGTCACAAATACACCACGAAGCCTGTCAGGCTGCTAATATGATACAAACCCAATGACAGTAAATAGCAACCTGGCACATCGCTGAGCCTTCAAACTTGAAATAGATTTAAATCAACACAATGATAGCAAGACGGAGAGATTAGTAATGAAGTGAAGAAACCAAAGGAGAAGAAATAATCTTAGTTCAGTCATCATCTCAAGCAACTTAAAAACCAGCTACAGGATGGCATTTACGTCTGCCTCTAAGACTGGGATGAGAGCCAGAATTACACTACTTGAGCTGACGGGTTTATTTATGCCATAATGACACTTCAGTTAGCAATGATAAAGGTCCAAAGGTCAAAGAACTTTAAGAAGAGCCATATACACAGAGTATAGCCCTCTAAACAGTTATGGTTGGGGTGGAGAAGGAAGCAGCAAGAGCATTATTCCTTGCACGCAACCACCTGCTTCGCAAGCCACCATAAAACCACTTCAGCTCTATCCATTTCAAAGCTTCTGAGGTTCACAAAGGAGATTTCTGCAGAGATCCCACCCTTTGTTGCCCAACTGCTCCTGAGAAAGGGTTTGTTTTTCTGAGTCAGATCCAGAGTGAGTGCCTCATGGCAAAATTGAGAGACCACGTCACCAGCTGAAGCCCAGAGACCACCCACAGACCTCCAAAAGGCCTCCCAAAAACTCCCTGAAAAATCTGGGGGAAGGAATGGAAACAAAGGCTGAGCACATTTTTGACGCTTCTGTCAGTCTCAGCCTTCAGTCTCCTTCCAGCTCTAACTAATCCTCAATCACCTCATCAATATTCACACATTTAGAATTTGGAATTTTAAAAACTAAACCATGGATTTCACTTCATAAAAAGGATCCTAAAATTTTAATTACCAATCGGGTTTAAATCCTGGTTTGGGGATATCAAGCCTTTTGTTTTCACTACACAAATGCTCTAACAGATACAGCCTCTCAGGGTCAGAGAAACTTGAAATTCTGAGGCTTTTTGCATTAGTGACAGAAGAATGCTGAAGACTTCAGGACATGATTGAACCACCAGCCAGCACTTAACTCCCATTAACCTCTGATTTGCTTATATAGTTGCCATTGATGTTTAAAAAAAAATTATAAAAAAAACCCAAAACATTAAATCTCATTATTGTTTTAGGGATTCCAAGAGACTCCCATCTGTGCCCAAAACCAAATCACAGAGCATCAAATTTCCTGAAAGGGGAAAAAAAAAAAAGAAAGAAGAAAGAAAAAGAAAGATGACATTTTGGGTTTTCTTGGTGGTAGGCATCTGGGGCTTTCATCCAGCTGCAGGATGGATGATTAAACTTGAGCAAGGACTTGGATGGCTGTAAATCGGAGTCTGTTCTAAATGAGACCTAAGTCACGGAAGATGAGATGACAAGAAACAGGGACAGGCTGTCTGTAGGGTAAAAAGAAAAGCTGTAAATACACAATAGGATAGTTCATACCCTACTGATGGCTCCTGCCAAATGCTTCTATTAATTGGATAGTACAAAATCTTCAGAAACTAAACAGCAGTTTTAATCAAGGACTGTTCTGGGTTTTTATTGCTGTACTCAACTTTGATGCCCTACAGCATATCAGAGGAGTTAGGCCTCCAAGAGCTGTAATGCACCAAGCAGAATAAAAACCATGTCCTTCTACAACCTCTCCTTCAGAAGAGGCAGCCACACAACCCAGAAGACATGAAAGCAAGTTTTTCTGAACTAGAAGACTGCTTTTCCAGTAAGTGGCAAAGTTTCTGGGTGCCCAGGAACCACAACAACCAGTAAGATGGGAAAGCTGGGTCCAATTTGTGTATAACCAGCCCCAAGACCTGCAAGAGCTCACACATATACAGAAAATAGTCTCTGGATTTGGTATATAAGTTAACAAGGCTACAGAAAAGGTCAGACAGCTTCATACTGACATTCCTACACAAGAGTGCATACAAGAACACATGAGGGAAGGAAGAAGCTGTCTCCCTTTGGGAATGACAGAACTACTGAACCTCACGCCACCAAGTATCTTTATTTAAAGGCATTGTCTTCAGCAGACTGGCTACCAGGCAAGCTGAGCTTTCCTGTTCACCTTGCCTGGCAGAGCGCTTTGCTCTCCCCCACACCCCAGCAACAATACTCCCATTACTAGTCATGGCTGCATTTTGAAACACACTTACTTTAAGAGTTAAATCTTTATTTAAAAAGAAAACAAAAAGTTTTTTTCAAAATATTATCAACTTGTAAGAGAAAATCTGCACGCTTGCAGCTTATCTACCCCAAGAGTTGGCGTCTGGCATTTCCTGCACAGTTCAGGAACACCAGAGATGCATCTGCTTCCTAAACATGTTTCTCATCTCCCATTTCAGATAACGAGCAATCTGTGGTCCAACCCCTTCTTAGCATTTCCAGTAAGTGTATCTGCTTTTACCCACTTTTCTTGTGACTTTTGCAAGAATTAACTTCATAGCAAACAAATTGCTGAATTAAAAAAAAAAGCCCTGGAAAACACCAGTCAATGTAGCTACCAACATAGCTTCAGCCAGAGCTTTTGAAAAGGGAGGAGAAAGTGAAAAAAGCAAATCACCGCCTTTAGAACAAACAGATATTCTGGATTTTGTGCCAGTCCATGCAGTGTTTCCACAGCTCATCTAACACAATTGTTCAACAGTTAAATACGCAGATGAAATTTTCTGTGCAATGAGAATGAGGTCTGTTGTTCTTTCATATTAGCTCCCAGATACTATGACAAACTTTCAGCAAGCTGAGAAGAAAGCCAGGGTAAAATAAACAGATGTAGCTTGGTTCAGACAATACGGAATACAAACTGCATGGAAAGATTCTCCATTATTTAACAAAGACAATTTGTCACCAACAGTAAACTAATGAGTCACAGACAAGAGCTTAATGCTTAAAGCTTATCTCTAAAGAAAAAAATATTTACGCAATTTCAAAGTACTAGCAACGCAACAGAAAATGAGTTTTGAATAGACCCCATAGTCTCCAACCAGGATAGCTGTATGCATTCAAGTGAAATCCAGAGCGGAGACTGCACACAGCCAGGCTTGCATTCCACCAGGAAAACCAGACTGGAAATGCCAGTCATTATTTCTAAATCAAAAAGAATATGCGGTCCCTGCTCTGCTCTACCAGAGGACTCTTAGGGCCAAAAAGCTTCACTAAGCAAATTCACCCTGCTAAGCAAAGTGAGCTCCACATTCCTTCTGTAAAATATTCCAAGAAATGGTATTTGTGCCTCACTTAGTTACAATGTGTTGTAGAGGGCTAAGTGACCCAGAGTTAGAGGAAACTGTTGTTGGCAGAACCTTTAAAGTGGGGAAAGGTTGCTACCAGAGGAAACAGGAAAGAAGCAGAAGTAGCTTTAAAAAAAAAAAAAGTTTATTTGAATGAGAGTGCTTTCTAATATATTTTTCTGGGGAAGTCAAAACTATGCTACTTTGTCTGGTTATTCCCACAACTGAAAGTAAAAATAAGAGTTGTTCAATGTGTGTATGCTCATCAGCCCCATAAGCAACACTGCTGGGAAGGGCAGGCAAAATCCTTCCAAACAGCCCAGACCCCTATAAAGCATCAAAATCTTTATATTCACGGCATTTCTCTGAAACAAAACAGGCCTAGTTCCAGGTAACCTGGAAGAGACCACATTTCTGCAGTGTTTTGCCATCTCTCGACATTAGTTGTAATTACTGCAAGATTCCAGGAAGCTCTTATAGCTGAAGAAAACCTTGGGAGCACAGAGCACTGTAGCAGCTGACAGTTCTCTTAAAGTATCAGTGTGTTCATCCAGATGCTCCACAGCTTGTTGGGAAGGACACTCCTCACTGCACAATCCCAGGTGACCCCATAGAGCTGCTGAGACCATCCAGGGTTTCACACAAAACCAAGCTGCACTACATTTTTGCACAAAAAGTGATCTCAGACTCCCAGCAACATCTTTTGGGTTGCTTGGTAGGTTAGCCTTTGAGAGGAGCGTGAAGAGCTTGGATAAAAGCACTGCAGAAGTGCAAGGAATTACAAAGTTAATCAAACTGGAGTAATGCCTAAGAGTGATTTAATGCTTTGAGAAGTCAGACTACACATAGTTACACAGACTCCACTTATTCCTACTCCTTCCGATGACATGACCCTTGCAAGCTGATGCAAGGCTTAGTAGTCTATGGAGCTGCTTTCTACTATTACCTGATGATCAGTGTCCAAAGTCACCCTAATATTAGTCACACAAGGATGCTTCAGATGTTTTGCTGCTCCCAAGTCCCACACTTCACAGCTACCTTTGCCCCATGCAGACAGAATGGCAGCTGCTGGGAATTGAACCTCTTGGCTACATGTGGTGTGAGGAAGCAACCAGGATCTTCAAGAACAGTACATGTAGGCAACTCCCTCAACGTCACTTCCTGGCTCACAAGTTAAAAAGTGAGGAAGAGGGAAGAGGAGCAAAGTCCCAAATCCAAAAGTGAGTTCAGAGGCAGGATCCCAGACTATGGATCATCATTCAGCTTGATTCTGAATCAGATAGCCAAAGTCATGTCCATCAAGGGCCATCTATGTGCAACAAACATCACACCGAAGGTATGCCACGTTTCATCTTTGGGTACTGAACATGCTGGGTATTTTCCTGTTGCAATATCTTGTTGCAATAGCTGTGCATTGCACAAAATACTCAGAGCCCAGTCTACTGTTCCCTTCACCCCCAGAATGGAGTTATGGATATTTTCAGAGCGGTCTCCTCTCTGCTGCTCAGATCTCTAAGGATCGAATTGGGCATGCCCCTCTCTCCAGTCAAACCAGAAAGCATTAATTCACCCAGTTTCTGGAAGCATGTTGTCCCTGGAATGAAACCTTCTACTGGTAGTGGTCCAAAAGTTACTACTGGTAGCGGTTCCACTATTAAAGGAGTGTCTGGGGAAGTAGCTTGTGCCCAACACACACAACTATACAGCTCCCTAGACTCAGATCTGGAGTAAGTTACAATAAATTGCAGGGTTTAGAGACCTATGTCAGTCCGAACATAACTGAGAGGGACCCAGAAGCTGCAGACATCAGGCAGCTCCACCAAAATCAAGATGGGGGAAAACTAACAAACAAACAAAAATATATACTCTTGTCAGACTGGTAACACAGTATCATTAACTACAAATGGCCTTCAAACCAGGTTTTAAGAGCTCCTCATCTAGGAGCTTCACACTCCCACAGCCCCATGGCTGTGACACTGCTTTAAAAAGCTGCTGATGGTTATAAATCCACACGCCTCCCTATAGCCCTGCTACATTTCCCCAGGAACTACAATATGCTGGTAACCTTGAAAAGTGCATCAAGTTATTTTAAAATGCAGTTAGTGTGCACACCTGGGAATGCAGAGAGGAGATACAGAGAGAGGGGGGGGAAAAACATGCCAACCATTTCCTGAATGTCGAAGGAACGTGGAGTCTCAGGTAGTAAAATCCATGGTGAGAAGCTGGAGGACTTTCTTCTGAAGGTAGCTCTAGAACTGAACTTCTTTTACCAAGTTCTCCTTTGCATACACATTTCTAACTTGAAGAAGCCACTTTTGAATATTTAAGATAATGATAAACTTCAGGTTACAAAATAAACTCTGCTTTTCAGCCTGTGTATCCTTCTCTGAAAAACCTGGTAGCAATTTTCAGTCTCTGAGAATAGGTTGGTTTCCAAACCAGTGAATCTGAAGTGTTCTATATATAAGTAACCTGATACCTGAAATTAATATTGAAGGAACAGTGGCTTTTACAACATGGGAAAAAATGCCACGCATTAGTAATGCCAGATACTAATACAAACTGCTGACAGTCCTATCGAGAGCTCTGATAAGACAGTTTTAGCAGTTGGAAACTAACTGCACTCAGTCACTAATTGCATACATTGGGCCAGCATGGAGTGCATGGCTTTGTTCTCTTTAATTAAGATAAGTATAGACTGTTCATGTTATGCAGATAGTTTCAGGGGAGTACTATGGAAATTTAAAATGCATCTATTAACCGTTTTATTTGGACATAGAGAATGCAAGCAACTGCTAACTACTTTTTCCATATATTTGTGCCATGTTCTTTAAGAACCTCAAAAAAACCCATGTTAACCAACTACAAACACACACACAGGATATACAGGAGGGGATGCTCAATGTACAAGAAACAAGAGCATCCCCTCCCACCGAGTTTGATGAAAATCCAAAAGATATAGTGGTATTTTATGCCTTACTCTTTTTTTTGGTTTGTTTTGCTCTCTCCCTCCTGTCCATGACCATCATTACGTTAACAATTTTATTCTACACCTGAAGCGTTGACCTGAAAATGAAAACCCTGTATACAAAGTCTATATTTAACATCAACTACAGAGTTACAGATGTGGCAAAATAAGCTAAACCGAGTGAAGTTTGGATGCTTCCTTATCAGGCAGATGCTCACCTTCAGGCGTGTCACAAGGCAAGCACAGAAATGTAGAAAGCACCCATGGAGCAGGCAAGTCAGCCCCGATGGAGGACACCACAGCTTGGGATGGCTGCTGGAGAACCAAACCAGCCCACAGCAAGGATGCAACCTCACCAACAGGAGGAAGAATTCACTCAAAAGTGAAACAAGCTGTTGCAGACAACAGTCCCCTATGAGCACATCCCAAGAAACACACATAGAGGCAACACACAGAGGCAACAGGCACAAACTGCAACACAAGAGGTTCCCTCCAAAGATCAGGAAACGCTTTTTCACTGTGAGGGTGACAGAGCTCTGGAACAGGCTGCCCAGAGAGGTTGTGGAATCTCCATCCACGGAGATATTCAAAAGCCACCTGGATGTGGCCCTGGGCAACACCCTCTCCCCCAAACAAAAACTGCATTGGAGCACTTCTGAAGATCTGGTCTTGTAAATCACGGAATTAAATTTACTGCTACCAGAAGGTACACCAGGAGAAAGGATTGTGAGCTAAAGACAGGAAGGGAAAACCAGCAAGAGCACTCCTAACCACAAATATGGTGGTTTAGCTTTGCATATGATAACTGCTCTTTCAGTTCAGTCAAGGCAAGATTTCCTGTGTAAAAGAAACTGTACTATGAAGGTGAAGAAAAACATCCAGAACTCACTCTCTGTGAAGACTGCAGAGCCTGTTAATATTTATGAAGTCTGAAGCAGCTTCAAAGACTCCTTACTTCATTTTCGTATGTCATCACAAAAAGCAGCACTAACTCATTAAATTTTAAGGTGAGTTCACTACAAACTGTAACTGTTTGAATAAATTCTGACCTCCTAGGAAAATACCTAACTTCTTTGGTTTTGCATGTGCTTGTGTCCCCCATATCAGTGACAGTGACAAGATGAAAAGTCAGAACCTGCATTTATTCAGAAACTTGAAAGATCAAAATAAATAAACCTGGAAGCACCCAACATTATGACCCAAAAGCAACGTTTGACGTCTGTGTTTCTGTGCAGAGATTATTTTGTGGATTAACCTGTCACCATGCAAGGCCAGGGCAATGGGCAGAGAGAATCTCTTTTGGAAGACCCTGATTAAGCACTTACTGTCAAAAGCTTTCTCTCTGATGAAACTGTGTCATAAAAATAACACATTAGAGGAAGTCATCTCTCCTAACATAGACAACGCCATGCAGATCATATTTAGCTGAGAAAAAAGATATGTAGGAAAGAAAAGGAAATTTATAGGATAAAGCTAGAGAATTGTGCATTTTATTTGGGCCTGACACAGTTAGGTTTGGACAAGAGAGCCTTCCAATTGCGATGGCAGATTTTTCTGTACACAACACTGGAACAAGAGGAGGCTCAGGGGAGACCTCATCGCACTCTACAACTTCCTGAAGGGAGGTTGTGAAGAGGAGGGGGTCAGCCTCTTCTCCCAGAGAACTAATGATAGAACTCGAGGGAATGGCCACAAGTTGCACCAGGGGAGATTTAGATCAGATGTCAGGAAAACCTTTTTCTCCCAAAGAGTGGTCAGGCACTGGAATGGCCTGCCCAGGGAGGTGGTGGAGTCACCGTCCCTGGCGGTGTTCAGAAAGTGTCTGGATGAGGTGCTACAAGACATGATTTAGTAGCTCAGTGGGTAGCATTGGTAACAGGAGGACGGTTGGACTAGATGATCTTGTAGGTCCTTTCCAACCTTGTGTTTCCATGATTCTATGACTTTAGGTACTTCAAAGTTAGACAGTATCATTGCTAAGCCTGATAAATACTGGGCGTATAGAGAGGGAGGAACAAACAAGCCACTGAACACCCACATAGCTTTAACCCAAAAAATTAGGCAAGGTACATATTGCCCTTGACCTAAGCATTCATGAGTAGCATTTATTTTCCAGACCTATAAGACAGAACATCAGAAAATGTGATCTATTACTCCTTAAATAAAAAGATGTTCACCATAGAACTGTTAATGTGACCATACATTACACAAAACACCGCCTCATATCTTTAAGAATCTCGGTGGATTTGGTGGTGACAGTCAAAAAACAGAGCAAGACCTTTCAGTAGACAAAATGAGGTGAAATGGAGTCTTAGCAAAGCCCCCATTTAAAATTAACATTTTTTCCAACAGATTCAACATTGCTTTGGAGGTTAAACAGTTAATGTTCCTCTTTAGCTTTGAAATGTCTGTACTAAGGAGCGAGTCCTCAAGTATCAGAAGGATGCAGACAACACATGTATGTATGCCATATGTATCCACAGGCAGTGTTCCATACCCCAGAAGTATACCTGACCTTTAACAGCAGCACTAGTCACTTCTCAGACACTACAAAAGTTTCCTTACCAAAATAAAATATATTACCATTAGGTAGTTGTTTTTTTCCCAGGTCTCAAACTATATTGAATCTCCTTGGCATCCACTGCTGCCCCAGCCACTCACTCTCATAATGCACTTCAGTTCCTACCAGCTTTGAATATCACAGGTCAGTAGGAGGAGAGGGGGTAGGGCCAGGGAACAGCCTCTGCATTGGCCACCTGCTCTAAATCACTGGGAATTAGTTTCCAGCCAGGAAGACAGCAGGGCTGCATGTCAGCCCCCTGATTTTGCCTCCTCAGTCTGGATCGTCCCTCTGCCAGTCTCTCTGAAACCAGGTCCCACTGAAGAGCAGAGCCAGGACAGGCTTTTTCCAGCTGCTGCCCTTAATTCCTTCACACACACACACCCCACCAGGCACTGACATGAGGTCACCAGGCCACAGCCATGCTGGCAAGACAGCCCAGGTGGGAGGTCAAAGCCTGGGTGATGCCTTTACCCAGAGCAGAAGCCGTACCATGCCAAGGAGCGGCACACATACCTTCAAGCAGCAGCAGCAGCCTCTCCCACGCCACTTGACAGTCACCTCCCTGAACCCAGGACCTGCTAGGCAGACCAGGTCTCACTAGTGTCACAGTTAAAAGAGGGGGGGGTTGAGGGGGGAAACAACAAACCCACCAGTCTGACACTTTAGCTCAAGTTAGTCCCACCTGCCACCAGGCAAAACCATACCCAACAAAGTACCCGCAGAGCTGGGAACACGACATGGCTCATCTTCAGTTCAGCCTGGCACCTCAGTCCCAAACCACCTTTATAACAGCAGAGGGATGAGCCAACCATACTTGTGGTCACCATACAAAAAAACTGAAGCGTAACTCAGACTTTCATCTATTTTTATACAATTTGGTATCATAACACCATCAATTAATTTTGTATTTTATCAGTTTCACAGCTAATAGCTTAATGTCAGCTTCAGAAGAACACAGACCAAGACTAAAAAAACCCTCTCTTCTTGGGTAACTAGATGTAGCATTTCTAGATTCTTTAGGAAAAAAAAAAAAAGGTTTAAGAAAGCTGATATCTCTAATTCTGAGGAATACTGTCAGATAACACAGAGCACAGCACTTGGAATTCCGACTTTATTAAATACTTCCCCTCCCACTCACATCTCAACCACCACTGGAAACGCGATACCCAAGAACCTGTCCATCATCCATTCCACATTCACACAGGCTTAACAGCACCACATCCACTCAGTCTAAAACTCTTCAGCTGTAGTAACCAAGCATGACATGAAAACACAACGAGAAGCAGTTTTTTTCTCTTATTTGCCCCATACGTGCATTTAAGCCCAGCTACAAAAGCAGGCAGGAGGCTCACACCGTACACGCACACCTGGGCTGACAGCTTGGCCTGTAACCCTGCCATTTACCCAGCCATCCTCCTCTCAGCCTCCTTGCCAGCAAGCTCTCCAGGAGCATCTCTCTGCTCTCACTCCTCCAACACTCCCGTGCCCCATCACTCCACATCGAGATGCATCCTGGCACTGTGTGCTTTGAGGGACCAGTACATCGCTGGCTACTATTTAATACAAGCATGTGGCCAGCCCCTAGGTCAACCAGCCTCGGCTAAAGCCCAAGAAGCAAAGCCACAAACGGCATTATCCGGTCTTATTTCCAAATCAGATGCCACCCAGCCGGGGGGGGGAGGGGTGGGCAGAGGAGGTAAAGGAGGGGTGCAATGCAGGTAGCACTGCATCCCTCTCGCCACGGGAGACCACAGCCAGCAGCTGTAGGAAATCCTACCGCGATCAAAGCCAACTGCTGGCCAGCGTGAGGACAAGGGGCTGGTCGGGCAAGGAGAGCTTGTACCAGCAGCCACCACACGGTCCCCAAGACAACAACTGGGAGAGCAGCTGGGACGAGCTGCCTGTGTACATACAGAGGTGACCTTTACCAGCTCCACCGGCACACGCTGTATTTACTACAGCCGGTGACTCCCGGCTCCGCGTTTCACCGGGGCGATGATGCCACCTGGCCCCACGGCCCAGAACGGCGGGGAGGAGCGGAA
>VZTM01028311.1:336851-383240 GCA_013400555.1 Jacana jacana | reverse complement strand
GGCCGGCCCGGCGTCCGCAGGGCTGTGGCGTGGAGCGGCGACGAGCGACCCCCGCCGCCCCGCACCTGCCCGGCGGAGGAGTCCCGACGCCTAGCAGGCAAGATCCTCCATACTGCGCTGGCTCCTGGCGGTGCTGCCCTCTGCTATAGGCGTTGCACGGCGGAACGGCCCGCAGCGGGGACCGCGCTGTCCTAAGTATGCGATTTGTTACAGAGCCGGTGCCATGATGCTGTGTATGGGTAGCGGTAGGGAGCACGGTGGCCCAGCAGGACCAGGGCTCTGCCGTGCGCTGGGTTTGGCGAACACCCAGCACTGTGGGTGCTTTGCTGGGATCGTAGGAGTCGCATCCCCAGCGCTGATCGGGCGCCGGTGAAACGGGGGGCCGAAGGCAAAGCAGGTGTCCCAGCGCGGGGCAAGGCGGTGGCAGGGCTGGGGGATGCAGGTCAGGCCGGGGTACCCACACTGGGCCACACTGGGCCAGCGGTGGCCATCTGCAGCCTCGCCACACACCCCGTGAGGAGCCCAGGTCTGCGGGGAACGGGCCATCCCTGTGTATGGACACCTCTGTGCCAACACTACGGGTGTTCGCTAATTGCTTAGTAAGCATGTAAGGCTGCACACCACCGCTCCTGCTCCGCTCCTTGTGTTTTGCACGGCTTTCTTGTTAACCCTGATCTCTTTGCCACAGCTTAAGACATACAGGGAGTATGTGCCATAAGAAACCCATTTATTTCTCATTCCACTCGTGTCCCATCTCCTGGGGCTGGTGATGCAGGGGCTGCCAAACAAAGTGGCTGCTGTGCAGCCTAAGCGATATACAAAATTATACCGTTTTTGGAATAGATGTGTCAGCCTCAGCGTGTGGTGTGCCTCTAGCCCAGCAGAGATGAGCCATGATCTGCTGCGTGGTGTCCCCCAGAGGGGATGGCCCTGGCCCCTCTGCTTGGCAGATTTGTCGGTTTGCAGGCTGGTGGCTGATGATGGCACGTTCTGCACTCGCCAGCATCCTCGTCTTTCACGTCATCTCTTGCCCTTTGCATGCTGGCTTTGTGACTCTTTATTATTATTTTCTTTTTGCCATCAAGAATTTATGAATCAAAAGATGGGGGAGTGGAGCCATGTGGAGTCTGAGTCAGATTGTGAAAAAGGAAAGCCAAGCAAGAGTGTGCAATTGCATATCACATTTACAAACACGCTTTCATTCATCTCCATATGTTTCTACTGTTACTACTAATAAAGCTCTGGTTTCTCAGACTGGTGCTACCCTGGGAACACTGTTTGATCTTCCTGGGGTTTTTACTCTATAGACTCCATAGTATTTGTGTGATGGCATATTATTTTCTCGATTATGTTTTTATTACGTTGGGCACATGTTAGTAACAGAAAGAATCTGATAATATGAATGCACTTCCCACACCTTCTTCTTTTGTTCCCATTATTCGATGTGCAAAGAAATGACAGGTTATTTACCAGCAGCATTTTTTTCTTTATATACTGGTAAGATTTCCTAATTATAAACCCCAAAAAAGTCTTTTCTCTAAATGTATACTGCTGTTTACTTCCCCTTTCTTTTCTCATCATGCTAATGATACCCAGATCCATCACGTTAATTGTGGAGCTGCAGGAAATCTAGCTCTGTCTGTCTAGTGAAATATTTCTACAGAAGCCTCTATAGGAAAAGGGAGCCAGAGAGCAAGGTCTGCTTTAGGCATAATGGTGTCTGGGGTTTTCTTCCCTGGTAGGGAGGTGTAACTGTGGAGTCTACAGTAATTCATTTAATCCAACACTGGGAGAGAAGAAGGAGGAAGAAGGATTGTATTGTTTCAAATGTAAGGTCTAAGTGGCAATTTCAGTGACCATGATTTCTATTTTAGATAAAAGGTAGTAACCTAATACAAGGGTATGGCTTGGCTTCTCCTGGCCTCATCCTTTGTTCTCCTTGGGTTTAGTCTGTCACTTCCCAGGGCTTGGCTGTCCCTTGTTGGGGCAGCAGCAGCATCTCTGACCCGTGACTCTCAGAAGTGCTGTTCTGGCAGGTGATTTTTTTCTCCAGCTGCTTATTTCACATCATCTTTGTTGTGCAAAGTATTTCCTTCTTATGACCCTCTGTGTCTGTCTCCTCTGTGTCTTATTTATGCTTCAGTCTTGCCAGATGTTGTGCTTATTACTTTACCTTCCTCTTTCTCTGCCCTTTTTGCCGACTCGTACCTTTTCACTCATTTTTGTGCCCTTTCATGTGTCTTCTCCTTCTGTCTTTTCCCATTCCCCTCCCCCCTCTTTTTCTGTCCTGGTTTTTATACCCTGTCTTGCTCTCTCCTTTCTGACGTCTCACTCTGGTCCACTACTTTGCTGTGTCTTCCTCTTGTGATTTTTTTCCCCATGCTTTTCCTTTGCTCATTACCCTCCCCCATCCTTTCTCCTGACTTCCATTTACATACAGATATATGTATACATATGTCTCTGCTCCACTCCAGATCAGGCGTTCTCCAGCTAAAACAAAGAAACCACTCATGATAGCCTGATCCTATTGCCTCTCTTTCTCAGCACCTGAATTACACTGCTCCTGCCCATCCTCAAACACACTGACTAAAGAATTAATTATGTGGGAAATGTTCCTAAATTCAGAAGTAAGAAAGCAGCTCGCTAAGCTGCACAGTGAATAGAGCAGTTATTGTGCTCCCACTGATGGTACCAGGGGAGGATTGTAAACCCCCGGAGCCCCAGGAACTGATGACATTTTCTTCACATTTCTAAATTTCTGATTTTTGGTAATGAAAAGTCTATAATCCTGGATAAAGCACACCATCATCTATTTGAATTATTTCTTGAATCTTGAACTGATCCAAAATAAGACCCCACAAAATTATTTTCCTTTTTTTTTTTTTTCTAATTGTTTTGTCTTATACATTTGTTAAGCGATTGTGCAGCTATTGGGAGAGAAATGCCTTTCTCTTCATCAGAGCTAAGCTCTGCCTCTGAAAAGAGCTCTGTGTGGGGCAAAAATGGGATCAGCTTCTCCTTTTTTCTGAAGCCAGAGGGAGAGGAGAGAGCTGTGACTGCAGGATCATATGCATTGGGTGGGAGATGGAAAAATAGATGCCTAACCTAAAAATGCTACATTAACCCCAGGGGGTGGTGCATGGAGCTGTTTAATAATATTTCCCGTTGACTATTACTGACTACAAACAGCATCACTGGGGATCGAGGGCAAATGTTAGATTTGGTATTTAAATAAGACTCTTAGTTTAAAAANTTTCTTTAAAAAAAAAATTGTAAAATAAAAACTGTCGAGGTTTGGGGATTATAATTTTTTTTTTTTTTTGTCTTTCAAAAAGCATACTAATAACTGGCTGGAATGGAAACAGCTCCATCCCACAGATTGCACCTCCGCTTTCTGGCAGCTTACCTGACTCATAAAGAGACTGGGGGATTTTATATGCCACCTACATCAACTCAGCCTTTTCCTTTGTGGTGAGAGTTAATCACCACCCTTGTCATATTATTTCACCGACCTTCTTGAAGATGTGCCCTGTCAGGGGGGACTGTTTATCTTTCAAACCATCCTTGAAACTCCTTGTAGAACATGGCCAAGAGGGCCAATGGAATCCTGGGCTGTATAGGGCAGAGTGTGGCCAGTAGGTTGAGGGAGGTCATTCTCCCCCTTTACTCTGCACTGGTGAGGCCACAACTGGAATACTGCATCCAGTTCTGGGCTCCCCAGTTCAAGAGACAGGGAACTACTGGAGAAAGTCCAGTGTAGGGCAACAGAGATGATGAAGGGATTGGAGCATCTCCCTTATGAGGAAAGGCTGAGAGAGCTGGGACTCTTTAGTCTGGAGAAGAGACGGCTGAGGGGAGACCTTATTAATGCTTCTAAGTGTCTGAAGGGTGGGTTGAAGGAGGATGGAGCCAGACTTTTCAGTGGTTCCCAGTGACAGGGTGAGGGGCAATGGGCACAAGCTGGAGCATAGGAAGTCCCGTTCAAATATGAGGAAAAACTTGTTTATGGTGAGGGTGACAGAGCACTGGAACAGGCTGCCCGGGGAGGTTGTGGAGTCCTCTTCTCTGGAGACCTTCAAGACCTGCCTGGATGCAGTCCTGAATAATGGGTTCTAGGCAATCCTGCTTTATCAGAGGAGTTGGACTAGGTGATCTCTAGCAATCCCTTCCAACTCTGACAATTCTGTGATTCCATGAATAGGGTGGGTTTTCTCTGACTTTGAAGAAAATACACAGGCGGTCCATTTCAATTAAATTTTCCTTGTTCTTTGTTAAAAGTTGGCATTTAACTGAGGATCAAGGAAGAGGGAGTTTCCCTTTGCAGAGGACTCATCTCTGACATGAGATGTGCCACCTGGGGAGTTGAGATGCATCAGCTGAAGGTAGAGGAGCATCCCTGGGGTCATCACTCCAGAAGGTGTGCACCCAGGAAGAAACGGTGAGCTTGTAGCCCTGATGATCAAGGATTTAAGAGAGCAAAGTTTTCCCAGCAGAGGCAATGTTTGTATTAGACCAACAGACAGTCAGGAAAAGTAGATGTGCTTTTGGGCACATAAACTCTCTCCTTATAAACTGTTTGTATAACCTATGTGCCCATGTCTCTTGTGAGGAGAGAGATTGCGTATAGTAGAGTTATATTTGTCAAGCAGCAAATGCTACACGAAAGAAGACAGCAAGATAGGAATGTGAACAAAAGACAAAGGTGGCAACACCAGTAAATAACAGTGTGTGCAGGAGGCAATGGAAGAAGGGGTAGGGGGAACGGAAAGTGCACCTACAGGAAGGTTATTGGGAGTTAGAAAGAGGACATGAGTTACCCTGGAAAGTGAGAGGAAACTTGAGCAGAAAAAGGTGTGACACTTTTGCAGAAGAAATTATGGAAATGAGGTAGAGGGAGGAAGGAACAGGTGAAATCACTCTGCAGCTCACTGTTTAAAGAGAAATCTTCATGTGAAAGAGGGCCAGGGAAAGCATATGATAAGAGTCTCTTCATTTCTCTGTTGCAAGTTCAGGCAGAATTGAGGAAGGGGAGGGAAAGGGGAAAACCAGAACTGAAGTGAGCCATTGACAAATGTGTATGAAGGAAGGGTAGGGAAGCCTGCTGCCATGCCAACAGAAAGGAAGAAGTCCTCTTTTGGTCCTCTGTGGGACCTGAAAATGATTGAGTAACAATTGGTATGCCGTGAGGCCGGGAACATCCCATTGGGAGTGAGCTGTCTCACTGTACCCAGTATAAATAGGGCTTGTTTCCATTCTTGATGCATGTAAGCCTTAAAATGCTGTGCAGATACAGCAGCTCTGCCCTGAAGATATGGATGCTGCAGCTGTCTCCCCCTTCCTGTCACTCCTCCCTTTTTCTTCCACACCAGAATTAATCCCCTTATTCTCTTCTCTGCTGCACCGTGGTTCCTCTGCCCAGCTCCGATCATCCTTTCTATTGATTGCACCTGCCTGATGATGGGGGCACAACTCAAAATCAGGAGCCGGGAGTCTCTCACAAAGATGTGTTGCTTGAAGCAGAGGCACTAACAAGCTCTGCGGAGGGTGAGCGCTCTGAGAAGCCGCAGCAGCAGGGAGGAGAAGAGTGAAGGGAGAGCATATCGTCTGAGGAAGGAACAGGTTGGGAGACCACAGCAGTGGGGAAACTAAAGGTGTGGAAGCCTCAAGAGCAAAGTGAGCATAGGAAGATGTAGCTATGGATGGTTAAAAATAACAGTATGGTATGGATAATGTGGCACTCCACTGACACTTTAAACCTGCTGCCTTTGAAAAACCTGTGTTTTGAAAAGTGAGCCTTACATTTAATTGTTCCGATTGCTGCTGACCAGCTGGTACCGCTAGCGTTTTGGGGCTGACACTTTGTGCAGCGACGCCCATTTTCTTCACTGCTGGTCTGGTGATTGCAGCTGAGTTTTCAGCAGAGAGCCATTCGTACCCCTGCCTGACCTAAATACCTATGTGTACCTAATTATGCTTTGATTTGTCTGGAAAGAAAATGGGCTTTTTAAACTTGTGTCAGTGTAGTGACCAGCATGCTAAGACCACGTGATAAAGATGCTGTCACAAATCAGAGCTAAAATAAAACACTGTTCAACACTGTTAAGTCTGTGCATGGGTTAACCTGGCCTGAAATATTTTTTCCAATGTTTCTGGAAAACTGCAAGCTTTTTTGATCCCGTGGCTGGTCATTCAAAGTAATGTGTCAGTCTTTGTACAAATACCACATGTTGGACAGGACCAAATGGCAGCAGATCTCCTGGGGCTTTGAACCTCCTGGCACTTGTAAAGGATGTGAGAGAAAGAAGGAAGGAATGATAAATAGAAGAGTAAAGAAAAGAGAAATGCAAAGTGAAGGATCTCTGTGTTTTGATAACAATTCTACAGTAGCACAGCAACATAGAACAGAAGGGCATTGTCTGATTAATGTAGAGCAGTTACTTGCTGTTGCCAGACCCTTATGCTAGAAATCTAAAAAACCAAAACAGATCAGGTTTGTCTTTGAACTATGGAAGATACAGGTTTCTGTATCTTTCTCCCCTCCTCTGTTGTCCTCATACTCCCACTTCCAAGTAAGAATGTAAGTGAGGTTCCTTCTCCTTGTCTCCAGTTTAAATTTGTCTGTGAACATTTTTAAACAGTTTATTGTCAGTTCTTGTGCCAGAGTTTACTTTTGCCTTCAATAACTCTTGTGTCCGTAGTGCTTACCCCACCTCTGTTGCTGGAGCGTAGCCAGCCCCACTCTCTGGGGAAGCTTTACCATACTGTCCCAGGCATGGTTTTCTCCTCTCTTTCCATATAACCAGCTCTATGTTTTCCTGCTTGGTGCAGAAGGTGACCTCTAACACTCAGAGGACTCTCCGCCTGTGGTAATGTGATCTAGTGGCTGCAGCAGGGGAAGGTGTCAGCAGTCCTGGATTGTATTCGCCATCCAGTTATTGGATGATGAGAGATCCAGAGAAGGACATTTACCTTTGTTTCCCCACAGGCTCCAATAATAGTCATGCATCTCCATTTTACAGTAAAATTGCTATTACCATGCCCACCCATGAATTATTAATAAACACATTACAATATTTTCAGTATCCTGTAGCAATGAAATAAGACTCTGTGCCACTCACTGCTCTTTAGCTTGTGGCGTGGCACGCCGTCTTTTTAGATGTACCTGTGTGGTACCCATGACTCTGCCTTCCCAGGCACCCCTACTTCACAGCCAGGTTACAGCAGCTGACACATATTACTGACTTTTTCAGTTATTGCATGCTTTCCACTATTGTTTTTTTAATAATTTTCTGGACTTGCTGAAACATGGGTAATGTAACTAGGAATAATGATTGAACTTAGAGACTCTCATTTAGAAAGAATGTCAGTCCTGATTGATTACAGCTGCACACATCATGTCTTCACTGGGCTTTTTCTCCCCATGTAAGGGGAGAGTTGGTGGTGGTTGCTGCCCAGGTCTGTTGAGCGTACATGCATTAGACCCATATACATGGCATGAAGGTTGGCAAAAAGTTTTGCTGGGCTTGTTTCACCCCTGTTATTGAGGAGATGGTAATACATTGTGATGTGCTGATCACATCATTCTCAAAAGCCTTAAATGACCGCGGTGTGATCTTCAGTCTAATTTGGGAATCTATTTTCCCCCTCGTCATGGTTTTCAATCCGTCCATATCATTCCCAGTCAACGTGGTATGGCCAGAGAAAACATTTCTGGGTGTGATCCCTGCTTTTGTTCCTTTTTGCTACACAAATTATCTGTAGCACCAGAAAAGGTCACAGAAACGTACTGAAAGCTGGGAATGGAGAGGACGGGGTACCACATGTGTCTGTGTTGGTTCCCATGTAACTCATGCCTGAACTCAAGCAGCTCTCATCAACAGGAGCTGCTTCTTCTTCTCCCACCCACTTTCCCCTCATGGCCTGCAGGTGTTGAGCATATTTTTGGCATATTCATGACTGAATCATCACATTTTTAATGTGTGCCTTTTTCAGCTCCAATTAAGAGTGTCTAGAATTTTGATAATTCTCCATTGCTCCGTATAATCCATAAAAATAGTTCACTTAAATGCCATAGTGGTTCTTTAGACGTACTATCATTACTAGTTTAGAGACCATAGCTCCATTGTAGGAGTTATTTAGATACAGCAGGGTAAGTAAGTATATGGTCTTCTGCTTTTCCAGAGAAATCAACATGATGAGGTCAAAGATTAATCGATTTTTTTATTATTTTTTTTTTAGGCACAGAGCAATTTATTTTTAAGCCACGCTTTTTAATTTTCAGTAGCATAGCATGTCCTGGAATAAGTAGGGCACCTTTCTGATGTGTTAGTTGTTAGTATTACAGACCCCAGTCACCTAAGAATATTTTTCTCACACCCATCTTCAGTTGTCTGTACTTTGCAAATCACCAAGATGACTTGTAAAGCTTGCGATGCTGCCAAGTAGCTGAGCTGGTATGATGCCTTGCCTGCTTCTGCCCAGCAGGATCTCTCCAGGTCAGTTGGAGATCCTCTGCCCATAAGTCTCGCTTCTCCCTGCCTTCAGAGCAACTTCTCTGAATTAGTCGAAGGACAGGAGTTAAACCTGCACCAGTTGGTGCTGAGGGTTGACCCCAGTGGGTCCAGTTGAGTTGAAGTGGGATATGAAGGGAACAGAAGCTTGTTGCTTGAGGGAGGGATTCGTGGCAGAATGAGCAAATCGTGATGACTGTGAAACTTGAAGAGGAAGCTTGTGCTGAAGTTTATGTTGTGTTACGGTTTTGACCTTTTGATAAAAACCCAGGAAGGGAGGAAGCCTGGTTGCGTTCCCTGTTGGACTGTGTTAGTGCTGAGAGCTTTCCGAGGATGGTTGGGATAATTCCAGTTTCTCTTAACCACTGGATCTCTTTGTGGGAAAGCTGATGAGAGGGTAATTGTAGCAGATGCTAGTACTGGCTGTACTCTCTTAAACTTGTAACGAGTATTGATCTACAGAAAGCATAATTTCTCCTTTTTGCGTTTATTAGGTCCTGTGGTCAAGCATGTAGGTCAGAGAGATTCTAAAGCAGGTAGCTAATGAGTGCTGTTATAAAGAGCTGATAAAAGTCATGCTAAAGCTTCTTCAAGTACTCATTTATTCACAGTAACAAACCCCTGATAAAATGTGGAGTCTGATTTTTATTAAGTGCTGAGCTTCCTGGATTCCAGTGGAAATCAATGTCAGCTGTTGGTGCTAAGCGTCTCTAAACATCAAACTTGGGATTTTAGAACCAGGTTAAACCCCCATTGACTTCAGGCACTCCTTTAATCAGAGTAACGACAGCAGTATTTAGCCTCCTGACAGTCATTCCGCTTGCAATACTGTGTCCCTCTACTGCTCCGCTAGGCTCATGAATAAGATTTTATTTTCTCTTAAAAACAGGTGTATATTCTCTGCAGAGAGCTCTGATTCAGGATGCTGCTCCTTACTTTACATCTCTGTTTGATGCTGACCCTGAGAAGTACTCGCAGCTTGAGCAGAAGTTGCACAAGTTGCACAGTTGTCAGTGATCAAAAGTGTGTTTTCTAAAATCACAAATGGAAATGGTTGAAAAGACAAAAGAAAATATTACTGTAAGGAGTATCCTGTATTGAGCTCCCAGGCAATGTGTTAACACAAGCAATGATGAAGATGGGTCAAAGAGTTAGCAAGACAGTGTATCTCAGTGCTCTCTTCTGCTCGTAGTTCATCTAAAGCTACACTTTGAACGTTGTGTACTTGTGTCAGGGAGCGAGTTTGTAGCATTAATTGTTGCATTAATGAGGAGGGGGTGTCTTCGATTTTAAAATGTTTTCATGGTCCAATATGCAAGCATAATTCTCTTCACTAGAAGAATTGCATCTCTGCATTCAAGGTTAAAAGTATAGCCATTTAAGCAGTAACTTTACAGAAGCAATGCAGCAGAGCATGTGGGATTGAGGATGGGGACGTATCATTGATACCAGATTACCAGGGAGGCGACCTAGCATCCCTAAACTGATCTCTGGGCCCTTCCACTGTGGGAAGAAATCAGGCATTTCAGAGTAGTTTATCTTATTCTAGGAAATTCTCCTCCTTGTTACTTGAGAGGAAAGCAAATATTACCTCAGCATCACATGCCAGACAACACACCATGAGAGAAATTCTTTCCAGTCCAAAGGATGACTATCAGTTTTTGCACATGAGGCAGCATCACCAATGTGTCACAGTGACTCATCATGCTTCTGGTCTGCTCTCCTACCTAGACAGAGATTGCTATCAAATAACCATAAAAATCTGCTTATTTTCTCAGTTATTACTATTAAATGGCGCCTGTTGGATGAACAAATTCTTGTTTAACAACTTCCAGGTAGATCGCTGGGTGTTATAAAAGGGAGGGGATTTGTAGTTCACAGAAATGTACTCTTCCAACAACAGTGGTTTGCTGAAATCTGATAATTTGTAAACTGTATTTAGCAGATCTGCTGCCTGTGTTCTTACAAGTGTTTTGGAGCAAATGAAGGTAGCAGTCTTTTCCTTTCAGTGGAAATGTTTCCTGATTTGTTGCCCTTCTTTGTGTTTCAGAGAGAGTAAAACAAAAAGCAGGAGCTAATTTAACTTTACATTTTTTGATATGTAGGATTAAAGCCAAGTTTTCTTTATTTTATACAGCAAGAGAAACTAAAGAAAGGGACAATAATTGGACAGAACTAACAGACATTCCTACGTGAGAGGCAGCAAGATCACACTGGCTCGCATTTACTCTACTTACAGAAGGTTAGCAAATATTAAAAAAATCAGATGTCTGAAAGACAAGAGCTTGAATTTTTACTACAGAAGTTTAATTTTTCACCAAAACTTCCTAAGAACAAAGTTCCACGTGTAGAAATGTAGCTTTTATGGTTGATTAGGAGATTACAGCAAGGGAGCAGCCCACTGAGCATGGGGGTTTACAGTGGATGCCACAGAACTCGTCACAGCAGGGACAGCTTTTAATAGGAAAAAGAAGGGAAAATATCCAAGTGCTGTTTCCACCCCTGCATGAGGACAGGTCCAGAAGGCCAATAATAATCCTCCCCCGTGACCACCCATGCACACTGCTGGCTCCAACTTGGCACTGGTCCTACAGACTCGGCAGCAAGGCCAAAAATGAATAAAACTGCTGCAGGAGCTCGCTCCATCAATGCATCAGGCCTAGGGGAAACTGAGACAGCATCAGGCTTCACATGAGGTTTCTCACCAGGGCTCCTCTCTCATCTCAGTTCTGGAAGTGACTGTGGTGATTTGTATCTTTGACTATGTTTTCAGTTCATTTTCCTTTTAATGATGCTGAAGAAAGGGGTGTCAACACAAAGGAAGATGTATCTGTCACTCCTCACCACTCTGGTTTCTAGCAGCAGGCAGGCTGCTGCTTGGAGCTGGTGAGAAAAACTACTGTGGTTGGTTTTGCTGTTGGTTTTCTGAAGAAGGAAAAAAATGCCATCACTAATAACTCATTGACTCAGAGCGTATAAAGCTGTAAACAAAAATATGTCCCCAGAGATCTTCCTTAAAAACCTGAAACCTTCCAAATGTCACCGTGATGCTTCAGAGTGCCTCCTTTTGCACGGCCATCACCTGTGTCCCAGCATGGTTTGGACCTGGAGACAAGCACCATCTCCCTTCCTTGGGGGTCCTTGTGAGAGTCTCTGGCTGCAGTATCCCATAGGAAGCATCCATTGAGGGAATACAACTCATAAAGCATGGTGTAGACAAGAAGTACCCAGCTTCATTCTCCGAGAGTCACAGAATGGCTGAGGTGCCTCTGGAGGCCATCTAATCCAGCCCTTGCTCGGAGCAGGGTTGGTCACTGTGGTCTGCTCAGAGACACAGCTGTTTGGATTTTCAGTATCTCCAAGGACAGAGACCTTACAACTTCTCAGAGTACCCTGTGCCGGTTGAAAAGTCAGTTGTGATGGCAACACTTCCAAACACACAGTAATTATTAACTTGAAACCTCTTCAGGTTTTATCTTTTTTATTTTATTTTATTTTTTTTTAAAGAAAAAGTAAGAAATGCAACTGTTTTCATTAAAAACTCCCCCACTATATTTTGAAAAACTGTTTTTTCTCAACAAACTATCCTCATGGACACTTTGAGAATAATCCCACTACTTTTATCTTCATAGCAGAGCAGCACCTACCTGTGGATTGTGTTGCACTGTTGACAGAATGGTTGGTGATACTGTCAACCATTATTAACATTATTTATTTAGCACCTGGCAAATGCAGTTGGGCCCTTGGTGCTAGGCACTGCCCAAACAAACCGGGAGGAAGACAACCTGTTCACAAAGAAGGTGTTGCTTACCTGTTAAACAGTAGGTTGCAAAGAAGTGGGTGGAGGGCAGAAAGAACATCAAAGCTTTTGTGCTGATTCTGAACTTTAGCAGCATTGCTTCCTTTATGGTAGAGACTCCGTCTCTGGAGACATTAAAAACACACCTGGGCATGTTCCTGTGCAACCTGCTCTAGGTGGACCTCCTTTGGCAGGAGATTGGACTAGATGATCTCCAGAGGTCCCTTCCAAGCCCATATCATTCTGTGAATCTGTACGTGGGAGAAGAGTGAGGTGCTGGCTGTGCTACCCGAGAACATTGGGCGGTCAAATGGACAGAGATGTCCTGTAGGCGTGGCCTTTTTCTGGAGACATATGTAATCACTCTGGTGATTTTGGACATTTTTTAAAAGCTGCAGTATGAGTGCACTTAATATTTAACACTTATTTCAGAAGGACACACTTTTTAAAAAGCCTAAGAAATAGTCATTTACATTTTTCAGTCGCAGTGTTTTTTGGTCAGGAAATTAGCTCAAGAGAAAAAGAAGCAAGTGCATAATTATTTCTTCAAAAAATGCCTTTCCACTGAAAAGACATATTTTCGAGTCTGCAAACAAGAGCTGTAGGGGATTTCTCTTCCTGACGTTGCTTCCCAAGTAGAGGAAGAAAAATCATGATTTCACCAGGGAAAGAAAATGCAGTGCTTAAGGGGGCAGGTGTCAGAGTTTTGAAGATGTCCAGGACTTTTGGAGCAGCCCAGCACTTGCCCTTCCAAATGCCTCCGCTGGAAAGAATGCTGGGAAAACTAACAAAAGGGATGAAGTTACAGTCAAGCAGATAGTTTGGTGAAAATCATGGTTTTGGAGATTTTAAAGGTAAGAAACTGAGGTAGGAGGGCACATGTGGGTACTACCAAAGCAAAGCATCTTTGTCCATGGTTTTCCATCTAGCTTAGCTCCCTTGGCCATGAAGCTTTGCCAGTTCACCTGAAGGAAAACTACTCACAATGTGCCCATCTTCCTCTTTCTATGAAACTGCTTTTCCTTTAACTTCAAAGAGTGGGCAAAATATGTTAGTTTCTGATTACCAGGTGGTATAATCACACAGATTACAACTGCAGGTTTCCTGAAACTAGGGAAAGATACTCATGTTCATAAATCAAAGCCAACTAGAAGAAACAATCGGCTTTCAATCCATTTGTTTGATTTTGTTCTTTTCTTTTTCTCCCTATCTTCCTTAGCTGATGCTAGGTTGCAAGTTTTTCCAGGGATTTGAGAGGGTTTTGTATGTATTTACCCAGTTGTGGTGGTTTTATTTTAAGATTTGTATGCCTTAGTCATGAGCATTTTGAGGTTCTGGTGCAGCAAGGAGTCAGTGGTGTGCTTGCAGCCTATTACATGAAATTTTCCCATATGCTGGCCTTTTCCACCTAGTTAGACAATATTCTATTTTGGAGTGGCAAAATAGGGTTTTTTGCAAGATGAAGCCAAAGAAACTTGAATGGGTCGCTCAAGCTCACAAAGGCAAAACTCCCATTAATGGCAAGGAAGAAACTGCTTTCCTTGAGCAAAAACTCAGTGCCAAGGACACTGGTGCCAACTTTTGCTTCTGGCCAGGCAGACATTTTGGAGGGCTGTGGTGAAGGCATTGCTTCCCTGCTCCTGAGCATCCTGTGTAGTGCCAGCTGGGTGTACCCCAACTTAAAGTCCCAACTTAAAACGCTCAGAGTTGCCCTTTGCCCATCCCCTGCCAGACCTTGCAGCTGCCAAAGCCCAAAATTGGTGCCTCGTAGGGTAAAGCATCTCATACTAAGGATTTGGAGCTGCAGAGGTTTTTCACATGGCTTGTAAACAGGAGCTGGTGTCCACCAAGATGTGGGCATGTAAATCCAGTCGCAGCATCGAAGACATTGGCCCCCACAGCTGCTCTGTCTGCCTTTGATTGCAGATGTGGGTAACAGTGGAGAAATGAAGAAATGAGGCCAGGAGGGAGGGTGGCATCACTTTCCTTCCCAAGGAGAAGAGGCAGGGCTGAGCATGCAGCTGTTGCTTTGGCACAGGCACTGTTAAGGTCCCTCTCTGATGCTCTCTGTGTGCAGACCATATGTTACATCCCACTTTCTCTCTCCTGTTTATTTCTACCTGTTTTCCCATGTGCCATCAGCCCTGGAGCTCTCTTTTCTCATCTAGTCTCTCTTGGCCAGAAGACTGGAATTCCTAGGTCATCTTCAAAGGAAGCACAGAGCAGGAAAAGACCAAGCCCTGGGGTGATGCTGGAAGCTGACCCTCTGGCAAAGCCTGGAGAAGCCTTGCCTTTCAAGGGAACACTCAAAATACTCTCTGAAACACAAAACTGTTCACAAGGTTAAAACAGAGCTATTCCCTTGACCCATGCAGTGAAACACTTGTAAATCTGTAGTATAGAGGAGGCACCTGGTGTGATGACCGTCTTTCTGTTACCACACTTACGGATGACAGCAGTCAGCTGTCTATTGGAGCAAATAGTCAGAGTCTATTGAAGGTTGTAATAACCATATAAAATATTTTTTACCAGTCTCATATATGCAGTGATAGGTTGCAACACTCTCCAGTCCATACCAGCAAGATTTAGTTTAATCTATGCTGCAGTTAGTGTTTTCTTTGGAACAGCAATGTTCTTCTCAGAAGTATGTTCTCCCCCAGCCCGTATTTACTAAGTAGATGCCAACTAGGCCTGGGTTCAGCAACATTTGCAAGGTCAGTATTACAAGGATTTAAACAGAAAACAACACAAAAGCTTACACAAACCAGAGCAGTTCTCGCTGGCAGTGCAGAAACGCTTGCCTGGGGTCATGGGGTGTTTGTCTTGGATTCAGGGATGTCACTTTTCTCCAACTCATACTCTCTCGTCTTTCAGTTAAACTATACTGTAGAAGAACAAAAAGAAATGTAATTTTTTTGTTTTCTTTCCAAGCAGCTCCAAGAACCAGAGAAAGAGCTCTCAGGATGCCAGAGCCAGCAAAGTCCACCTCTGCCCCCAAAAAGGGGTCCAAGAAAGCTGTGACCAAGACCCAGAAGAAGGGCGACAAGAAGCGACACAAGAGCAGGAAAGAGAGCTACTCCATCTACGTCTACAAGGTGTTGAAGCAGGTCCACCCAGACACCGGCATCTCCTCCAAGGCCATGGGCATCATGAACTCCTTCGTCAACGACATCTTTGAGCGCATCGCTGGAGAAGCCTCCCGCCTGGCCCATTATAACAAGCGCTCCACCATCACCTCCCGGGAGATTCAGACAGCCGTGCGCCTGCTGCTCCCGGGAGAGCTGGCCAAGCACGCCGTCTCGGAGGGCACCAAGGCCGTCACCAAGTATACGAGCTCCAAGTAGCTGGGCACTACCTCTCCAATGGGACCATTGAGCACCGGTCCCTCTGTGCAAGCACAGGTAGGCAGCCGCTGTGCGGATAAACATCACAGCTATTATCCACAGCAAATTCACAGCCTTGGGATGGGCATGAGAAGCTGTCTAATGGAAGAGGAGACAGTGATCTGGATGTCGGCTGATTTTCATAGTCTCTTTGGGACGTGTGGCAAGTTCTGCCAAACTGGTGGAGGAGGCCTCTGCTTTCACATCTCATCCAAAGGACTGACCGACTGCAGTATATCCAAACTCTCCTCTGTGCTTGGCAAACATGCATGTGTAGCGCCAGTGGGGGAGCCTGGTAGCAGCAACACAGAGAGGCTGTCTCTGAAGTCTTCCTGTTTGGCTGCTTTCTCACAGTCATTCAAGACAGGCACCAAGAGGTCAGCGCTGGTGTCCTCTCCCTCGTAGCCCAGATCCATCCTGGTGAACAGCAGCACAGCCCACCCTGTGCTGGCAGAAGTGGCATCAACAGCTACTGGGCACAGGCTGTAGAATAAAATCCACACTGATTCAACAGCTATCTGTGCTCAACAGCCTGTTTTAAAGAGCAAGCCTGGCAGGCAGGCAGATGCCCGGGCTGATACCAAGCACTGTTCCTCCTCATCGCTCCTGATGGATGAGCCATCGAGCAGGCTGAGGGTGTCGGCGCTGGAGCTGCCTGCTGCCTCCCACCTTGTGCCAAGGCAGGCAGTCGAACAAGGAGGGGTGTTAGGACTGGGTCACCACCTTCCCCAGCTGCTGCTTTGCCTGCTTTAGGACTTGCTTTGACGTGCAAGATGTTGCTAAATCTGCTGCTTTTCAGAGACGTTTCCCGCCTCAACACGGCCTGGTTGCTCCCTTCCACCATAAGCGCAAGGCAAAATGGGGTGCTACCCAAGGGGCTCCCTTCTCAGTCAAGCTCTGGGGTGGTGTAAGACAAACAGCACAAACTGAGGATTTGGGAAGGCATCCGGAGTAGGAGCAGGGGTGGTTAATGGAGCCTGGGGAGAGGCAGGCTCCCCACAGAGATCCCTGTGGGCAGCTGACGTGGTGTTGCCTCCCTGCTTTATTCACCCATTACAAAGCAAAAGCAAAAGCCAGGGCTGGGTGGATACATAGGGACACGTGCCTGCATCCGGTGATATTTTAAAGATTAAATAATTTCAAACTACTTCAGATACTCCCCATGTCTTCTCAAGGCCACAGCAAGGTGAGCAATAATAAATTCCTGATAAAAGCCATAGAGATTAGTGGAGGGACATCTCGGTTGCAGGTTTATCTTGCCCAAACCACAAGTGTAGAACTGGTGTGAAGTTGAAGCTTCCTACTCAAAACACAAAATTAGCCAACATTTTTTAAAAATCTCAAAATCTCGGGTAGGCAGTAGTGCTCAGATAAAAAATATTTACATCTAAAATAACAACTGCTTTCTGCAGCTTATTCTGTAAATAAAAAGGGCAGCAAAGACACAGGATCCAGAACTAAGTGCAGGTTCTCCCCAAACTCCAAGACCTTGCTTTTAATTGAAAGGTAGATTGATACCCTGAAATAGCAATCCTGCAAGACACCTCTCGCTTTCCCCTACATTTATGTCTATCCTGTTTCTTTACGCTTTGAGAGTGATGGGGACCCGTACCAAATTTATCTTGCTTTTGGAGCTGAAGGACTCTGTAGCTCCAGAAGATTCGCTTATTTCTTGTTTTCATAACAGCACTGCAGTCCTATTCCAGTTGGTCTGAGGAAAGGACTGCACAGACCTGCTCAACCAAGAGCACCTCAGAAACCTGAGAGCAGCATGGGGTCTCCTGCAAGAGTGAAGGTCAAGTTGCTTATGGGCTGCTCCCATCCCCTTGATTTGGGTTTGAAGACCCCACACCCGAAAACGAGTTTTCCTCCCATACTTTGCTCGGTGCTAGCACACAGCCGTGTTCTGTACCCTCATTCCAGCAGCGATAGCTTTCAGGAAGAGCCAAAGCTGGCTCCCCAGGTGCTAGCGTCCATAACAAGCAGTTCCCAGCAGCAGTACCTGTACTCAAAGGTGTTGGTAACCTGGACGGCTTGGCCAAGGGCCAAGACACTTGGGAGGTGACAGGTTGGCACTTCCTTTTTTTTTTTTCTTAATTGAATAGTCAAAATCAGATACCAAAGATGACAATGTACCTGCAATGGGCCTAGAGCCACCATCCTCAGCCAGAAATCGGACAGCGGATGATGCAGAAGGAGAATATAGGAGTGAAAGGCTGGCTGGCAGTGCTGGAGCTTTCTTCTCCAGTCTCTATGAGCTGCAGGTCAGAACTCATCCTCTTGCAGAGTCCTCCTGAAAGCAGGAATTCAGAGTGGAATAAATCTGCTCCAGTCCAAGCGGTATGTACAAGCCAGGACACACATCTCCCAGGATTACTGAGCACAGCCTCTAACTCCTTACTCTTTTGAGCAGAGCATAGTCCTTCTCCAGTTTCAGCAGGCTGCAGGAAGTCAGGAAAATGAAATATTGTCCCTCCAGGGTCTCCTGGGCAGCTCAGGACAAGTCTAGGAACTCAGACACAGGCCACTGGCCCCATACACATAGTCATGGAACTGGTTTTGTTTTTTTCTGCCACTGTTCCCATTCTCCATTTTTAGAGATTGTCTCAGAGAGGAGAAATGGCAGTTTAAGGCTATAAAAATACTTGAAGGCTTAAAGAGGATCTTTGTATTGTCTAAAGCTGAGTGACTGAGACTGTCATGTCCAGCCACTTATAGTTCAGGCTGTCGTTTCACACATCATTTGCTCTTCACTCTCCCTTTCCATCATTTCTTTACTCGCCCCTGACAACATAGAGCACGGGATTAGGAACTGATCCAGGTTCAAATGAACTTTTTTTTTTCTTTTTTCTTTTATTGCAAGCTTTGTTTTAACCTAGTTCTGGTGGCTGCTCTGATCTGTCACTGTCATACAGACACTTGTGCCAGCCAAGAGAAGGGCTGATCCAGGAAAAGCACGGCCAGCATAAGATAGGACTGCTGCAGAAAGCAGTTGGGAAATTAACAGCCTCACAATCCTACACAATGTGGTTGTGATCCTAGCCTCGTATTAACCCCATGGACATCACTGCACTGGGTTGTTTGTTTTCGTGTACAATTTAAGAGATAAAATTAGCTGCTATAGCTAATATTAGCTGCTCCTGTTATTCCATCCTGCTTCCCTAGAAGGGCTTAAAGTCCATCCGCCCTTCACAGCAGAGCCCAACTTGCAGAAGAAACAAGGTCCACATGCACAGAGATTTGCTCCTGCTCAGGACAGACAGGTCTTTAGTCAAGCACAGGGGGAAATAAGAGTGAAAAAAGTGTGGAGGACGAGCACCTGCTCTGTGTCCCAGGAAGGGATGCCTGAGCTGAGAGTGCTGAAGAGCCCTGCCCAGAGCTCCTGTGTGGCTGTGTGCCCTGGTGACAGGCAGCCATGCAGAGGTAGCCCCAAGTCCTGGCCACCACTAGAGTCAAGCTTGCCATGGCCTCTGCACAGCCCTGAGCAGTTGTCCCATCGTAGCATTTCCTGGTTTACATCCAGACCAAATTGTTTACAGGGAAAGGAAGAATGTGAACTAAATCATAAAAATCACTTGCTGCCAGAATGTTGAGAGTTCCCTGGGACCAGCACCTGGGGAGCAATCTCTCATGCTTACTCTCCATGCATGGTAACTTGTGGGCTTATGTACGCAGAGTTTTTCTGACAGTAAGTGTTAAATCAAGTATGGTCTATGTTATATTACTGCTGTTTTATGACCTATCTTCATGCTAGTTACCTGTTTTCTGTTAAACGTATAAATAAAATGAAAATGCCAACCTGTTGAAAGTCAGGTGAGACCCAGCTGTCAGGATGTCTTTGCTTCTGCCCTACCACCAGGGCTCTCCCAAGCCCTGTGTTTCTCTTTCTCTATCATATTTCCTCCAGAGCCGAGGTGAGAGCAGCTATCCTTTCAGCAGAGGTGGAGCCTGGCTGGTCCTGGCAGAGTGTCAGTCAAAAACCAGAGCTACCCCTCACTGAGGGGATGTCACCAGCTGCTACTGTGAGTCCTCACAGGATGTTGCTCAGCCCACACATGGGCACAACATGTTTTCAAGCAATTCCAGTGAGCTTGCCTCTGGCAGAGCCGAGCCTGCAACTTCTCCTTGCCACACTGCTGCTTGGGATGCTCTCTGCCTGGCACCCATCCTTTAACCCCCAAGGGGCAGCACTTTCAACTTGCACAGACTAAGCACTCTGAGATTCTCTGCTTGGAAGAGTGTTTTACATGCATTCAGAATTACCTTTTATCTGAATTAACAATTGCTGCCACTAGAACCATCTTTTCTTGGGCTATGAGAAGTTATAGGCAGAGAATGTGGAATAAGATGTAGCATTTGAAAACCCCAGGAAGAAAATGATCTTCCTTTTAAAGAATGATTGGTAAATACATTCAAGGGAAACACTTACCTGCTGGACATCAGCGTCATAATGCACTCACTGGAGCGGGAAATGCCTGTGCCGTGAGAGACGTCGTGTGCTGGAGAAACGAGCTAAGGCTTCAGATACAGAATGGAACAGAAATCAGAGCTAAAAATATTTAGACTCTCTTTAAAGACAGACTCATAAGCTTAATATAATTGGGGGAATGCAGTATTTGGAGGGGAAAAGAACCATCATAACTAGCTGAACTGAAGTATTTATTTCCAAAGAAATAAATTATGTTACTTCTAAAGAGGTTTCCATTTTGATACCCCTTTACAAAGCTGCACCCACAGTGTGATTCCATAACAGCTGACACCTGGCCCTCAGGAAGACCTGAATCAGATTACACAAGGTAGAGCAAAACATATGGTCGTGCTCCTTCAAGATGCTGGGAGATAACTGGTTTTTTATTTTTAGTTATTCAGTTATTATTTAGTTATTATTGACTGGTTTTTCAAAGACCATTAGCTGGACTCAGGTGCCACATGGCTAAGGCTGTTGGTGGAACCAGATACAAGAACTCAGGGGCATCAAAGGAAACTATGAGAGAACAAAATTTAAAAATAAGTAAAAAGGAGCATGTGACAAGCAGTGCACTTATTGAGCCCTTTGCCAGCAGATGTTGGAGTTGTTACAGTTTGGTTCAAGAACAAATTAATAGAAGGGAAATCCACTGAGAGTTGCTAAGCATATTAAGTATGTTGGAAATGATTAGGAGCTGGGAGAATAGGAGGAGGACATTACTATATGTGTCTGCCTTATCCCTGCAGCCTTCCTTGGCTGCTCTCTCATGGCCACTGCTGGAAAAAAGATTTGGGGGTGGATGCACCAAAAGGCTGACCTAAATTCTCTAAATTGTCTGCCTAAATTCATTCAAAGTCTGCATTGACCCTACATGTCTACCCATGAACTGTGGAGAGTTTCAGGCAGTTTTCTTATGCCTCTGGCAGTTAGAAGAAAGCATAAGATAAAGATTTTTATCTTCCTTTCCTATATGGCTCCTGCACTTGCCTTCATGTTTATGTGGATTGTGTTAGCCGGGCTTACATGAAAGATGTGAGAGATGTTTTGTTTCTAAAATAGTTAAGAGTTATTAAACACAGATGGTGTGAGAAAGGGAGAGAAATGGAGCTTCTGGTTTCTCATATAAAGGAAAGCTGTTCTCAAAAATATTTCTCATCTTCTCCTTTGAAGCAGTTGATTTGTTAAAAAAAAAAATTATATGCAATTTCCTGCCTTTTAATGTCCATAATGCTAATTCCCCCCAAAAAACAATCTCTTACAGAATTCATTCAGAAAAAAATTCTTACAGAATTCACTGTCTCCTAAAGACAGAATATTATATCAGTAATAGAAAAGGGAAGATTGGTAAGAACGGGGAAGGACTGGCAATGACTGGGTGTGAGACACCAGAAGGGACCAAAGGCCGGAGACTATAAGTGAATGCTGTAAGAGTGGCAGGCACTAATGGGACCTCCATGAGGAACTCACCAAGATGCCAGCACACAGTGCGAGCAGTCAGGGAGCAAAGCACAGGGACACAGTCAGGAAGAAAAGGGTAGGGAGCAAGATGGACAGTGTGGTTGCTGCTAGCAGCTAAAGGGTTCAAAAGGCACATCCAGAGCCAGCACATGGTCACCAATCTAAGAAGAACTCAGGAAATTTGATAAAGACAGCCAAAGTCATTGCGAAGATGGACACACACATCCTGGTGTCTGCATGTGGTCGGACAGCTCAGATACACCCATCTTGTGCGTACGTGGCTATGAGAGTATGGGCATGACTGATTCAAATCAGTACTGTTTTAAAACAAATTCACCTGTCTATAAGGTGATAAAGTCACCCTCCTACAGGGACTTGCACTGTTTGCTATGTTGTAGTAGGTCATCGATTATTCACTTACCTCCAGCTTCTGCGTACCTCCCCAGTTTGTTGCCCATTGAATCTCCTCCCATGCATCTTTGGGGCAGCATTCTTTATACAAAGTACATACAAATTTGCCAACACTGGAGCAAGTGGCCAGCACAACTTTTTAAATAATCCAGGAGATGCTTCTTACCTAACCTGCCCCACGCGCTTGGATATGCCCTGATGAGTACCAGACTGGCTCTGAAAAACACGGCTACAGACAGGGGAGCCATGAGTGCTATAGAAGCTCTCAGTCCTCTCTTCACCTGAGACTGTCTGGGAAGGCCAACAAAAGGAGGGAACATAAGTACACCACATCCAGTTTCACTACAGCGATGGAAATGTGAAGATCCTATGGTCATTTACCATCTTTGCGTGGGCTTTCTGTCTCTTTGGAGTGCTGCAGTACTCAAGGGTTCCCAGGAAGCATGGACTTGCAGGTGCTGTTAGAAACAGGCTATTGAATTGTTTCATCTCAATAAAACCTGCCCTTGCAGGAAGCTTTCTGAGACATGGCTCAGTTCTAGCAAGGTGGGAAGCCTGCGACAGCAGGGGCTACTGGCAGATGGTTACTTTCATTGAGAGGTTACTTTATTGGGATGAGCATTTATCTCACAGCCAGTTCCTCCAGTCATCAAGGTAATAAAAAGTCACATTCAGGTGCTGACTTTGGAGATGCAGTGTCCTCCCCTCTCTTCTCATACATGCCCTGCAATGCTGCATCTGTACAGTCACATCTGCGTGAACTTGCGTTCAACCCGTAGGGCTCCCACGCTGACTTGCACTCTGACCCAAACTGCAGCTTTTAGTGGAAAACCCAGTGGGAGAGCAGTATAAGAAAATGCAAATTTATCCCCCACCCCTTTTGCAGCTGGTGTTATAGCCAGAGGACCCAGGCACCTCTCACCACAGCTGATCTTGGCTAACAAAAGCTGCCTCGGTGGGGTCCACCAGCAGCCCCTGGCCACTTCGCCGGAGGGAGCCAAGCTCTTTTTAGCCAGGATGACTCAACACAAAGAAAGCTTTATAGCTCAGCAGCAGGCATCTCGCACCTCTTCTCATCACGCCTCTTCTCAAGTTTTAAATACAAGGGGACAAAAGTTCTTACAAACCCCTGATTCTGTCAATTCCCTGAACATATGCCTGTAATGCCATTTCTGGCATTTAAGTATCTAAAAATGAAAAAGATAGAGCTCTTGACAGTCACGAGACACCTCATGCACCATCTCTCTTTCAGAGCCAGCATCTTCCCTGGCATAAGCTAATCACCAATAGTCTGTAATATTCTGTATTTGTAGGGCAGGATCCTGAACAACAGCAAATTTGTTAAGAAGAAAGTTCGATGCTAGCAACTGCGTGCCATGAAGGATGAAGGTCCTCCATGCCAAAAGGTATCGCAGCAACTGGGAGCTCAGCCATATTCTAAAGGGATTAGAAGTGCACAGATGTCAAGAAGAATTTTAATAACAAAAGACTAAACAGATCCAAGCTTGCAAGCAATGGTAGCTCTCTGCTTTATAGGAAAGTTACACTAAATACAAAGGAACAGCAGGAAGAAGCCTTATCCCAGCCTGCCAGCTGCTGTGGGGCTTGCAGCATCCCCAGAAACAGCCCATACCTGTCAGCCCTGGCCAGGAGCCTCCACTAGGCAGGGGCAGAACAGAAAATTATGCCCTAAGTGCCCTATTGGCATGAATATATAGTTAGTTCAGAAAGGAATAGTCAATTTTTGGAAGTTTTGCCTCTGTTTTGTTTGTAATTTACATTTTGGATCCCATTTTTCATGTTTTCTTCAGGGGTTAGCCTGGCTGTGGATAACTGATGCCCAGGCACACACCTGCCAAGATCTGAGCAGGCAACATCTCTGGAAGTGACCTGGAAAAATGTGAAGTCAACCTAAATACCTTCAGTTTTGCTTCTGGGCACAAAGATGCCAAAGCATCTGTGCCTGTATGAGGCTGAACAACTTTGTACTGATACTTCACCCTGATGTTCTTCCAGTTTCTCCCTAGCAAGCTGCTTTAGGAAAGCAGGAGCACAGAGCCACTGCTTGTTCACTTAATGCTACAGTTCAGAGTAAAAAAAAAAGTGCCTTAATTTCTTTCCTCCTTCTGTTTGCATGAGTAGGAAACAGGGGCTTGGCATAGGACCCCTAACTGTTAGGAGAAGTGCAGGAATTGCTGACTGTAGCCACCTTCTTCCCAGCTCACAACCCCTAGCCCTGCAATTGCTTCTATTGCTAACGTGGGATATGCCTTTCTACCCCTCCTGCCAAGGCTGGGCCACTGTCTGGAGAAAAGTATTTAGGGAAAATACATGAAGGAAAAAGCAAGTGTTTCTGACGCAAAGGATAACAGATCAGTGCCCTAGAGGTTGCTTGTTTTTATCCCTTAAATGAGTTATGAGAAAAGTGCACATGTCTTGGAGCAGGAGTCCATTCCACAGCAAGTGCCATCTCCTCCAGGCGCGTTGTCAGGTGCATTTTGACTTTCTATTATTTTGGACAAGGGATGAATTTAGGAGGTGGCTAAGGGCAAGCGCTCCTTGGAAATTAGGCACAACAGAACTATTACTTTAATCTCCTACGCATCTCTAAGTGCCTGCACATGGGTGGAAATCCAACCTCCACTAGCTCATTCTAACTTCAAAATAGAAGTCTTCTTTTTATCTGGGTCTGAGAATCTGAGCACTAGTAGCACTGATATCTGTTGTTGTTGTCAACCTCCATAAAAGGTCTTTTGCCTGTCCCTTAAAGCAGTTAACAGTAAAACCCTTGGCATTATTTCAGCACGGAAAATAGTTTCCTCTACGTATCTTGGTTATGCCACATTCCCGCATTTGTCAGATGAAGACCCAGAAGAGGTAGAAGCCATATCACAGAATCACAGAATATCAGGGATTAGAAGGCACCTTGAAAGATCATCTAGTCCAATCCCCCTGCCGGAGCAGGAACACCCAGATCAGATCACTCAGGAACGCGTCCAGGCGAGTTTTGAATGTCTCCAGAGAAGGACACTCCACACCCTCCCTGGGCAGCCCCTTCCAGTGTTCAGTCACCCTCACCAAAAAGAAGTTTTTCCTCATATTTAACTGGAATCTCCTACGTTCCAGCTTGCATCCATTACCCCTTGTCCTATCATTGGACGTCACTGAGAAGAGCCTGGCTCCATCCTCCTGACACTCACCCTTTACATATTTACAAACATTAATGAAGTGACCCCTCAGCCTCCTCTTCTCCAAGCTAAAGAGACCCAACTCCCTCAGACTTTCCTCATATGGGAGATGCTCCACTCCCTTAATCATCTTGGTAGCCCTGCCCTGGACTCTCTCAAGGAGTTCCCTGTCCTTCTTGAACTGAGGGGCCCAGAACTGGACACAATATTCTAGATGGGGGTCTCACCAGGGTAGAGTAGCGGGGGAGAAGAACCTCTCGCGACCTACTAACCACACCTTTCTAATACACCCCTAATATCAGACAGTCTTCTCAGTCCCCTAAAGCCAGCCAGGTATAAAGTTTGACTGGGTATTATAAAAGATTTATTGGACAACATGTGGTTGAGCTGACATCTCTGATCACTTGTGGGATTTCATGGCACAGCACATGCCAGGTTGCATTTCACTGTGCAGGGCTGCTGTTTTCCTGTACTGGCATCTCCCTGGCTCCATCATCGAGCACTCACAATTGAAATTTAAGATGTAGATGTCTATTCTCTAAACCACACCAAGTATTATATCTCATGTGTCTTGCTAGAGGCCAAGTCGCTCTGTGCTCAGTAAGCTCCAGTATGAGCTCCTACTTAGATTCTCAAGTTATAATTAAGTGAGATTTTACTAAGAATTGAACTTATTTTTAGCAAGGTGGAAAAAAATCCTTTTTCATCTTCTGATAGTCAGTTCTCTTGTGCAAGTCAGCCAGCTCAGACGCTTCCAGCAGGGTGCTGAGTCACACAACCTGAGATGGTAGCACCTTGTCCTTGCAGAAATGGGTGTGATATCATCTGGGTTTTGAACCCTGAGCTGAAACAGTGCCCCTGCCATACTGAAGAGCTGGGTCGCTCAGACAGGTGAAGGGAGAGAGGTCTTGGCCACAGCAAATTCACTCACCTGCAACCCAGTCCAAAGCCCTGACCCTAGAAGACAACACACACACAGAGCTCCTCCCAACACCTCCTCAGTGAGCTGGCTTAAACCTGTTGCTGACAGTTGTTTTCAATCTTATAGATAAGGATAAGCAGAGCAGTATTTGCTATAAATCAGTTCACTGAAACTCAGCCAGCTTGTCAGGGCTGAAATAAAACTGAAAAGAGTAAGTCGTCCATCCTAATTGTTTTATTTTTATTTCAGCCGTGCTAAAATAATTCAAATGAGAGCAGGTCTCGACAGCAAAGAAAACAGCTTCTGTGCCAGCAGGCCTGCTGACAGGCACAGGGGCAGGCTGGCAGGATGGCAAGGGCACAGCAAGGAGGAGCAACCAGGGGACCCAGCTAGGCACCTGGGAAGCCGAGGGCAAGTGCTGGTTCCTGGCTCCTGATCAGCCCTGCCTCTTGCTGACACTTTGCAATCTGCACAGTCTTTGTCAGGTCCCAGCGGTGCCCCGTGGATGAGGCACAGCCTACACATGCACCGAGCTTGCAGCGAGAGGCTGTGACACCACCATATGCAGCCGTAGGTGGGTGACTTTGGAGAGTGGAGATGTATGCTTGATGCTCTGATCTGCTCGGCATAGAAAATGGATGTTTTCTAGGCAACAACCCAACAGGGTGTTGTCCAGGACCAGTACTCCCATATTTCATGGTCTGCAAGAGCAGCAGGCCATAGGCAGGACCCAGCAGGAAGGGTGCTGTGGTTTCTGTTCCCCACTAAAACCAGAGGGACTGTGGGGCGAAATATGGCCACCTCTAGCTTAGACTTTACAGATGCTCTTCTCTGATTTAGCACTGACAGTCCCAACATGTTGAGGAAGATTTCAAAGAAGATCCTGGTGACTGCCACCATTTCGTTTTCCACAGGTCTCTAATTGTTTCAAAACATGTACACGGCACTCCTTGCAGCCTGTTTTGTCAACATAAACCACAGTCCCAGTATCTGCTTATATTCTACCTTGTTCCCCCGCAGCTTTCCAGCTTTTCCAGCCAAGTCCTGGGCTCGTAGGGTCTCTGCCAGGCTCAAAATCTTTTCTGCAAAGTTTCCTCAAGCCTCCCCCTCTTTCTATTATTCCTTACAGCAGGTGGTTTTCGCCAACTCTTCCCTAACAGGCAAGGAGGTACCATTTGCCTTTCTGAGCCCTTGTCTCCAGAAGTAGATTAAATTTGAAGAAATTAGATTTTTATCTGTCTCAAAGTCGCTCACCATAAAGCAGGGGTGAAAATGCCTCAAAGGAATACTGTGATGAAGGAGGCTGAGCACATATGGTACAGCTCAAAGGGGAATTGCTGTCTCCCTGCACATTGGAAGCTGCAAATGAAGCACTGATGAAGTCACTTCGGTTTGCTTTACTTCACTCTGCCTGGATGACTACTTCAGAAGCTGGCATCTCTCATCACTGGAGAGAAGAGCAATTTCCATGCTGCAAGCCAGCTGACCTGTGCTAGGACAGAGTGATCTACACCCCAGGCATGCCATTTCTGTCACTTTACAACAGAGGGAGTCTGAAAACTTTCCTTGAAGACCAATACCTGAAATCAGGGAAGTTTGTAGTAGACAGGATGTGGCAGAGGGGGTACACAGGCCCACAAAGAGCCCATCTGGCCCTTTGCACCCCCCCTAGGATGCCACATCCCTGACCCTCCCACCAGTGGCTGTACTTAGGCTATTAACCATAGCAAGATGCTATACTAAGAGAGGCTGAAACACATCTGGTCCACCTCAACATGCTGCAGGCTGGCATAGGCAATTCCTCTCCAGACATGATGCTCACCAGAGCTGGGGACGTACCCCAGCCAAAACCCTGTCCAGACCCATAGCCCTTCCAGTCTTTCCTTTAGCATTTTTGTATATTCTAAGGCAGAAACTCTGCCTGAGACACCTTTCAGCAAGGTTTATCCAGAAGCAAGCCAGGGACTCAGCCTGTGCCCTCTTGAGGAGCAGAGAGCCCCTTCTGAAGATTATGCTTCTCACAGGAAACCTTTTTGCCAAAGGGAAAAAATCAGCATTCCTTTCAGAATCCCACAGAGAGCAAGACAAATCCACCTGTGGGGAAAGAAAAAGAAATAGAGTGTGCAATTTTTGCAGGCAGCTTTCACAGACACCTGACATAAGTCAGACATCTCTGTCCTACCTGCAGCTGCTGCCAAAAGTTTTCTGAAGTTGTCTGCCCTTTCCAAATCTGTCCTAGAAGAGGTCGCCTCTGCTGCTTGGAGATGGTGAGAACAGACGGGAACCTATAAACAGCCTTGGACTTCAGGAGCTTCAGCTTTACCTGCCTATGACATAGGGTTGACACCAAAAGAAAATCCCTAAGCCACCTAGCTGTGCTTCTCTTGCACTGAGCTAAGGCAGGAGCAGCATGAATCTGGGCAAATTCAGCCAACAGCTTCTCAGGGACTTGGTTCATGCCAAGTGGTAGCCAGTGGTCATGGAGTGACCCACACACCCCATTTTGTCTTCTGGTTAGAAATGAAACAGGAGAATCATGCTTCCTCTCACCCTGTAAGAAAAGGGATAAGGAAAGCAAAGATCTGTTAAGTTTATGGAGGGCAGTTAAATATCGCCACAGACCAATTGAAAATTGCATTCAGCCATCCCCACTTTCTCTCCAGTGTTTCTTCTGTCTCACAGCACCGGCCAAAACTACAGTGCTAATGTGGGCGTACTCCCATGGGCAAACTCTGCAGCAGAATTTATATTCCATTGCACAGTGGGTGTTAGCTTCACCCAGCATCATGATTTTGAAGGCAGGAGCGCAGGTTCTCTCCTCTACTGCCCTGAGGCAGACAAATCTGTGCACTTCCACAGAAGCAACAGGATGGTTAGGGACAGTCATTTGATGCCTGTGTTGCTGCTCCTGATGGAGAAGGACTTACTGCCATTGCACCAGCGTGACAAGGGCAAAAGACGGATCTATTTGAGTTTGGCTTCTCTGGGCTAACAGAGTACTGTGCTTTCCTCAGGCAGAGGAGGCTGTGTTCCGTCTTCTGTGTTTAGACCCCAGAGATCTGGGTTCCTTTGATTCTTCTTGCAAGTCATATCCCATAATTTGTGAATTATTTCATAAGGTACTTGTGGGAACAGAGTCTGACATGATGTATCTCTCCCTAAAACTAACATCATCCTACTACAGGGGGAGTTTGGGGGATTAGTAGCACTTAATTACACAGTTCTTTGAGTAGCAAGAATCTTCCTCTTACGCAGGTTGGAAGAGTCACAAATTAATGACAAATATTTGCTCTCTTTAATTATGTGTAGCAAGGGAGGATAGCCTAGCTCCCTTCAGATTTGCTCCCCCATCACTCTGACAGCTTCAACACCACATGCTCTTGGAGCAAAACAGATGCAGAAATATCTTCAATGATTTATGGACCAGGCATTACAGGCTTGTTATGTGAGAGTATGCACTGTATTTAAAGTACCAGTAAGGAACTAGGACACACCGAAGACAACACTGACCTTCCTGATCACAGAATCATAGAATCATTTAGGTTGGAAAAGACCTTTAAGGTCATTTAGTCCAACCATCTACCTAACACTGCCAAGTCCACCACTAAGCCATGCCCCTAAGAGCCACATCTACACATCTTTTAAACATCTCCAGGGATGGTGACTCAACCACTTCCCTGGGCAGCCTGTTCCAATGCTTGATAACCCTTTCAGTGAAGAAACTTTTCCTAATATCCAATCTAAACCATTCCTGGGGCAACTTGAGGCTGTTTCCTCTGCTACTTGGGAGACGAGATCAACCCCATCTTGCTATGACCTCCTTTCAGGTAGCTGCAGAGAGATAAGGTCTTCCCTCATCCTCCTTTTCTCCAGACTAAACAACCCCAGCTCCCTTAGCCTCTCCTCATTAGATTTGCTCTAGAATCCTCAATCAGCTTCATTGCCCTTCTCTGGACACACTCCAGCACCTCAATGTCTTTCTTGTAGTGAGGGGCTCCAAACTGAACACAGTATTCAAGGTAGGGCCTCACCAGTGCCAAATTCAGGGGGACAATCACTTCCCTACTGCTACTAGTTACACTGTATCTGATACAGGCCAGGATGCTGTTGTCCTTGTTGGCCACCTGGGCACACTGCTGGCTCATATTCAGCTGGCAGTCAACCAACATCCCCAGGTCCTCTTCTGATGGGCAGCTTTCCAGTCTCTCTTCCCCAAGCCTGTAGTGTCACATGGGGTTGTTGTGACCCAGGAGCAGGACTCAGCACTTGGCCTCGTTGAACCTCATACCATTGGCCTCAGCCCATTGATTCAGCCTGTCTGGTTCCCTCTGTAGAGCCTTCCTACCCTCAAGCAGGTCAACAGTCCTGCCCAACTTGGTGTTGTCTGCACACTTACTGAGGGTACACTTGATCCCCTCGTCCAGATCATTAATAGAGATATTAAACAGAACTGACCCCAATACTGAGCCCTGGGGGACACCACTTATGATTGGCCAACAACTGGATTTAACTCTGGATTTAACTCCATTCAACATAACTCTTTAGGTCTGGTCATCCAGCCAGTTTTTTATCCAGCAAAATAACCTTTCTTGCTTTCTTACTTTCACTTACCTTTTAGAAAGTCCACCCCTTCACCAAGTTCAGGGCAAGCAGGGAAGCAATGTGTTATTTTGGGTCACTGAAGGATTTCAAGATGTTCTGGAGTTCAGAGGCATCACTACAGTTCTTCCAAAATCAGGCAGAAAGGAAGGGAGCAGGGCACATGGTACTACAGCAGGAGCTTTGTGTCACAGCTCCTGTTTTGGCATGTGCCTACTTCCAGAGAGCAAGTCCTTAAGCCATTCAGTTCTTTTCCTGAGGCCTAGTTAATTTCATCAGTCCAGAAAAGCCGAAAAAAAATCCTTCTGGTCTTTCCTCCCGGCTGCTGTTTCTATACATCATTGTTATTTTCCTACCACCCTTCCTCTAGGCCATCATCCTTCAAAAGACTCACTGCTAAAACTCCCTGGGAATCAAGGATCAACCTTGCAGGGTCCCACTACTTCACCCTACTTTTTGCCTGTCAAGGACCACTGGAGTCCTCTCCCCCACCTCCCAGGCTCTCCCAAAAATGGCTCCCACTCCCCAGCAGCTCTTCTCCTTCTTGTCCTCCTCCTCCTCATCATGTGTTCACTCCTCTCCATCTGGGAAGACAGTTTAAGCTTCTCTCTGCTTTGATCAAAGCCCAGAAGTGCTGGATCATCCTGCTACTGAATTCACTTTTCAGACTAATCAAATTTCAACTGTAAGTGGTAAATCCCATGATCTAATCTCTGACTTTATCAGCCAAAGGATCTTAAAACTGTCTCCTCAGAAAAACAGCTTCCTGCTCATGTCAGGAGAAGGAAGCACTGATGATATCTTCTCTTCATACACTAATCCTAAACTCAAAGTTCTACGACGTCTGAAAAACTTCAAAATATCTATCAGTTTCACCAAATTGAAATATTTATCTACTTTAACTGCAAATTTAATACACTTTAAAGTCTTTTTCGGGAACAGGGGCTTGGGGGTGGTGCTTTTTGACTAGTGAATGAGCAGTTCTGTCTACTGGAATTATGGGGAAGAGCCGAACATTTACAGCCCTGCTCCTCCAAGAAAGACATGGATTATGAGCAGTCTCATTCAGACTTATATATGCATACTCTGCAGTGTAACGGGGTCCTGACCTGAATGGGGGCTCTGCTGAGCTGATGCAATGCAAATAATAATAAGCACAGCCAATGTCTAAGGTGACAAGAAGATTTGTCTTCAAAAGATCAGGATTGATGCTGTTCCTGTACAGAGAATAAATGACACATTAAAATTTTGGACTTAGTTTTCTTCTGTGTTTCTTTTCCTTACAACTAACCCCTGAAACCTCATGAAAACACCATTACTATCATATAGATACTGTTGCATATATTACATATTTAATATCTTTGAGGTTTAGTGCTAAGATCTGAGCCTTTTTTTAATGATTCTTTTCATGAGGTTAGATATTAAAAGACTGTGATTTAAAAAACTCTTCACAGGTAAATTATTAAGTTTTCCTATGAAAAAGAAAAGACTCTTTCTAAACAGCTTCACCAGATGCTCTTTGAGCACTGTTTTTTAAAAATTGTCTTAAAACAAACTCTACCATGATTAGCTTTTCATGCTCTGGGTAGAAAGGGATAATTAGAGTTTGGTTCATACCGATTGTCTGCAACTGCTTTCTAATTAACTAATTGACTACAGAGCTAATGAGATTCAAAATTAATTTTTGTATTTGAATTTGGCCAGCCCTACTTTAGGAACCACGAAGACAAATTGGTCAGAAGCTTTCATTTGATGTCAATCAGACCAGTATTTTGGAAATACTGTTATATTATTGCCTGGGCAGCTATTTTGCAACAGCTTTTGCCTCTACCTGGTGGCTGGAATATGAATTGCACAATTCCCAGTGGTTTTTTTTCAGTGGGAAGCAGGCAGTCTTTGGGGATAAGAATATATAGAGAAACATGAAAAACACTCTAAGCTATCACTATCTAGGGACTAATTTGTTTCCCCATTCCACAGTCAGGTGGAAAAACTACTGGAAGGGATTGGTGGTGTGGATATGTGAATAAATATGATATATGCATCACAGTCATGGCTCATGGCATCTATAACAGTTCTTTTCAAGCACAGACAACAGACAAGCAAAACCCAACAGATACGGTCAACTCAATTTTCAAAAGGCATTGGGGAAATCCTTCAGCTCCAGCTTGTAAAGTAGCTGCCCCAGAGTACAAGGGAGTGCCTTCACGTGAGCAAGAGATCAGCAAAAACCAGGAATATGCAAGCAGTATTCACAGAGAAGGGGAGTCCCAGCTGGAGTCCTACACTGACATGTGCAGCTGCTCTGAGTAACTCATTTCTAAAAAATCTTCACAAGAAGGTGAATAGTAGGCCTTCAGGGATAACAGGTAAAATCAGTCAGCTGTACGTAGCTGTCTGAGGTAATGATGGTGAAAGTTACTTCAGCAGCTGTGAAAGGGTTTCAGAATAACCAGAAACTGGACAATAAAATAGCAGATAAATCTTTCAAAGAGAAAACAGATAAGTTTTGTTAGCAGACCCAATTCAAACTTCCAGTATGCAGAGATACAGCCTGAACCAGCTATTGCAAATCAAACCCCAATGTGCAGTTCCGGGCCCTTGTCCCAGGGCAAATATAATGGAAGAAACGGTTACAGAAAAAAAATTACAGCCATTAACTCTGAAAATAAGTACTAAAGGGGTGACTATGACACTTGCTCCCAAAGTCCTAAGTGCTACTGAGCAGAGGGCAGTGCCTGAGGGTGTCTGAGACCCCGAGCAGGTGGCCGATGCTACGGGGTGGGCAGGGGTGGGTTTCTCACACACCAGATGCTGAAGCTGCACAACAGCTCTCGGGAAGATGCCAAAGTTTTCACGGTTCAGAAAACAATCAGCCAAATTTGTGGAAGGAAAATTCCATTTGGCACAACCAAAAATGAAGGCATCATTTCTGGTCAGAAGGTCTTTGGACTACAAGTTGTTGCAGTCTGAAAGCATTTTTGGGAAGCACCAGTATCCACTTGTCCTCTCCTTATGCTCTGCCTGCAGGACCTGCTACTGGTAACTGTCAGAGACAGGGTAACGAGCCAGACAGCCCTTTAGTTTGCTGATGCTTGATTTGTATGCATCACTTATAACCAGTATCTTCAACATTTGAGAAAGACCCCAAATGCTAATAAACTTTTGCTACAGCACATCTCATCTCCCCCTAGATTACATTTAAAAACTCAGCAGGAGCTGTTTATCTGCAGGGTCCATGATAGGAATGGAGAAAGATAGTCAGAAAAGCCTTAACTAAATGTGAAAGAGGGCTAAAATATTTTTCATTATGAAGTCCATACAAGTTCTTCACTGAGAAACTGCAACATGCTCCTGTTACGTGTGGACTTAAGGAGGCTATATAACAAGCATAGCTCACCTTAATTCCAGCATACCTTGGTTCTTCAGAGCTTTACTTTGCAGAGGCAGTAATATTAATGTAATTTGGTTTGTATTTGTGTTTGAGTGAATAATTACTATGAATAATTTGTATGTCCTGGGTTGAGAGACACAGGACTAACTTTTCTTCTAATGCTGGGGAAAAATGCACTTTTAGAAGACTCTAGTGTCTACATTCATGAAATATTTACTTTAAAGCCAGCCAGGCTCTGTGGGATTCAGGGTCTCAGTTTTTTTGAGCCTTGCCAGGTGCAGGGACAAGGAGGAGCAAGGCCTGGGCGTTTGACCCAAGCTGGCCAACAGGATTATTTCATAGCATGAACGTCACATTCAATATAAATTAGAAAAGTTTGCTGCGCAGCTGCTCTCCCTTGATGATGGTGGTGGCCCGGACAACTCCTTGCCCCTGTGCCGGACCCCTGAGGCCTTCCTTTCCTCCCCAAGCCATTGCACTCAGTGTCCAACATTTGCTGTCCACTGCTGGGAGTGCACAGCTTCCTGCTGACATAATTGGCTGAGTATGATTCTTGTATATCTTATATCAGTCTTGGGATTAATACTGGTTCTTTAGTATTGTTGTTAACTATTTAGTCTTATTCTATTAAATCTATTTACATTTCAACCCTTGTGTTTCTTTGCATTCCCCAGTTCCCCTGTCCTGGGTGGGCAGGGGTCATCAGGTGGTGGAATAATTGTCTGAAAGACATAAATTGTTATGGGTTTTCTCAAACCATAACATCTATAAAAACAGCGATGCTTTACTTTTTCACTCATTTTGAGATGACTTTCCTTTATCAGACCAGCGTGGCTCAAGCTGCCTGCTCTGATCCTGTAGAAGCAGGCAAAGTTCACTCCAGATGACCTGCTGGAGGATCCCATCTACCTGCATCCTTCAGTCAGACTGTGTCTCAGGAAGGCCTGTGCTCTCACAACATGGACACTCTGAATGTGGTCCATGGCGAGCAATGGTGCTCGATGGACTTGAGAGATGCTGAGCATCCTCTATCGTGGCAGCCCAGCCTGTGGGCATGGTCTTCACTGCATGACCAGCCTCTGAACACACCAAGAGTGAAAAGGCAGATCTGTGGGGCTTTCAGATATGCTGATGGGTGCCAAGTAAACTCTTGCAATGACAGTACTTACAACAGTAATAGAGTAGCAATCCTGCCCAAGCAAGGAAGCTGGGCTCAGACCTGCCAGCAGACAACCTGTCAGCTGTGATTATCACATCCTGGCCTATCTCAGCAGGACTGTCAGTGAATAATTCAGCAATCTAAATGAACACCGTCAGTGAGGCCTGCCGGGGAGGTCCATGCAGTGCTGCACGTGTTTGGTGTGCCAGCTGCTTCTGATTGAGTGCTGTAGCGCTGCCTGCTCATGCCCCAGAGCAGCTCCAGTTGCCAAGATTCAGACTCCAAGGGAGAGGGAAAAGCACAGAAAAATGTTTGATTAGGTGATATGCCTTCTCTATCACCCCATCATCACCTCTGCACATCTCCAGGAAACCTCTGTGTCCGTATCCAGGCGATGAAGAGCTGGGATGAGGCAGACACTGGGCAACTCTTCTGGCACTTTCAAATTTGGTGTCACAGGAGGACGGGTTGGCTTGGCACAGGCTGACTACAAAGCACTGACAATCATCCCAAGAAGCTCAGTACCAGGTGGGAAGCCTGTCAAGCTGCAAGATATTTGCCTTTGAAAAGTTTGCAGCCACTTTCTACTGCAGCAAAAGACCTCAACAAGTCTTAAGAGAAACTGGTATCAAATGGGGCCAGAAGAGAGGGAACACAGACCGACCCCCTTTGTCAGTCTCCTCTTCTGCTCCACCTCAGTAATTCACCTAGTTCCGTCTTTCTTGCCCTGTTTTATCCTGCCCCTTGTCTACTCTTCACTGTCCAGTTTTGATTCACAGAATGACAACATGGTTGATGTTAGAAGGCACCTAGAGTGGGTTACCCAGGCCCATGGCCAGGCCTGGGTAGATTTCCATGAATTCCAGGCCAGAATTCCATGGCCAGGAATCTTTTGAGTATCTCCAAGGATGGAGACTTCACAACCTCCCTGGGCAGCTTGTTCCAGTGCTTGGTCACTCTCACAGTGAAAAAGTGTTTCCTAATGTTCAGAGGGAACGTTCTGTGTTTCAGTCTGTGCCCGTTGCCGCTGGTCCTATCTCTGGCCACCACTGAGAAGAGGCTGGGTCTGTCCTCTTTGCACCCTCCCTTTAAGGTGTTACATACACTGATGGGATCTCTCTGAGCCTTCTCTTCTCTGGACTGAACAGTGTCAGCCCTCAGCCATAGGAGAGATGCTCCTGTCCTTTCATCACCTTTGTGGCCCTTTGCTGGACTCTCTCCAGCACACCCATGTCTCTCTTGTATGGGGGAGTCCAGAACTGGACCCAGCACTCCAGCTGTGGCCTTGCCAGTGCTGAGCAGAAGGGAAGGATCACCTCCCTCAACCTGCTAGCAATTCTTTGCCTAATGCTGCCCAGGACACTCTTAGGTTGCTTCACACTGAGGGCACATAGCTGGCTCACAAATCTTGGCCCTGACCCAGGCCCTGTGCAACGTAGGTCAAATTCTGCTTTCAGCTACTCTCATGGTTTAAGAGGATTTTCCGGATCAGGCTCAGTTTGGCTCCCTTAGCTAGGTCAGTGTGACAGGGCTGGTAGAGAAGCAGAGATCTTCCTCTGAGCTCGTTCATGGCAGATTCATTCAGTGTCACATTTTGGCTGAAAAGGCTTGAGCAACCTCATCAAAACTGAAATGTTGCTCCCTAGAAGTAGCAAGGAGAATGAGGCAAAGAAACACTCTGGAAAGCAATGAGCAGAATAGCAGACAAAGAGCACATCCCTCCACTACACGGGACCAGAAAAACACTGCAGAGTTCACCTGAGGAGAGGTTACCCTGGATGTACTCTAATAGCCACCAAGTTGTTGCCTAATGGACCAACAAGACTGGCTCCTGTTTTTCAGAAAAACGTTGTCTTAGGGGTGAACAATCCATCTGATCAAAAATTAGAATATATGAGAAAAGCGAAGACTTTCAAGAGATACATATTGTAGTGCAATGGTAGAGACCACAGATTAGGACAGGGAGCAATCTTGGCTGTATTAGAATAAGTTTGTTAGTTAAAATTTTCAGAATAAGTCAATTTTGACAGCCTGTTTCATCAGTGACAGTGGCAACTGCAGGAATATTTTCAGTTCCAAGTTTCTCAGACTCCTCAGAGTTCAGAATATGTTTCATTTTTTGCTCTGTTGAGTGGAAAAGGACACTAGTATTTCCTAATGGTACAACGGTGGTGCACTTCATCCATGGTCTGCAAAACCCAGGGACACCTTTGTATTTTCCTATTGGGACATGGCAGAAGGTGCAACCAATTTTGGAGACAACAGCTAGGTGTGGTGCTGCACAGCCCAGTAGGATCATCTACAGATATTCCCAGGTGATTTTTTTGCAGCTGAAAATGTATTTTTTGCCCTTAAAGAAAAAGAAACATATCATCAAAATGGCATTTGCAACTGTAGATGAGGTCTGGAGAAGCAGTCAGTGTGCATTTCAGCCCTCCAGAGCCCTGTGATGTTCGTCTGGGAACTGCTGCTGGGGCAAGAGTGATGGTGGGATTTGAAACCAAGGCCACTCCATGAGAAACCATCTTGTGTGGTTTCCTACCCTGAGGACTGTGGGACCTGTGTCTTTTGGTATAGGAAAATATGCCTTGGCAGTAGTGGTAAGGATGGGGTACAAGCCTGCAAGCCCAATGACCTTCCTGTGCCCCAGCCTGCGCAACTGGTGATTATTTTTGTCCTTTTTCCTGACTGCAGCTTCTGAGATAGAATATCTGAAGATAAGGGTGTTCCAGGGAATGCCAGGCAGAATAAGAGGTGGTCCCTGGCTCTACCTGAGTAAGAAAGCAGGTCTCCTTGTTTCCACATGGCACATCCTCCCACAGTGGCTATGGAGCTGCCAGTGAGGCTGCTGCATCCAGAGTGGCTTCAGCAAATAGGCTTGACCAGTTTTACTCATAAGCCAAATTTGGAATGTTTCCCGGATTCCAATTACCTATGTATAAATATAATGATAATTATGCTACCTAACCAGGACCTCAGAGCACAAAGCTGACAAGTGATGACAACTAAATCCATTAAGAGTGCAAGTGTTCTTCCTCTCTTTTATGAAACAATATTGAGTGATCCCCAAAGAAATCCAGCAACCAGAGACACAATCTGCTAGTAAGTGCTGAGCCCGGTGAAGGCTGGTGGAGAGGCAGAACCAACGATTCCCCCCCAAGGAAGAGCCTTGGTCTACATATCTGGTAGAGGAGCACAAAAGTGGAGAGTGAAAACACTGGTCTTTGAACATACAATATGTTTCATCCATCATCTTAACTTTTCATTTCATTTGAGCTGGGAAATAAGCCAGGGTGGGGGCTGTTCTTTGGCACAGAGGCCAAATGCTATGGCATGGCTTGTACCCGTCGAAAAACTCTTTTGTTTTTCCTGACATACATAGGGTAACCATGTCCAAATTTCTCACTGGACATGGTCCCAGGGCTGTGCTGAGCTCAGCCTGGCACTGGCTGGCCGCGGGGAGGAGCTGGCATGGGGTAAAGCTCAGCTGACAGCCCAGCAGCAGTGTATCACACCAGTCTTGCACCACTACTTGGGTCTGACCCCTCTGCAGAGTCTGCAGGAGGACGTGGTGCCTCTGTGTCCTCATCCCAGAGCCAGAGAAAGCCTAAGACGAGGTCCCTCAACACCATGTTGATGCTTTTTAAAGCAATCTGGTCTACTGGTTTTTCAAACACTTTCTATTTTTTCACATTCAGAGGTGCCAAGCCTCAGGGATGATGAGAAATCCTCAGAAATATGTGACGAAATGCATATACAAGAAAAAAGGGACTCCTCCTAGGCCTCTTGGGAAAAGATCAAAAGTGGTGGTGGTGCATGGGTGTGCTTCCAGACCAGGACTAGAAACCAACACAGTGCCTTCCCATCAAATTCCAGGTATAAAATAACACTAAGAGAGAGGAAGAAATAGCCAGAGCCTTAATATCACATCTACAACTTACAGTGATCAGGAGAGATGCTGAACATCTACATCACCTTCTCTGTCTTTTTGCTGAGACAGTCACAAAGCCTCAAACCCCACCATTATCTGAGCAACCTACTACACTCACTTCAGATTCCCACGATAAGCATTTCAGCTGATGTTTCTATTTTTCCAATAGGTCAACTAATCCCCCACCTGCAACTGTTTTATTAGAGCTGTGTGCGTCCTCCCCTAAGAGCCTGAAATGCCTTGTCTTTGAATGTGATTGAACTGCAAAAGGAACAGTTTAGACCAAAGTCACAGTGTCCTTGCTTTCACTCTGCCTTCATGCCCATCCACCAGAAGCCCTTTGAATGCTCTTTTATAAGCAGTTGAAAGAATTTCCTTTGATGGTTTTCCTGTGCAAAGGCTGCTGTGCCCGAGGAGCCCGCGGCAAGCCCATGGCAAACATGCTACAAAGTCCCACCGTTGGGAATGAGCTGAACAGAAAGGTGCCCGAGTGTATAGATGTTCCAAAAGTAGTCAGAATTGTTGAATATAACCACATCAAATCTAACTGGCTTCTGGAGGGATGAAGAAGAGTCTTATGGTGCTGAGTGAGTCGCCAATATAATGGCAGATGTTGCTTGGTGATGGTAAGCACAGAGATGGGAGGAAAAGACCTAATCCTGTCTCTATGTAAACCATAAAAAGTTCAGAAAATATTAGTTCCCTCTGGAAAAAAATAATTTGGAGCCATTAAAATAAATGGACAATGATGCTTCAGCACTATATGAGTAGAGAAAGCTTAAGGAATTAGAGGAGAATCGGGGAATTAGGGGAGGCATCAGAGCAGGCTGGAGTCTAACAACATGTTACAAGCCACAAGATGTAGTCCCTGAGGAGCAGTTAGTGATGGTGGGACAAGAGCATTATTTCCCTACTCTCATGTAAATAGAGAGCATGCCCACCCCTGTGAGCATGGTGTGCAGTCTAGCAGGAGGCTTTCCATTGGTACTTGAACCCTACTACTCAACCATCCTCCATCTCATCTCCTTGCTCCACATGTTCTTACACTACCAGCAGTAACTGCTCCTCAGTGACTACACCTGGGTGTTGCTAAGGTGTTCTTAGACTCCAGCCTGCTCCAGTCCCTAACCTGGCTCTTAACAAGCTAGACGTGTTTCTTTTACACTCCTCTCTTATTGATTAGTCCCCGTAGCCCCTGATTAAATAACAGAAGCTGGCAAAGCAAGGAAACCTGTGCTGCTGCACTTTTATTTTGATGGGCTGGCAGCAAACTTTCAGCAAACTCACCTGAACCTCTTGGGCAAAGCCACAAGAGCAGATTTTTTTAATCTGTTTGTACAAGGTAGGGTGAGACCCTGTGAGGGAAAAAAAGGCAAGTCCTGTAAAACAAACAGCTAAAGGTAATTCTCAAAGGTTTGGTTTTTCACTCAGCAACTCTGTTACTGTATAGGACAGACCTGAAAAATGAAGAAAATCACATGAATCTATAGACCTGGGCTTTCTACCCTGTTTGCTTGAGCATTAGTCTCGTGTTTTATATACTAGTTTGTTTCGGGATTTGTTACAGAGCTTGTTAGTTTGTACAACTAAATGTTCAATGCATTAGTCTCTTCATCATTTTTCCCATAAAGAAAAGTCAAGTCATATTCAGCTTTTATTTGCTCTTGGCCACTGTGCAATTTTGGGCCATGAAATTTGCTCTTCTATTGGTTTCTTTGTCTACCAGCATGTTGTAACTAGTGGAGCTTTTAGCTAACGTAAGTGAGGAAGGGAAAAAATACCCAAACCAATTTAGAGTGAGGAAATTCACAGGCAGTGTTTGAGAAGGGTGGAGCTGAGCTCCTTAGGGTAAATTTTAAATGGATGGCATTAAGTCTAAGGAAATGAACAAGTTCCAACACCGAATCGCTGCTATCTCTACCAAGGATTTTAAAAGAAGCAACAGCACTATTGGCTACAACAAACTCATTGTCTAAGAGCTCTAAATTGTTTCTCCTCTTACTACAAAAGAGAAGCTAAGTACAGCCAAAAAGCCATGAACACCATTCCTGCAATAAGGATCCCAGCATTTTGGAATCTATTCTTGGCTTTAAGAATAATGAATGTTAGCAATAAAAGTATTTTCTGAAACATTTCCAAACCCGTGTGGTTCCTGCAATAGGTGAAGGTTCACATTTCACTTTACGGAGTTCCAACTAATTTTTCTGTTCTTAAAAGAAACTCAGATGAAACATGAAAAAAAGTAATGACTTTTGCTTATTTGGACTTTCTTGAGTTGGACATGGAACAGTTTTGTATGGGGATTGGAAGTCCAAATGCCCATCCATAGAGCAATGTGTTATCCCTCTTCTTTCTAGTGACTGGGAAAATAATCTAAAATCCCGGTTATATCTAATTTAAATTCACTGAAGTGACACTGACACTAAGCTCCAGTCCTTGTACCAGTTTGGCATACTTTGGGCAGAGGGAAACCCTGTGGTGTGCAGTCCTAGAGCACCAGGGGTGAGTCAGCTCCCACCCGCCTCCTGCCAGGGGCTGGGGAACAACACCTGGCCTTCAAAATTGAGAAATTCCTTTTAACTCACCTCTCTATTTTCTTATTAGATTGTCTGGGATCACTGATCTGCGCTGATGTGCAGTCCCAGACTACGAAGAGACCCAGCCTTGAGGCTAGGATGTAACAGCAACCAGCACAGGTAACCTGAAAACTAGCAAGTTATTTTTTATTTGGGGTTTTGTGGTTTGTTTGGTTTTTTTTTTCATGTCTATTATGTTGTTAGTTTATTTGAAATTGTGGATAATAAATAACGTTCCCCTCCAGAACCCAGTTTTGTTCACTTCTGATGTGTGGCACAAAACTTCTAGTTTCTTTCCAAGTGTTGGAAAATCAGAAGGTTGAAAAGTAAAGTGTGGTTAAAGGCTGGTTTATTGCTGCCTGTTGTGGTTTCAAAGCTTATTTTCTCAGAGGGTTACTTTAGCAGGAATAGATCACTGGTGCATTTGGGAAGTAAATAAATGCAGTTGTGAGTACGTTTGATGTACCAATTTAGGTTTAACACTATGTAAAATGAGATCCTGTACAGGGTACTCTTTACTTTCTCTTACATGGATGCCTAAATCTGAGGATAATTTTTCTTCTCGTGCATAACCTGCCGCCCAGCAAGAGTTTAGAAGATGATACCACTGGTTGGTGGGGTGGGACACACTGCATACCAGACATTTGCAATATATTTCACAAATCCTATGGCATAAAGATTTTCACAGTTCTTATTCTCAAAAAAAAAAATAATAAAGTGAACTATTTTGAGCTATTTGTAACATGGCATTACTGAGCATGAATTTAAAGCACAGCCTTTCTTTAAAGCACAGCTAGGACAAGATGAGAAAAGCTCCAGTTCCTTCCAGAGAACCACCTCCTCTGCAGGGAAGTGAATCACGCCATTCCCAACCATAAGAATTGCTATTGGACCCAGAGGCAGGCAATGCCAGCTCTGCCTTCCTCTTCCTCCGGGCTACAGACTTCACCGCAGAGTTTCAATTAAAAAATTATTCTTGGTCTCTTCCCTGGTTTTATAAACTTTGTGTTTTAAGATCATCCCTGAAGTTTAATTGCTTGCTTTTTTTTGGTTTTGTTTTTTTGAGCCGAACAGTGAAGGGAGCTGAGTAACAATACTATCGGGTTGGGTTTTTTTGTTCTAATTCTTTGGAAAGAAACTTGAAACACTTCACTCCTGGACAAGTCAAAACAGAGCATTTTTTGAACTGTGAAATGAGTATGTCATCAATCGGTACTGAGAAACAAAAGGTCAGGCAAAACCTCTCCCAATTGCATATTTTTACGGATATTGCCCATCATGGTGATGTCAGTGCGACTTCTGTAGAAAAGGGCAGCTTATACCAGAAAACCTGCAGAATCAGATCCAACAGGAGTATCTCATTTTCTCAGAGGGATCATCCTTCCTTGAAAATTTGCCAGTTAAAACATGAGACAGATTTTCCTCCCCAACTTGAGTTTCCTTTACCAGGTGTTCGGGTGTGCTGTTGCCTTCTCCAGCTCTTCTGGAGCCACAGAAGCAGCAGTAAATGGATCATGCCAGCCCCGACTGCTGACCAGGCAGCCACCCCCATTTCTGTACGGGGTGACACAGGAACCGGGGTGAGCCCTCACACCATGCCAGGGTCTGAAAAGGGATTTGAGTTGCCCACAGGTTAAATAACTCCTTTCCCCAGGGCAGCAAGTCAGCCTTGCATTTTGGCACTGCATTCACCATTTTGCATTTGATACCTGTTTTTACAGTAAAATGATATGACAAGGAGAGTGAGGAGTGAAAGAAACATCAGGGATTATACAATTAACAAGAAAATGGTGACACACGTCTGGTAAACAAGACAAAATTAACTGAAAATAGCGGGCAAGTCAGCGAAACAGAAATAGATGGAGGATTTTGTGTAATTATGAACGTAACTGATTTCATACAGACGCTTTTTCATTATCTTCCCTTTCCCGACTCACGGATGCTGCCTCTTACTGCAACAGAATGGAAAGGAAAAGTTGGAACCGTCTTTTCTTGTGGATCTGTTTTATCTAATAAAAACTCTGGAAACACGTTGGATCTCACATTTAAAAATCCATAGGAAAGGATTATCTTGTAACAAATGCTTATTTTTCAAAACGTGGGCATTACACACTGCAGCAGGAACACGCAGAGAGAAGAAGAGTATGCTCTTAAACTAGGGTTTTCTCACGCTGAACCCCAGCTGATTTCCATATGATTTAAAGCAGCTACAGAGTGAGCATAAAACAGATCACTACATACACTCAAACTTGACAAAGAGGAGGTTATGTTTTAAGTTTTTTTAACCTATTTAATTCCTCTTCCTTTTCATGAATACCATTTTTATCAGAGGATCTGAAAAGCCAACTAAGCATCTAGATTCTATTTTAAAAAGGTATCTAATTGAGGAAAGCTGAATCAGCTAAAGGTCTTCCAAAACTGCAATTTATCAAGCTTCCCCCCCCCCCGACAGACGTACTGGCAATAATCCAGGTGGGTGGTTATTTTTCTTCCCTTGCAATAATGCAGTTCCGGGGATGAAAGCAGTTGAAAGAATTTTTTTCACAGTCTTCTTGTAAGTGCTGAAGAGCCTGAACTGACAGTAACAGATTGCTCTAAAAGTTTGCTTCCAGCTCTTATAAGGCACAGCATTTTGCAAAATCCCAGTCGGTGACCTTTCATGGTTTATTGCTTGTCACCTCCTGGTCATCTTCGTATGTTAAGCTCTTGTATGCTTGGCACCAGTGAGGCCCCACCTCAAATACTGGGTCCAGTTTGGGGCCCCTCAGTACAGGAAAGATATTGAGATTCTGGAGCGAGTCCAGAGAAGGGGAACAAAGCTGGTGAGGGGCCTGGAGAACAAGTTTTATGAAGGAACTGGGGTTTTTCAGCCTGGAGAAAAGGAGAGTATGGGGAGACCTTCTCACTCTCTACAACTACCTGAAAGATTGTAGCGGGTGGTGGTCCGTCTTTTCTCCCAAGTCACAGGTGATAGGACATAGGTTGGGAACCGACCTGTTGCAGAGCAGTGTAGGGGAAAGGGATCTGGGTGCCTGGTGGACAGCAGGATGACCATGAGCCAGCACCACGCCCTCATGGCCAAGAAGGCCAACGGCATCCTGGGCTGTATTAGAAGGGGGGTGGTTAGTAGGTCAAGAGAGGTTCTCCTCCCCCTCTACTCTGCCCTGGTGAGACCCCCATCTGGAATATGGTGTCCAGTTCTGGGCCCCTCAGTTCAAGAAGGACAGGGAACTGCTTGAGAGAGTCCAGGGCAGGGCTACCAAGATGATTAAGGGAGTGGAGCATCTCCCATATGAGGAAAGACTGAAGAGAAGACTCTCTTTAGCTTGGAGGAGACTGAGGGGTGACCTCATTAATGTGAAAAGAGTGAGTGTCAGGAGGATGGAGCCAGGCTCTTCTCAGTGACGTCCAGTGATAGGACAAGGGGCAATGGGTGCAAGCTGGAACATTGGAGGTTCCACTTAAGTATGAGAAAAAACTTCTTTTTGGAGAGGGTGACTGAACACTGGAAGGGGCTGCCCAGGGAGATTGTGGAGTCTCCTTCTCTGGAGACATTCAAAACCCACCTGGATGCATTCCTGTGTGACCTGCTCTAGGTGTTCCTGCTCTGGCAGGGGGATTGGACTAGGTGATCTTTCAAGGTCCCTTCTAATCCCTCTTAGATTCTGTGATTCTGTGACAAGAGGAAACAGCTTCAGGTTGCACCAGGGGAGGTCCAGGTTGGATATTAGGAAAAAATTTTTAACTGAAAAGGTTATCAAACATTGAACTGGTTGCCCAGTGAAGTGCTACAGTATTTAAAAGTTGTGTGGTTCTTAAGCAATGTGATTTTAGTAGTGGAATCGGCAGCGCTGGGTTGATGGTTGGACCCGATGATCTGAAAGATCCCTTCCAGCCTAGACAATTCTACGATTCTATGGTATTTGCCACCGATGGTACAATGATCTCCTCCAGGCAGGTAGCTCCTCTGTCCCTGGCATCCGCGGGATGCGCTCCCGGCGTCCTTCTCGCCGTACCCACAAGGGGACACTGCAGCCGCAGGGATGGCGGCTCCGCGCGGGCGCAGCGCTTCCACGCAGGCATTGCCAACCAAACCAAACCAAACCGAAAAAAAAAAGGAAAGGAAAAGGATGTAAAGCGCCCATCATAAAATTCATAGAATTGACATTATAATCACCAGCGCGACATTTACATTCCGAGTTTGCCTTTGCTTCTTCCCACACGCTACCCGAGTTTGCATCTTGGCTGTCATTATTTGCAATTGCCCCAGAGAAATCTGTCATTCCAGCTCCTACCTGCTGCTCTGCATGGTTCAGAGCAAAGCGTGAGAGAATCTCACCACCACCCCCCCGCCGGGCTACACGGAGCCCCCATCAGGCTGATTTTTGATGATGCTGATTTTGTCCCGAAAAGTACTTTTTTTGTTGGTTGGTTTTGGTTTTTCTTTCCCCTCCACGGAGACAAATGAAAATAAATAAATAAAATTCAGTTTAACTTTGTTCCGGACGACGGATCCGAAACGACAGGTGGCTCCTAGCTGCCCTCCCGCGGCACCCCGACCCCCGGGGCGCCCCACCGCTACCCCCGGGGC
>VZTM01028311.1:217609-336194 GCA_013400555.1 Jacana jacana | reverse complement strand
CCCGCCGTCGGCTGTGGGGCCGGAGGAAGGCGGCGGGCGGCCGGGAGCGCGGCGGGCGCGGAGCCTCAACAGCCCCCCGCAGTTCCAGCTGCCCAGCTACCAGGTGTCCATCCCCGAGAACGAGCCGGCCGGCACGGCCGTCATCGTGCTGCGGGCACAGGACCCCGACGAGGGGGAAGCCGGACGGCTGGCGTACTCCATGGAGGCTCTCTTCGACGAGCGCTCTAACGACTACTTCTCCATTGATGCCGAGACGGGCAGCGTGGTCACCGCCCGCAGCCTCGACCGGGAGACGAAGGACACCCATGTGCTGAAGGTGACCGCCTCTGACCATGGCTCCCCACGCCGCCGCTCGGCCACCACCTACCTAACGGTGACAGTGAGCGACACCAACGACCATGAGCCGGTGTTTGAGCAGCCCGAGTACCGGGAGAGCATCAGGGAGAACCTGGAGGTGGGCTATGAGGTGCTGACCATCCGTGCTACCGACGGCGATGCCCCGGCCAACGCCAATATGCTTTACCGCCTGCTGGAGCCAGGAGCTGGTGATGGGGTCTTTGAGATTGACCCGCGCTCTGGGGTTGTGAGGACCCGAGCCCCAGTGGACCGTGAGGAGGTCTCCGAGTACCACCTGGTGGTGGAAGCCAATGACCAGGGCAAGGATCCAGGACCACGGAGCGCCACGGCTATGGTGCACATCACTGTAGAGGATGAGAATGACAACTACCCTCAGTTCAGCGAGAAACGTTACCTGGTCCAGGTGCCAGAGGATGCCCCAGTGAACAGCCAGATACTGCAGGTGCAGGCCACAGATAGGGACAGGGGTAGCAATGCTCAGGTGCATTACAGCATCGTGAGCGGCAACCTGAAAGGCCAGTTCTACATCCACTCTTTCTCTGGTGCCATCGACCTGATCAACCCTCTGGATTATGAGACTATTCGGGAGTACACGCTCCGGATCAAAGCCCAGGATGGGGGCAGGCCTCCCTTGATCAACTCCAGTGGCATGGTGTCAGTGCAGGTCGTGGACGTGAATGACAATGCCCCCATCTTTGTGAGCACTCCCTTCCAGGCCACAGTACTGGAGAACGTTCCTCTGGGCTACTCAGTGCTGCACATCCAGGCTGTGGACGCTGACTCTGGGGAGAACGCCCGCCTGGAGTACAAACTCATAGAGATGGCACCTTCCACTGGAGGCACCCCTGTAGTGGGTGACTCTGGGTTCCCTTTTCAGATCAACAACAGTACAGGGTGGATCACAGTGTCTGCAGAGCTGGACCGAGAGACTGTGGAGAACTATCACTTTGGGGTGGAGGCCAGGGACCATGGTGTGCCAGTCATGACCTCCTCAGCCAGTGTGTCCATCACTGTCCTGGACGTGAATGACAACAACCCCACCTTCACAGAGAAGGTATATCACCTCAGACTGAATGAGGATGCGGCTGTAGGCAGCAGTGTCCTGACCCTGACAGCAGTGGACAGGGACGTTAACAGTGTTGTGACTTACCAGATCACCAGTGGCAACACCAGGAACCGTTTTGCCATCACTAGTCAGAGTGGAGGGGGGCTGATCACACTGGCCTTGCCCCTGGATTACAAGCAGGAAAGGCAGTATGTGCTGACAGTCACTGCCTCTGATGGTACTCGCTTTGACACCGTCCAGGTCTTCATCAACGTCACAGATGCCAACACACACCGCCCAGTCTTCCAGAGCTCCCACTACACAGTGAGCGTAAGCGAAGACAAGCCCATCGGCACCTCTATTGTCACCATCAGTGCCACTGATGAAGACACGGGAGAGAACGCAAGAATCACTTACATTTTGGACGATAACATCCCCCAGTTCCGCATTGACCCTGACACAGGCACCATCACCACCCTGATGGAGCTGGACTATGAGGACCAGGCCTCCTACACGTTGGCCATTACAGCCCATGACAACGGCATCCCTCAGAAATCGGACACAACCTACGTTGAGATCCTCATCCTGGATGCCAATGACAATGCGCCTCGCTTCCTGCGTGACCGTTACCAGGGCTCTGTTTTTGAGGATGTGCCGCTTTCCACCAGCGTCCTGCAGCTGTCTGCCACCGACCGTGACTCAGGCCTCAATGGCCGTCTCCTCTACACCTTCCAAGGCGGTGATGATGGAGATGGAGACTTCTACATTGAACCCACTTCTGGAGTGATACGCACACTGCGCAAGCTGGACCGTGAGAACGTGGCTGTCTACAGTCTGCGGGCCTTTGCTGTGGACAGGGGGAGCCCACCGCTGAAAGCCTCTGTGGATATCCAAGTGACTGTGCTGGACATCAACGACAACCCACCTGTCTTTGAGAAGGATGAATTCGATATCTTTGTGGAGGAGAACAGCCCTGTGGGCTCTATTGTGGCACGGATCAGTGCAGCTGACCCTGATGAGGGGACCAACGCACAGATCATGTACCAGATTGTAGAAGGGAACATCCCTGAGGTCTTCCAACTAGACTTGCTCAATGGAGACCTCACGGCCCTCATGGACCTGGATTATGAGAGCCGGACAGAGTATGTGATTGTGGTGCAGGCTACTTCGGCCCCTCTCGTGAGCCGGGCGACAGTGCACATCCGCCTCCTGGACCAGAACGATAACCCGCCTGTGCTGCAGGACTTCCAGATCCTCTTCAACAACTATGTGACCAACAAGTCTAACAGCTTCCCCTCTGGCGTGATTGGCAAGATCCCGGCTCATGATCCTGATGTGTCTGACAGCCTGGCCTACACCTTCGTGCAAGGCAATGAATTAAACTTGCTGCTTTTGGACTCTGCCACTGGGGAACTCAAACTTAGTCGCGATCTGGACAACAACAGACCCTTGGAAGCCCTCATGAAAGTGTCAGTCTCAGGTAAGCAAGTGTTCGAGGTTCATAAAGCATGTAATTCTGTTTGTCAGAGCAGTATGGGGGCATGGGCAGAAACAACCCGCTCGCAGGTCAGGGCGCAGCTTTTGCTTTCCTGAGGCAGCAGTTTATCTGTGAACTTTCTGGAGAGGAACCACAAAAATGCATCAAGCCCATGTGCTGTGGACTGAAGTGGTGCGTTGAAGTTGTTTAGTAGAGGTGGATCACAAGGGTGAATAAAACCAAGTGTGTGTGTTTACTTATATACACTCCCTCAGTTTAGGTGGTACCATGGCTGAAGCTTTTCTGATGTGGTTCCGTAAAGGTAGTAAATACTGTAACTTGCAAAGAAGCAGGGAATGCACACGTAGCTCTAACACCACCTCCCCTCCCTCTTTTTTTCTTTTTTTTTTCCTCTCTTAAAAAAAAAAAGTTGAAATTTGGCTCCTCTGCTTTTTAGGAACAAAACATTCTTATTCTCTTCTGCATAATTGGAGTTTTTGCTGGTGTATCCTCAGACCTCTGGCCAGGTCTCCACTGGCGTGGCCTGGGTGGATATGCAGAGCTGCTCTGGTTGGCGTTGCAGGCATGTGTTCCTGTGGGAAATGGCAACTTGGAAAGCCATGAGTTACGGCTGTGTAATGGCTGTGTAATGCAGCTAATTGCACCGGGCTTGCTTTAGGAGAGCTAGGGGCAAATACAGCCCCAAATACTGGCCAAATACAGCCCCAAAATCAGCGCTGCCAGGGGGAGGGAGAGGAGGGAAAAGGGAGGGGTACTGTAGCATTAACTTCCTTCCTAATTGGGGTGTGTGTGTGAAGACTCTTCGATATTGTCCAATATATACTTTTATATGAGCACGTATACGCTCTCAGGATATTATTCTTTTTCTGCTCGGTTGCTTGTTTATCATGGAATTACTTTTTATGCCTCTAATTGTGGCATCAATCATGCAATGAGTAATTTCCTCTGCAGGTGCCACTCTATAAAGTTTACTGTGGACCTGATCCCATACTTGTGTTGACTTTCAGAGGTTTAACCAGATACATTCCTCACTGCCTCTCTCTGCAACCTAAAGCTAATATTTGTATTCTTCCAGCAAAAATCCAGCTGCAAGTACTAGGTACATAAAATGACACTTTGGGAGATGTTTCTTTTCATATGGTTGTATTAAAAATAATAATAATCAAACTGTGGCATAATCCTGGCAGTGCTGGTTTTACTGTAAGAAGTCTTGGTGTGTGCTGGAACCTCGGGAGAGAGAGCCATGCTCTCCCTCGGGTTTGCAGGCTTGAGGCCCTTTTTGCTTCAGCAAAATGAAAGTGATATAAAGTGAAGTGATTGAATTTACTGTGGTGCGTCACCTGAGAAGCCACTCCTGGTCTTTCCAAAAGGCTGGGGGGCAGCTGATGTGGTAAGGTAGCTCACAAATGCAGTTTCCATGTCCTGTGAGGACTTGCAGAAAAAACAGACAGTTGGCTTGTGACCTTAAAGAAAAACATTTGGATTAAGGCACAGGTGATTGCATGGTCATTGTCTGCCTCTACCAGTAGCTCTTTATCTAGTAGCAGTAGATAAGAACGCAACTTGGAGCAAAAAGCTTGGAAAAGTCATTTGGTTAGACTAGATGAAGAATGTGCTCAGGAAAGAAGAACAGAGGACACACACCATTCCTTTCTCAGTCTAATGATGTACTCGGTTTAAGTGGATGAAATCCCAGGTAGGAATGAAGACCTCTGTTTTCTTAAGTAATAGGAGCTGGATCATTCCAGCATCGTTTTCATGTTTGGTGAAGGTGTGAACTTTGAAACTCTGTTGTGCTCTTGATCAGAAATGCCTGTCTGCTGCATGTCTTGAGATATTTGAAAGATGAAAGCTTTTTGTGGATAGGATTTTCAAATACTTTTGGCAAGCGCTGAACTCCATTTGATGTTAATTTGGAGACATTTGCTGTTTGGAAATGGCAGGGTCGGAGTTTGGCAGTGTGTGGTTGTGTCCAGGAAACTCTCACCTGCCTGCTTTCTCCAGTATATCCGATGCAGTCTTTAAAATAAAAAAAACCCAGAAAGACAGAGAAGCAGCTCAGACAGAAGTGCTCCACAGGGTTATCTCTAAGTGTTGCAAAATACCTGCAAATCATCTGCTAAAATGACCTGCCAGTTAACTGCAAAAAGTGTCTGTGGAGTAGCCATTAACCTCTCAACCCAGACAAACACCAAGTCCTGCCCTACTCACGGCTGCTCCTCAGGTCAGGGGAGGGTTGGAGGGTTGGAGTTCTTTATGAACTCGGGGAATTTGTTCTGTTTACCAGTCGGAAGTAACGCCGCTGCTGCAAAAATCTGATTTCCACCGAGTGCCGCGTTGTGGCGCGGAGTGTGCGAGGCGTGTGAGGAGCCGTGCTACTCAGCTCAGTGACTTTGAGAGTCTGATGCTTGGCTAAAACCAGCATTCTGCCATTTGGCTTGGGGATTGTTCAGATAAGCGTGGTGACTTTGGCCTTCTGCATATAAACAAAATGGAGCTAATCCGTTTCGTAAAACCTGAAAACGGCACAGTTGGTGTTTAAAGTTTACTCTTAACAGTGTAAACGTCCTCAGAAGCTGGGTGGGACGGTGGGCAGCCCTGGGGCAGGCTCTGCCTTTGCCCTGGTGCCACCATACCTGCTTGGCTGTGCCCCCGCTGTTGGCCAGGAACCGACCCAAGCAGAGGAATGAGGAATGTGGGTGGTGTGGATATTAGCATTTTGCTTTGGGTCGGGAGGGAGCTTTTGAAGTTGGTCTCTTTTGAAGTGAATCTTTCTGGGTGCCCCTCTGCCTCTGCCTGGCATGCAGAGCCGTTTGAGTGAGCAAACCGGATCCCTTTCGGGTGAAACTAACCCAGATGTGCTCCAGGGCTCCCTTAAAAAGACATTCTCCTTTTTCAGTTGTACGTTCAAGGCTTTCCTATAGAAAGGTAGAGGTTGGCCTTATATTGCCATGCCTGCGCATTGTGTCCATAGCTTTATGTTGTTTTAACAACTGGGGTGAAACCTGGACCCTGCTGAAATCCTGCCCTTGCTTTCCAGGGGGGCAGGATTTTACTCTGGGCTTCTGAAACAGGTGGTCAAGAGTTGATCAGTCTGTGATTTCTTAGTGTCAATAATAAATATTTGACTTAAATTGACAGGATCATTTAAAACATTACTTTTTGTCCACAGTGATGGTCACAGTAATGTTAAATTGGGATTTGTTTGGTCAAAAAATGGGTTAAACATTACTGGAGTCACATGGCACTCGCCCCTGTTAAACATTACAGCCTGGTCTCCGCCGGTGCTGGGGAGGGGGGAAGGCTGGTGCTGGCCTCAGTTTTGCACAACTGTGGCACAAGTTTTCCTGGGTATCACGTTGCAGGCGCTGCTGGCACCTGCTTGGCTGTGCTGCCACACCAAGTCCCACTTATCATCCAGGACAGCTCGCTGGGGTACAATAGATGTTCCTCTGGGAACCCAGCCTCATTCACCAGGGCAGACAAAACCCCACCGGATCGTACGCTGCAGCTTTTGAGTGCTCCAGATAAATGTGAAATATCACTATACAGCATACAATTTGGGGAAGGTAGTGCCCCTGGCGCAGTGAGGGATAGACACCCAGCCAGTTCTGAGGGCATGCGAGCTCAAGTGTCACCTTTTACATTTCTTTGGCTTTTAATCTCCAGTAGCACTTAGTGAGGTTATTGACTATTGGCAAATACAAATTAAGATAGAGCTCTTTTGTGCTGCAATAAACTTGGGATTTTTGCTCAAGGCTTGTTAAAGGATCTTCATTATTATTGTAATTTGGAAGTCATTATGGTAATGATCCTGGATCTCCAGCTCTGTGCCTTCTCCATACAAATGTAACAGAAGGCACAATACTTCGGTTTAGCCTTTCCGATAAAGGTAAGGCCACAGCTGTGCCTGAGATGCCAGGCNTGGTTATTTGTGTGTGTGGAGATTGGGGATTAAAGGGAAAAGAGAAACTACAGGGAAAAGATGTCTCTGTAAGCGCAGGACACTTTTGGAATGGAGAGTAACTGATGGGGATACTGGCTGGGCACCTTGGCAGCATTGGGCTTCGAGCCCCCACTTTGGGGACCGGGATTGGAGGGGGCTGCTGGGGCCTTGTGAGTTTTGGAGGGGCAGATGTGTAGTTTCTTTTAGGGGTGATGCTTCTGGCTGCCTGCAAGGACTTGCTTTCGAGGTCAGCAAGGGGCAGGTAGCTCCTGAACTGGTTTCCCTGGGCACCCCCCAGGAAAACACATTCCCATTGGCAGTTGTGGAATCCCTGTGGGTTATACAATTGGAAGATGATGGAAACAGGTGGATGGAGGCTTTTCTTTTTCTCTCCGAGTGGCAGCAGGGCTTGTGCATGCTTATGTTCCCCGGGACTTTGGGTACTTGTACTTTGCACAAGCATCCTGCACTGAGAGCAGAGAAAGCAGCAGCTTGAAGGCTGCAAGGACCAGGACCTTGTTTAGAAAGATGGTGTGATACTATGTGAGCTGAGAGATTGCAGCCTGGGTTGTTACTTGGTGTGTTAAGGGGAGCTGAAGTGAAATGGGACCCATAATGGTTAGTAGTAGTGGTTTTGAACGCCTCTTTATTTTCCTAACACACATTTATTTTCCCAAAATAGCAAAGCAAGGGTAGTGCCCATAATTTTAAAGTTAGGGTAGCTCCTGGATCTGCTGTGGCTATTTAAATCCTTTACTGCATCCATATAGGTTTTATCCTATCCCATAGGTGAGATGCGTAATAGATGTGTGTCCCCTCCCCACCAGCCTGCAGGAATTTGACTTTCCCTCTTCAGCTGTATGACCTGTTCCAGCTGATAAAAAGCTGTTGCTGCCTTGTTGCTTTTGTGTGTGCTTCCCTTCCACTTCATCCCTGGATTTCATAGGAGTGGCGTATTTTTGTTCCAAAAGACAGGATAACATCTATGGCTACGAGAGGAAAAATATTTGGTGGAAGGCTGACTGACAAAGTAACTTTTTACTGAGATAAAAGCTATCTTCTGCATGGAAATAAATATGGAGTTATCTACAGCCAAAGCTACTGTAAATAAGCAATTCCTTTGCTAAAATAGTTATCCCCAGTAATAAAAAAATGTTTATCACAGCACACTTTAGAAAGTAAATGAGAGGTTTTATCTCAGGTAGAAGCTATTTTGTCAGTCAGCTTCTTTCAGAAAATGCTCCTGTGCAATGTAGCTGTCACTAAAACTGTTTGGTTCTCCCTGTTCCTGTCTGTGTGCGGCTGTAAATTCCCAGATTTTATTACGCAGTTTTTAGCAGCATATTTCTTCCCTAGTATGTCTGGGTTGAAGCACACACAGATCGTGTTTCTTAACCACGTCCCACAAACTGAAAATGTGAACCATAAATACGAGAGGTCACAATTGGTTCCTGCAGAAAAAAACATAGTGTATGTCAAAGCCCTGCATAACCCCAGATTCAGCAATGCTGTTTAAAAGACCATGGGCATGTTTGTATTTGCAGCATCTTTTTGTTAAGATTTCCGTACAAGCTATTGAGTTGCCTTGATTGAGAGGATACGAGAAAATGGCTTACTGAGATTTCAGGGCTTTGGGGCTGCTTTTCTACACACTTTGCTCAGTGTAGCAATAACTTTATTTTAATTTTTTATTGCCTACATGTTGATGCATTTCTCAGTGATTTCTGGGAAAGAGGGAGGCTTTAGGATAACCAGCAGAAGGTAGAAGAAGACTGAGAGTGAAGATGTGAGAGGGAGAAAAACCTACTAGATTTTACTTGGTACTCTAGTCCCACGGGATAGGAATTAAATTTAGAGCAGTATGATGGTGGGATTGCCGGGAAAATTTTTTTCCCCTATTTTCAAATTATTTGCAAATGAGGAGATAGTTTTAATAAACACTTTTAAATTTAACTAGTAATTGGGTTTTGGTTGTTTTATTCTTATATTGTTATTTTCTTAGCTTCAGGATGTATTAATGAATTGGTTTCTGTGGTGTATTCCCTTGTTGTGATTTCCTCTTAGAAGCCACTGAAGTGCTCTTACTTCTGATTTGCAGGTTGTGAAGGATCCTCTTCTGTTCTCTTGTTCTGGTTACACGTTTCCTTGCAGTTCAGAATTGGTTGAGGCTGTGGAGCCTGCTGCTGAATGCCAAATACAGAATAAACATTGAATTGTTGTGAGGGATAATGACAGAAGTACCCTTTGTTTAGAATACAGGAACAGTTTTCTAGGTTTGGATGTTAGGACGATAGTAAGTCTGCAGTGGAATTAGTGATGGGGAAAGTAGGTGATGTAAAGCAGTGGGATTTTATACTTCGTTATCTCTGACATCCCAGGTGCTACCTGAGGAAGTGGCTGGCTGCTGATAAAGTGTATAGTTTTACATTTACTCACTGAATGGCCCATTTTCCTTCAGTGTATAGACAATATCTTGAAATTCCCTTTCATTGTTGACTCCCATCTTTGAGCTGAATGTTTTTCTCAGACATCCCACAACTGAAGAAAGTAATGCTGGGTTTTAAAGCATGACATTAGTGAAGGTAGGTAGCATGCTAACCACTCTTCTAGTAGGGCTTTTACTGGTGGAACCCGTAGCAGACTTTTTGATGGGAGCCCAGACTTCCTCACATTTCCACCAGTCTGGTCAAAACGTTGCCCTAGTGTCTCCCAACATCTTGCAAGGTTGGGATACTCATCTGTGGTCTCCTGCCTCCTCCTCAGGGTGTGCTGCCAGTCTGCAGCTGATGGGTTGTCTCGGTTGTTTTGGCTGGCTAGGTGCTCGGGGTTCATGGGTTCAGGGGCATGTGATAGCACGCAACACCCATGACCATGTTTACAGTTCAGCCAGACATATAGCTGCTGCATATGTTGGCATAGAATCATAGAATGGTTCGGGTTGGAAGGGACCTTAAAGATCACCTAGTTCCAACTCCCCTGCAATGGGCAGGGACACCTCCCACTAGACCAGGTTGCTCAGGTAGCTGAGGTCACTTTCATCTAGTTATTTTGGGTACAGGCAGCAATGGCTGCACTGTAGCACAGCTTTGGCTTGCCATTCCACTGGGCCCCTCAATTCCCTTGTAGCTCAGTACAAAAATCATGGGAGCGTGACCGCTCTAAAAGCTGGGAGCAGAGTTACTTTACAGGGAGGAAACAAGCAAGTGTGAAGCAGAAACGTTCTCTAAACCTACGTGCTACAAATACGTTTTCAATATTTAGGAGCGTAGGCAACTCTGCCTTGTGAAGCTCATGCATGGAAGATGAGTAAAGGGAGGATCAAATGTCAGACACAAGATCCACCCTCTCCATCCCTTCTCTCTTATAAGCCCTCAGGATTTTGAGAGCCAGTTGGTGGGGACAGACTTGACACTTTTAAGTGCTTGAGATAACACGGCAACTTCTCTGCTTACCTGGGTATTGCCTAATTTACAGGATTTGGGCAACTGTCTCTCTTGGCTTCCTTTGGTGTACTGACTTGTATTTCCAAAAATATCTACAGAGAGTCTCTAGGAAATGTAGGAGGGTTAGAAGAGCTGAAGATATTCAGATCTGATCTAATGACCCTTTTTGGCAGTATTCCATGTTATAGTCTTTCTGTCCTGGTTTTTGTGGGAATGATGATGTTTTTAGCTAAAATAGTACTCCAGCTACTCTGAAATCAACTTCATCATTTAAGATACAAGTACGGTAATGCTGTCTTTTATGAACGATAGGCTTTTTTGTTGTCTGCTCCTTTTTTATGAGTACTTGGCCAAAAGATTGCATAAACCAGAGTACAGAATAAGTTGAAGGGCTCAGTTCTTCAAAGCCTTGTTCACAGTGATTGTCCACTTGAAAGAAAGAACATCTGAGACCCAATTAAATTAAGTTTTGCCACTTTGTGTTCCTGTGACAAGTGAGATTTTTATTACTTTTCCCCCCAGTGCAGCTCTTTTTCCAGTGTTGAAAAACACTGAGCTATTTATAGGTGTAGCCCAAATTTCCAAAAGGGGCAGGATGTAATCTTCATGGAAAGTTTTGAAATCTGCCATTGAGTGATCTCTTGTTTGCTTGGCGAGATTTGCCTAACACCTTTTTTTTTTTTTTGCAAGACCTGGGTGCATGCACTTTGGTTGTGATTTCATTGCAATGCGTTGATTGAAACAGCCCTGTTGAAGGTACAGCTTGGCTCCTGTGGTCAGATTTGCATCACCTACTGAAATCACCCAAGAAATCAGGTGTCTCTTCAAAGGTGGTCTTTTAGGTTGCAGCTGTGATCGGTTGGTAGGCTAGAGAGCTGCTGTCTGGAGATGCCCATCTCACCCCACTTATTAAGGAGGGAACATAAATGACTGAGTTAAGCTAATGGCCCTGTTATCAGGTGGCTGAAGCTCAGTGGGATGAACCCACCCTGAATGTGTGTGCCAGGGCGGAAGGGTTTGTTTTCTTTTGCAGCGATGATTGTACTTATTTCTGTTTCAGCAAACTACTTGTAGTAACAGGCTTAGCAGACTGGATGGAAAGGGGAGGCTATCGTTCACAAACAGAAAAATGTTTTGCCATGAATAGTGTTGGGAGCGACTAAATATTGTCTGGAGTTTGAGTGAATGGAGGAGGAAAGTATGCTTTTATGGGGATTTGGCATCCAACAAAGAAATAAAATTTTAAAATACTTCAGAAAGATGATCCTTGCACTTGAAAAATAGCAGTTGGACAGAAAAGTAGGATTTACTGGAGTGAAAGGAAAACTTTTGGACTTTGTTTCAACAAGTCATTAAAGCTGCTAAGCTGTAACCACCTTCGTATTTTTTCCAGTGCTTACACATGCCAAGCACAAAAAAGCAAATAAATGAAACGGTAAACCTGTAATAAATCCTCAGGGGACCACATAATAAACACAGACATGTTACGCTTATCAAACATGAAGGAAAGTAATCTGTTTTCAACACTGTTGCCCAACACATGGGCTGCTACATTCCGTCAGGTCTCCAGCACTTTTGGAAATTATGCATCCGGTCAAAATATTTCAGGGCTTATTGAAGGAAGGAGAAGCCATTGCTGACAACCGTTGTCAACGTGGCATCTCCTGCCTGCTGTGGATGGAGTCTGTGGGCTATATCCAGTTTCAGGAAGAAGCAAAAGCATCTGGACCCCACCAAAAGAGGCAAAGCAGGGACTTCATTACCAGATTCCACTTTCACAGATGTGATGGCCAGCACCTAGCAATCTGTCTTTGCTGTTTAATCCAAAGGGCTGTTAGGTTTGGAAGCAAGTGTGCTCAAGGTGACTCTCCATAGCTGCCATGCCACTGGAGCATCAGTATGGGTACAGAGAGCTGCCGCATCCCTTGGGTTTGCTCTTTGCTTTCACTAGCTCCTGATCAGACTCCTTGACCCTATTCAAAGCTGATGTTAAAAAGTCACTGAGTTTATTGGATTGAATTCCTGTCAGCACTTTTGGACTTTCTGGGAACTGGTCCAGCCCCTCGTTTACTTGTGTGCTTGCAGTGATGTTTGTGCTGGGTCTATTTCTAAAGAAGACCTTTTAACATCCAAGCTGTGATTTTCATTTTTTATAATTTATTTATTTATTTACCTATCTCAAGTTTAAATTGTGTAAAAGCTGTCTTACACTAGTCGTTGCTTATTTTAGCAATGACTAGTGTAGGTTGCCAGCCCCCAGATGCTCCGGGCACAGCTCAGCTAGGAAGAGGTATTCGGCACCTTTCACAGCTTAGGTCCAGCAGAGGACTTCTATCTGACCATCAAATGCTACAGCCCCTCAATTTTAGGTGCCTGTTCCCTGCAGTGGTATCCTGTTTTAGGCAGTTAAGTGTCCTATAAAGTGGGAGTACTTGAAATACCATCCCGCTACAGCTTAGGCACTTCACTCAGCACAGCAATCAGGGCACTTAGGGAAGGCAGAGATGGGCTGGGCTCCAGCCCTTAATCTCAAAGCTCTTACTGTGCTGTACATTAAAGAGGAGCCGAATAAGGTACAGAAGCCATTGTGGAACTCACATTTCCCATCTCTTTAGTAAGTGCCATAAGCAACGGGGTCATGCTCACGCTTGCAGGCCACCAGAGAAGAGGCTTTCTCTTTCATGCTCCTGTATGTGGGCACCTCCGCCTCAGTCGAGCAGTGGTGTGAGCCATCTGGTTTTCACCCTCAGCTGCTGGATTTTGTTTAGGCCATAATACAAGCTGGACCATGAACCACACCAGGACTAGGTCAGTTCTGGATGTAGCCAGGGAGTTGGCTCTTCCCACCTGTGCACTCAAAGGTAAAATAAACGAGAGCACCAGGGCTTTCCAGGGAGTACTTTCCTATTGATCAGAGTCCATTTGTCTTCTGGCTGTGTTTGTAAGTGTATTTTTTTTTTATGTGGAACGGCCCCCAGATGGGCAAAAGGGTCAGTTATGGAAGGATTCACGGGCTCAGATTTAAATTACGCCGCTAAATATCCAGAGTTCAACCCGTCTTTGCCTACCGTTTAATCCTCTTTCCCACTGCAGTTTGCCGTGATGATAGACTTGCTAGTAATTATCAACATGTTGCCACTCGTCGCTTGGATCCTGTAGCTTTTCCCGCAGTGTGCTCACTGACGCTGCAGCTAGCCCGCGTTCTCCTGACACATTCAGTAGAGGTCTCTTGGCAGCGATGGCTGGGTTGAACTCTCCTGTTGGTTGACTCAGTTTCCCTTCTCACGGGGTGTATATCTGATGCTGGCCTCCTTTTATTGACACGGTGTAATTTACCAATGCGTGCTCTGCATGATGAGCTCTCCATCTGGCAGATAATTGCCTGCTAGTTTAAATCCCGTCTTAACTTCAGTTTCTCGAGATCACAAAAGCTGCTGGTGCCTTCTGGTTGGTTTAGCAGGCTGTTTGCAAAAGGATTCGTTACCAGCTAAAGCCATGTGGGCAAGTTTCTTTGAGTTTTTTGGAATGTTATGTGAGACGAGTGAACTTTTAGGTCCTGCTTACTAAGCTACCTGACCTTGTTCTGCATTGAGTTTGGCCATCTAACCACATAGGTTTGTTGACCAAGCTGCTGACAGCAGGGCGCTGGTTGTTTGCACTGGTTATGCAAAGTGGAAACCCCAGGTACATTTTAGGACCTGGTGGATGCTGAAACCTGTTACACAAAACATGCTGGAGTCCTTCTTTCCTTCTTCCTTATCTTCTCCCCTATTCCTTGGATCCATGTGCTGTTCTGCAGTGAGGCGCCGCTGCAAGTTTGTACAGGGCTGTCTGTGCACAGCGGAGACTTGCAGGGGCTGCTTTTGTAATACCTGCTGTAAGTAATGAGGATAACCACCAGACGCTGACTGCCCTGTGAGATGGCCAGATAAGGCTGGAGGCACTGGGGACCACCTCGGGCCCAGCCTATGGTGTGTCCAGTGGGCACTGGGAGCCAGCAGGTAGTTGCCCACCGGGCAGGGTGCTTGTTGATGGAGTGACAGCATCTTTCTCATGGCCTTCCCTCTTGCCTTCAGGAGGGCAGGGCAGGTTTATGTACCCGTCACCCTCTTCTGACCTCCATGCTGTTATTTGCTATTAGGTGGGTGTGCTGGCCCAAGGTGATGGGCAGGGTCTGTCGCTTCCAGGGATACCCTGTGAGATGCTCCCGGTGAAACGGTGACAGCCATCACGTCACGCATGCAGCCCTTGTACTCCCAGTGGCCTTTCTGGGGCTGAGACCTCAGCCCTGCTGGCTGCAGGTACAATATCCAAAGGGTTTGCCACCACAATTCTTTGTCCCTCTCCTTGCACAGGATCTCAGGGGCCATGGAATGAGGTGGTGACAATCCCACAGAGGTTTTGCTGCTCGGCACAGGAAGTCGTGGGATGTCTGTGGCCAGCGCCAGGATGCAGGGCAGGCTGCACACTGGATGATGGTGTATGTCATCTTTACAGTCTGTGGGAGCAACACCCTTACCCATTACCTGTTAATTTGGCCCAGTTCAGGTGTAGATAGACTATATTTTTTTCTTATCCCTTATAGAATCATAGAATGTTCCAGGCCAGAAGGGTCATCTAGTCCGACCTCCCCACAGTCAGCAGGGACACCCCCAACTAGACCAGGCTGCCCAGGGCCCCGTCGAGCCTCACCTTAAATATCTCCAGGGAAGTGGTGTCAACCACCTCCCTGGGCAACCTGTTCCAGTGGTCCACCACCCTCATAGTAAAAAACCTAGTCCGGATATCCAACCTAAATCTGTTCTTCTCCAGTTTGAAGCCATTGCCCCTCATCCTGTCACTGCAGACCTTTGTAAACAAACCCTCCCCAGCCTTCCTGTAGGCCCCCTTCAGGTACTGGAAGGCTGCTCTGAGGTCTTCCTGGAGCCTCCTCTTCTCTAGGCTGAACAACCCCAACCTTGTGACAAGTTTTAGTTGGCCATACTGTCTGCTTCCTTCAAGCTCCCTTATGGCTCAGCTAATATCTGTGTCTGGGACTTTATTCAGCTTTAAGAGGCTTTAAACTAAGAAATTCCTGTTTACTTACCAACAACATTGATGGATGTGACCAATTAATGGCAATAAACTCAGGTGAGAACTGAGAAACAAGGACATTTTTTCTATTCTATGCAGTGAACTTGTTTGTTTTGTATGAATGAGTTTTACAAACCCATGTACAATCTGCTTTTAAAATATGTCCTTTGCCAAGCAGTTGGGATTTCTTAAGCTGAGATGACTGATTCACTCCTTGGCTCAGCCAACATGCAACAGACTGTGCTGAAGTTGAAGTGCTGAGATGATCAGATAAAATTCTTCACTCCACTGGTGGCAGCTGAGCATCCATCCCTTCTTTTCTCCTGGGGGAAAATCCTTCAGGAGAGGCTGTTTTGCCTGCTCTGAGGTGGTGTCAGTGACTCTCTGGGTTTTTGTTCTGCATCTCCTTGATCAGACTATAGCTGTGAAAAGATCCCATTGCTCTTTTCAGGGCTTAAAGGGAAAGTGAAGTAACAACTTTGATGGCCAGTTTGAAAGCTTTTTCAGATTGTGAAGCATCCCATGGCATAAATAACTTTACACATACCATAGGGATGGTGTTTTTTAGTGCTGTGTAAAGTTGGGATATTGTGCATTTTCAAGTATTTAAATGAACTTACGTGAATGCCTAATAATAAGAAAAGACTAATTAAATTGTATTCCTGTGCCGAAGCTGAATTTAAAAGAAATCAGTCAGAGATTTCAGCAGTTGTGAAATTTGCAGTGTTGTTCTTTGCACTGTAGAGCCTTTGTGCTTACTGCTGTAGTCATATTTCACGACATTGCCTAATATCTAGCAAGGTGTGTTCTTGGCTCATTCAGCAGGTAAGGCTCCCTCAGGGTCACCAAATCTCTCCATGTACATAGCAGAGAGCTCAGCCTGATGATTTTACAGCCACGCGCCTGCCTTTCCAGAGCTTTTTACTTTTAGCGGTAGTTTTCCCTTTTATGAGACAGTGATTCTTAAAAGCAGGTCTCTGACCAGTTTTGTGACCAGTGTCATCCCCCTTTGCTTCTCACTCTTGGCAGGCAGCAGCTGAATTGCTGGTGGCCCATCCTGGGGATGGGTTTTTTGCTCTTGAACTCCTGCTCCATCCTCATGTTGTGGTGGGAGAGGCTGATGGGTGTAGGCACCTTGCAAAAATGCTCAGGTCCTGGGATGGGAGTTCAAGCTCGCAGCTGAGAGATGGTCTTCGAGCAAATGAGATGCTGATCCATTAGAGCATCAGGGTAATTTAATACCTTTTGGAAAGCACAATAGGTAATAAACCCACACTAAGAAATCACCACTGCTTCTGTTCTTTATTAGACATCATAATTTATTTGCCATTTCTGTTCTTAGGCATTTCGTAGCATTTAATTTTCTCTGTGATAATTTATGAGTCATGAAATCTCTTGGAACAGGGTAGCCTCCGTGTGATGGCTTTTCAGCACCTCTTGCATTTCTGTCAGTTGGATTGTGTGTCGCTGCTTGTTTACAGGCAACGCTGCCGCTTCCCTGAGAAAAGCAATATATTGTTACTTGGGTGTGATGTGCCAGGACCATGCTGCCCTCTCTTTTGAGACAGGCCCTCCACCTACTTATCTGAAGTGCTTACCAAATACTGGGATGGAAAAGTATTCCATTTTCTGAAATGGCACTATTTGGGTGACTTAGGTTTCTTGTCCAGCCACTGCCTGTGTGTTTGAGTTGGTTCAGGAAGCTGGCAGCTGAAAAACGCGTTGGCGCATGAGGCTTTCACCGCAGGGGTTTGTTAAGTGGGATGGGTTTATCAAAGAAAATAAAGTATTACATGCTGTTATATGAGGCACTGCGAATATCTCTTCTCTGTACTATCCTGATAGTTCCTACTCAAGAAAAGCTAATTTATATGGTAAAAAGGACAAGTTGGGGAACAGATAATTTGTTTCACTGGAGGTATCATTTATGGTAGAGGATTGCATCTTTCATATTGCAAAATGTAAACCAAAGAGGACTGTGATTGCTACCTACCTCTCTGAAGTGCTTATGGAAAACAGAGTTAAGAGCAGAGCAGTTTAAAGGAAAAAAAAAAATCTGTAAGTGAACTGACTCTCAATAAATTTAGATGGGATCTTAGAAGGGTGTTTGAAATCTGTAAAGCAGCAAATTTCTGGGACAAGCTCTCTGTGAAGGGATCCAAAGAAGTGTAGCTGGGTTTAAGATGAAGCTTGATAAATTAGTGAACACTTGATAGTTTATAAGTAGTATTATGTATGTACAACACAGTTCCTTGAGAAGCTTGTGTGACTAGAATGTCAAACTTGGTGGTGGGAAAATTATTTCCAGTTGTCTTTTTGCTGCAGGAATTAAATACACACGTTAACAAATTGTAAATGCATTAGCCCTTTGAACTGCCTGAACTTGTGTAAGCTGCTGTGTATTGATAGCAGCACTGCTATCTTCTCCTAAAAGTGGTATCAAAAGAAGATGAAGAATCTACAAGGCAGTGTGGTTCAATAGATAAGTGAATGGGGCTGGAAGTTACTCACAAATGTCATAGGCTACAAGTTGCAGCAAATCTGAGCCAATCTTCCCTCTGGCTGCTAGAGTCCTTCCCTTCCCAGCACCTGTATGACCTTGTGCTGGGCTGTTTCCATGCACCGAGTTGCTAAAAAGCTGACCTGCTTTTGAAAAAAAACCCCAAAAGTCTCTAGAAAGTCCTTTCAACAGATGAGAAGATTATGCTGTCTCTGTGTGACCACATTGACTGAAAAAAAGGAGAGAATTTCTTCCAATGTTCTGTGGGCAATATTCAGCACCCAATCCATGCAGGCAAGTATACCAGCACTTACCACTCTCTTCTGTGGGTACACAACTCCCAGCTTTCATCTGTATGAAGTTCTGCCACCTACGAGTTCTACAGCTTGAACCTACCACAGATTTTGTGATGCAAAATGCAGCTGCATTGTGCTAACATCAAAACCATAGGAGATTCAGTAAACGTGTTTGAAAACACCTGTCTTGGAAACTTACAGAGCGCAGGAAATATTGTACTAACTTAATGCAAAAATACACAACTGAATAACTTTAGTTTTTCATTCCCTGTAGATTACTGTCCTTCTAGGTTTGTTAAAAAAACCCAACCAGACAAAAGCCACAAACAAATTTTGGTGAAAAAGAGGTAAGAAATTCTCCGGTAGTAAGGATTTTGCATTGAGGAAGTGCATGTATTCATGAGCTCTGGTTCAGTCCTTTGAATTATCTAGGCACTACTGTAACCGATAAGTGAATGATGATAACCCTGTTAATATTTTAAGAACTCTTTGCAACTATAGGGCAGCAGTCAGTAACTATCACATTCCTTTGCATTGCAGGACAGGTTTTTTATTTGCTATCTTAATGGTGTTATATGCATACAGGTTTTCTCGAGGTCTGTTCACCTTGTCTCACAGCAGCTCCTTGGCAAGCAGCCTCATCAACTCTTTAAGATGCTTTTTACTCACAGCAGCTGGGCTCATTGCTGGCCCTGGTGCGACTGGGATTTGGATTGCAAATTCCTGATCTGAACAAAGAAGGGGAATAGAAAAGGCTGGTCTCTGGCCTCTCTCACACTTCGGGAAGCCTTGTGGGCTTCAGAGGATTGTACTCAAAACTCTGGCTACACTTGAAAAAAAAAAAAAAAAAAGAAAGAAAAAAGAAAAACAGCTTCTCTCTTTGCAAATATGGGTGCAGCCCCACCAGTAGGTACGTTCCTAGAGGAGGGAAGAGAGAGGTGGCTCTGGGGAGGCTGCTGGGATTTCAGGCACCATCTTATCTAGAGCTACTTGGAGCCTTATCTAAACTTTTTCTCTTTTTTATCTTTCCCCCTACTTTGTCTCCACAGGGCTGGAAGTCAGGTTTTTTAGAAAAGACAGCGGGTGGGAGGAACATTGTATGGAGACAAAACGGGATACATCCGCACGTGTTCGTTCATGGCGCTGGGCAGCTGCAGCCGAGGGCCTTACAAATCTGAGTAGTGGCTTGCTCTAATTGCTTTCACGAGACAGTATCAACTGGGTAGGATTTGGCCTGTACTGGCTTGCGTTTGGTGAGGAGCAGAGGAGATGAGTCAAACTAAACAGAGTGACTCATCAGAACTGGGCTCATGCAATGGTTTGTGCGTATAAAAATGCTCAGAGTTGGGAAATGGGCTGTAATGGTCATGAAATCATTATCTCCCCTTTGGTTTGCCAGCTCAGAGCTGTTGAAGAAGACCTATGAAGTTCATGTCAGTCATAGTTAGAGCAAAAGGTGATGGTGCTTGGCTGACATCTAATTCCCCAGGGCTGCAGGCAGGGACATTGATCTCTCTGCGAGGCAGCCACCAGCCACCAAGACTAAACTTGTGTCGTGGCACCTGGGGTTCTCTTTGTGCCATCTCTGTTATTGAAGGTGGCCAGAAAAGCTCAAACCACTCGTTTGCATGGAAACGTGTACAGATGACTGCATAATAGGTAGTGTTTGCTCTGTATTTATTCATTGGTTTGGTTTAGAAAGTGTGGCCACTGGTTTCCTGAAGCCAGGTTTGTGTAGCTTGTGACAAAGAAAGCTGTTTTCATGTCTCCCAAGCTCTCCTTGTTTGGAACCACCCTCCCTCTTACTGTTCTGTTGGGTGTTCTTGTGTTAAAGACATTCACCACATGCTGAGACTCCACCTCTCTGGTGGTGTAAAGCCACAGGCTGTCTTCTTAGTAGACTCGGAGAGGCAGAGAGAGCGTGGCCAGATGGACACCAGGATTACTCTGCCCCTCACCATGGGATCTATCAGAAGAAACCCAGTCAGGGATGCTTTCTTCCTGCAGGAGGAACCCTCCTTAAGGGATGAGCTGGAAGGCAGCCCCAGCTGCAAAGCCCTGGAAGGAGACCCTGGTTTGATCTGCAGATGAGAGCTTCTGTGGAGGCAAAGCCAGTGGGGCAGCCAGGCGCCGGGGCCCGAGGGCTGTGCTCAGTGGGAAGCTCAGCCCCGGGCTCCCTCACACCCATCTCTGCAGACAGGAGCAGGCCTTCGTAAGGTGTTGTCTTGAATATAATGTGCACAAAACCAGCCTCCGGGAAAAGCCGATTCTCACCAGAGAAGTTTTTTCAGTGTATCCTGCTCTGTGAGTGAGTTACAATTTCTGTGAGGTCTAACACACCCTTTTTGGATGTGTTTGCTAGTCAAAAGGTAGGCTGGCTTCCTGTTCCAGGAGAAGTGAGTCTGAAGGAAAGGCAGGTAAACGGTGGCAGAGTGTACCCTGGCACAGCTCATTTTAGGGCTGGGAGACTGCACAGGGACTGGAATTTATCTGAGCTGCCTGATTTAGTGCCATGTGTAGGTAATTAAGGTATACCCTCCAATTAGCCTAAGCGGCCCTTTTCTTGATGTGTGAGATCAATGAGCCCAACTGCCATGCAGATAGCAGAAAATAGGCTGGGTGATTTTAACCACTGCTTTGCATTTTTAAGTAATTTAAAGTTAGAAAGACCTGCCCTGCTAATGTTGACAGAAGCTCATTAAGCAAGGCAGGGATGCTTGCCTGCCCCGCAGGCTAAATGGTAGAGCCTGGCTGGGCCGGCACGGCTTCCTCTGCTCTGTCCCATCCCGGGATGGCCAGGATCCATCCCTGCAAGCCAGCCAGCTTGCCAGGGCACTGCTGCATCGGCCAAGCGCTGCACCAGGTCCAGTGCTGACACTGCTGCAGGTGATCGTATGTGGTGCCTTGTTTTATTTACTACCATAAGCAACACCTCTCAGTGCTTTCATGAGCATCACCTCATTAATGCTAAATTAGATGAGGCCAAAGGGATGGCTGAGCTAATATCCCCTCTCTAGTTCTGCCTGGTAACAAATATTAAGTAAAGAGTATGAGAAACTGGACAAGTACAGACTGGTCCTTCCCTTCTTGCACTGTCCCAGCTCCCAGAAGGCAAATGTTTCATGGCTTTTGGGGCTACAGGCTTCCCCTGTATCATAATGTTGACTCGCCATGGGGCAAGACTGTGCCACAGTCGGTGGCCCCCTCACCTCTCAGTTCATCTAATCCCTCCCTGAGGTTTCTGTCTGATCACAGTCCCCATTGTTCAGGTGTACACTTGCAGAAATTGTCTTCTGTTAAAACATGTTGCTTGATCGTTTCCCTGGGTCACCTTTAGTTTTTATATTGTGAGGAACAGGGATTATTTGTTATTTGTTCCCCTTCTTGTTGTGAATTTCTATTTCTTTGCCATGCCTCCCCTTAGCTGTCTGTTTTCCCACCCTACAAGGGGCGCCCCTAGTCTTGTAACTCTCCATGAAGATGATTTCTCCAGAAGCGCCTGGCTTGCCCAGGCGGGTGTAAATGAAAGCATCCCACTTATAAACAGGTGCATCTATGCTAAAACTGTTTCCAGAGAAATTACAGAGGTGGTAGCTGTCAGCAGTCTTCTCAGATGGCTTGAACTTTGTTTGCTTTCTGCAAAATTTTTAATATGTTTACACCATTCTTTAAAACTCCCTTGCAAAACTTGCAAAGCTTTGACCATAGAAACACCCATCCCTGGGTGGCCACTGGCTACTGTCTGAACAGCAGCAGGGTGCCCTGTCTAGTTTTTTGCTACTCTCTTTGCTCATCCCTTTAACGAGTGTTTTGGATACAGCTAGTACCCATTTCAGTACACAAATAGTAGCTATATTATCTCCCCACTCATGTTAGAGCAAAGCTTAGTCATATATTTCAGAGAAGAATAAAGAACCAGGTGCAGAGAATGTATTTTTACATTTTTATTTGTATTTGTTGGCAGCCTTTTAGCCTGCAGGTTGCCAACACAAACGCGCGCAGGAGAGCTGTGCCGAGCAGGGCTCGCTCTCCTCCCCGCACTGCAGGTGGTACGGGGTAGCCAGGACCTGGGCTGGGTTTCTTGTCAGAATTAAGATGTTCGTCCCCATTTGACTTCTGATTCCATTTGAGCCCGTCTCCAGGTAATTGCTGGTTGTGGAAACAACCAAGAGAAGGGGTAGGCAGGTGGGAGATATCCATGACTTCAGGGTCTCTGCTCACCTTAATCCTGCGCGTGTGTATCACAGCAGCCGAGCTGACCCCTGCGCTGCCGGCCACAGGGACCAGCCTGACTCTCTTCCCCAGGGGGAGAGCTTGACTCAAGCTAAACATTTCAGGATTTTGCTTTGAGGTGGGACAGGTATGGCTATCTGGTTTCTTAGACTCTTGCTGACCCCTTTGTGATATTAAGACCAAGGTGAGTGTATGTGGCCAGATTTTTTTTTCACAGGAGCTCTTTCCACCAAAATCAGGACAAACTTAATTTCTTTACTAAGTCAAAATCAGTTCAGGAAAGATTTCCATAGGCTTAAAAAAAAAAAAAAAACCAAACCAAAGCAGTGAGCATATTATCTAGATAGCATGTGGAGATCAGGGGTTTGAGAGCCTTGTGATGCTGGGGGAGAGGATCTTCACATGTACGCTGTCACCAGCCTGTCAGAGAACTCCTTTACCCCAAATGGGAGCTCAGAGTTTGCCTTGAGGTTGACAGTGTTGGATGTGTGTTATTTTTAGGCATTTGGTTTAAATTTGCCTTTATTTACTGCTTAAAAAAAAAAAAGACAAAAGACATAAACCAGAAAATGTTTAGCAACATTGTTCAAAGGACATCAAAAGGAAAGTGTTTGCTGTTTTTCTTGGTTTTATGTTTGTAGAACATAGGGTCTTGGTCCCACTTTGGATTAGAAACTACGGTACTAAAATGAAAAAAGCTGGCAGCTTTGCTTTGCCTTGTGTGCAAATGTGATAGAGTATTTGCTTCATTTAATTTTTTATTAAACTTTTCTGTATGTGTTTGACTCCATTTTAGTAGGTGAGACTTAACCAGAATCTTTGACTCCATTTTAGTAGGTGAGACTCCACCAGAATCTTACTGGTGGTGTCTTGGTCACAGATGATTGAGCAGGGAATTATTAACCCAACCTAAGAGCTAACATGAGGATTACTGGAAAGTTCCTGTCTGTGTCAGCTTTAAGTGAACTGTGTTACTGCAAAAGCTGTGGAAAGTTCAGATTGCTTGAGATTGTGCCAAAGGACTGTCAGTGGTCTTTTGTTAGATGCTGACCACCTCAGGCAGGGCTCACAAAGACAGCCTATTTTGTTTAAACCGAGCAGTGCTAGCTCTATGCTCCAGAGTTACAGCCTAGCTACCTTCCCCATCATCAGTGTCTGGGATACTAAAAACCAATTACTAGTGTCTCTTTAAAAGCCTCCAGGAGGGAACCTGGCAGCAGTGTGACTAGGGTCTCCCCAGCTTTAATGGGAACTTACTGCAAAGCTCCTGCAGTCTTGTGGACTACTTCCATCTTTACCTGAATCGTAAGACTTGGTTTTGACCGAATGCTGCTGGTTGATTCCACCATGTGGCTGGCACTTGGGTCATCAGTGCTGAAGTTGACATCTCTGCTGATGTTGAGCTTTGCCACATTGATACGTCCTTGAAATAGAGCAATACTCCGGACCCTAGAGAGTCCAGATGAGGCTTCCTGTCTTTTCTGAAGCAATGCAAAGCTGTGGTGGAGACATGTACAGGGTCCCCTTGTGTGGTTGAGGTCTGGGGAACAGGTCCTCATGGCCAGCTCTGGGAGATCTTGATATTGCACCACCATAGTTCTTATGGAGCGGAAGAGACTGAACTGTCATCAGTTGCATTGGGGAACAGGGTCTTCAAACCTTTCTTATAAAATTGAACTGTGGTTGGGAAGCTGGACAACCTCTATTTCTTGTGTTGTCATTTAAAGCATCCTGTACTACAGAAATTTTGTTCTTGATGCCAATATCTACAAGATCTGGATTTTAGATTATTTCAGGAGGAACTCATCTAGGTTGCCAAACCCCTGGAGACAGAGGAAGTGGTGATATCAGCAGAACCAGGAACTGTTCTTCACTCTCAGCTCACGGAGAGGTCGAGATCACCCTCCAGGAAATTGGAGGATGTTGAAACATGTTGTAGTGTTGTATCTTGCAATGGGAAACATCCAAGTGATGCCTGCAAGAGGCCGCTTACAGAGGAGAACAGTGGGGAATGGAGGCGTTTCTGTCTTCCCCAGCTGCTCACATCTACCAAAGCTGTGCATTGTCAGCACCTGCCTTGAGTATGTGACCACAGTTTTCCCATGTGTTCCTGGAGGACACTGAGAAAACCTGCTGGAGAGCTGCACACCCTTGTTGCTGGTGGAGCTTGGTGCTCTGTGGCTAGAGTATCCTGACACAAGTGTCCAAACATGAAGATGTTTTGTTGAAATAACCTGGCTTGTGGCAGTATGCCAGCAAACACTGTGACTTTTGGCTTCTCTTGCCTTTTTGCCTTTTTCCTAGATCAATTGACCTGTGTCTTCAGCTTTAGTTTGGGAGGTATTGCCTTCTAGGCTGATTTTTTTCCATCCCTGTCAGCACATCAGTGGGGCTGTGACTGACTTTCTCCACCTGTGCCTCAACTGACTTTGATAGATGCAGGAGTTTGACTCTTCAAGCTACACCCAGCTTGGCCAGCATCCGTCCTGGAGCACTAGAACAAGGACCGGCCTTTGTCTTAGCTGAAAGACAGTGTCATCTATGTACAGAAGCTATAGATAGCCTAGAGCTAAATGTATGCTCACATAGCTCTGGTGCCCTCAGGGCAAGAAGCTGCATTTTGGGAAAGGAATTTGTTGCTTTCATGGTTCAGCAGAAAGTGGCATTGCCCATCCTGCCCTGTTGGCTCCTAAAGGTCCTCACTAAAGGACCTTTTTGCTTGGTCTGGGGTGGGGGCTGTGGACACACGGCCTTAACTGGGTATTGTGTCTTGAAGTGGGATCTGGCTGACTGTTCCTTTACTGATGTAATTTTTCTGACAAAGCTTATTTTCATTAGCCAAACATATAGGCATTCATGCTTTCTAGAAAGTTCCTCAGGTCCCTCAGCTGAACACTTTGGAGGTAGTTCTTTGTCTCTGGTGATAGCATGATGGAGATGCATATTAGCAGTTACTTGGTAGCTTATATACTCTGAGAGGTCTATAAATATCTTTATATTGCAACGTTTTTCATGTTAAATGTGTGTTGTCTGTATGTGACCATATCTCAGTATATCACTGTAACTGGTTTTGAGGTCAAAATGTTGAGACATCTACTATTCTCCCAGTATTTTAATCCATAAATAGTGACAGTAGCATGAGACCAGCTTGTATTAGTTTGACCCTTTCAATGGCTTTCTGAAGCAGCAGATCCTAGTGAGAGTCACAGGCACAGATATGCAGGTTTATACAGATTCTTCCAGAACCAAAGGTGTTTCCCCAACCTCTTTAGTTGTTGTTTTTCTTTCAATGTTTGTGCTGCTTCTGGAGGAGGGTACAGTAGTTGTACTCCTGGTAAACCAGAGGCTACCCTGCAGGGGTATATTCTACATCTTACATAAAATCACCCCCTTTCTTTTAGCTATTGTATAACACTGTATTGTTATTGCAAAACACCAAAACCCTCTTTTGTGTGTGTGTGTGTGTGTGTGTGCATGCCTACCACGTGTGAGGAGCACCACCGCGGGAAGAGCAAACAGTTCTTGCCACGTGCTGTCAGGGCCGTCAGCCACTGCGGCAGGCAGTTGTTTGAGCCTGTGTATGGCCTCTCCATCCCTCACATTCAATAGCAACAGCTGCTGGGGCTTTTGTGCCAGCAGTGATTGCAAAACTGTTCTCTGCCTGTTTCTTCCCGAGCCGATCCGCCACCCCTGCAGCTGGCTGCCTGCGAGCTCCGGGTAGTGAGACCCTTTGTACAAGGAGGAGACTCCAAAATCCTCATTCTGCACTCCAGCATCTGCCACTGGTTTGCGGTGGGCTCTTCTAGCTGTGCCACGTAATCTGTGTGAACTTATTTCCCTGTGACAGTGGTAATGGGTCATAAATCGGAGTGGAAACTGAGCTCGCTGGAGCCCACCTGGGTGGGTGCAAACCCCCACTGAAAGGGAAAACGAGGTGGCCCCGAGGCGGCAAACCGTCCCGCGGGAACGGAGAGCCCGTCCAGGGCTGCACCCCTGTGCCTCCGAGCTGACACTGCCGTGAAACCGCGCTGTGAATACTGAAGAGTCTCCTTTATCGTGTTCCCCATGAGGTAATTCTTACGGAATAACATCAAATCAGCAGTGAAAGGGAAACTCTTTATTTGCTTATTCTAGAGAAAGATGGCAATGTAGTACAAGAAATGCTCTGTAAATAGGAGTTGTGAGCAATGGTTGCATTTGATTTTATTGATGGAGACGTAGCAGAGACTTAGAGGATAAAGACTGACTGTGAGTTGAAATAAAATGCAAATTTGGAGAGGATGGCATCTTGTGTTCTCCTTATCTCTCCTATACAATGCACCTTTATAGGTTTGCAAACTCCTGAGGTACCAAAACCGTTAGACCCCAGAACACCCATGTTTTACACAAATAATTATTATGGCAGATTAGTTGGGGTTTTTTCTTATTCTCTCTATTGTTTTTTCCCTTTACAGCAGCAATCTTTTGGCCAGCAATAGTGCAAAATTCCTCGTTCTTTTCGAAAGCTGGTGTTTGCCAAAACGGTAACCTCATAGATTATGTTCTTGTCAGTAAGGCTTTTAACCACAGTTTTGGCAGAGCCTTGAAACATGCCCTTTCTCAGGAAAGAGTTGTCTGGGCTAGAAAAGCATTGGCATTAAAAAGAGGTTGTCATAGTGATTGAAACCTCCTCATAGACATTCCTCAGGAAAAGTAGACTGCAAGATGCACCTTTGTAGTCCCTTTTTTAAGTGAGGGACCCTTTAAATTGAAGAGCCTATTTCATTGTCTAAATGCAGATTTCTGTCACTTGTAAAACAATAGGACTCTGGAGTGCTGTTTGTGTATCAATGCTTATTTTAATTACTTTCTTCAAGAAATGGCTCAATGGGAATTAAGTTCCAATTTCTTACTATTGCAAAGCACCGGGTTTGGGTTTTTTTTTTTTTAGGTCTAAATCAGGATCTCAGCTTGGTTCCCTAGATTAACAGGGAAAGATTTGAGGAAGACACTCAAACTGAGCCCTGAATAACCAGCTCTGAACAGGCTTGAAAAGCACAGCCTGGGAAATCTCTCCTTGTAGAAGTTTGGTCTTTTGCCTGAAATGACCTAAACAAGGTCGGGACTTCACTGTCACCTCCTGAGCCTGCATGTCCGCATGTATGACCAGGGTGTTTGGGTCTGGGCAGAACTCTGTGCGGATTAAGAAAAGAGATAATTGAGAATATGAACGAATCATTTTTATACTAACTCTAGAAATACAGCATTTAATCGGTATGGTTTTTATACAGAGATGTAATAATTCATTTGAATCGCTGACATATCTGTGTTATATTTCTGTTTACCCAAGTAAGATGAGGAGGCACATGCTTCTAGGGTTTGGACTTCACTATATAAAGTGAAGTGAAATATGTGACGGATAATCTGGGAAAAGATCAGAAGAGAATAAATGTAGGAATAAAATGAATAAAATGTGCACAGGGGCTGGGGTGAGGCTGTAGAAATCTCCTGGCAATTTTATCTTTCAGTGCCTGGAGTCTCTGGATGTGCGTTATTCCATACACCTACTTCCAATTCTTTCATAACACACGCACACGCAAGGAATATTAATTAGATGAAAACTAACCTCGTGGCTAGCCCCGAGCCATCTGTTAGAAACCCGCTTTTTTACCTGGCTGCCCAACAAGAAAGGTCTAACCCTGAGACATTTGGAGATGGTGGCAGAATGAGAGGTGTTGATGTGAACTGCACTGGATTTCAATGCCTACTCCTGCAACAAAATTAACCTCAAATTCCAATCCTGTTGGGATTAAAGGAAGAGACAAAGAAAGAGACCTTTGGGAAGATCTTGTTATTTCTGGAAGTACCCAAAGCCCCGCTGGGAACGGGGCCTAATGAGAACCTATTATTGTTCTTATTGTTCTCTCTGAAGTCAAAGGGACTTCTGCAATCGACTTGAAAGGAGCAGGACCTGGGAGCCATTTATTTTACTTTCATCCTCTTCCTGAGAGTTCATCAGTTCCAAAATAGTGACTTTAGGGTTTGTGGATATGGGAGAACCCATCTGAGTGAAAAACGGGCTGTTTTTTCATATTGCATCAGGGTGTTCATATTCCATCAGGTGGGCAAAGCTGCAGTGTAGTTTAAATCCGTCTCACTGTGGCTGCATCTATATTAGCACTTTCCTCAGATCACAAGCGTGCATGTGAAGCAGATCTGTTGATCATTCCCACTTACTCTGCTCTGATGTGCTTCATGGAGTCACCTGGGTGCTCACAAACTGGGCTCCTCTCAGGTGAAACTAATACAGAAGATATGCTGTAAACACCATCGGCCAGTCCTTGGGTCTAAACCAGGGCAGGCGAGACCAGGAACCACTGTATTGCCTGCAGAGAGGTTGTCAGCACTGCTTTGTCCCCCCACAGATCCTACTGCACTAACTGGAGGAGAATATGTCCTTGACTCTGGGTTGCCTGGGTATCCATCCTTGCCTGGGTGCTAGGTTGTAGCCTGGAGAAACTCCACAGGGTCTCATCAGGTGAGGAAAATCCACAGGAGGGTGATGGAGCTCGCAAGAGACAGGTTTTGTCATTTCAGCACACAGCCACACTCGCCCAGTGTCTACTTTTTCTTGCTGTTGGGACGCTGCAGCGGGCACTGGGTTACTGTTTTCATAGAAAAGTTTTTTCATTCACATAAGCAGCTGATTTTAAATACTTAAGAAATATTCCTGGGCTAATTTAAATATTTTTGGTAATAGATTTTTTTTAAAACAGCACAACATGGTCATACTGGGAGTTATGCATGGCAAGGCAGTTGCTACAGGTGAACTACAGTTGAAATAATGTTATGAACAATTTTTTGTCTGCCCTTTCTTCTCGAAAGCCAGAAGTTATAAGGAGGCCCAAAATCTGGATCTAATTCAGAGTTTTGTGGCTGAAGTTTCCTCTTACATGTTATTCTCCACATGAGAAATTGTTCTAAATGCTCATTCAGGAATCCTTTAGGAAGAATAATAAAGGCATTTGGAGAAATTTGCTTTAATATTTGCTTTATGGCCACTCCCACCAGCTACAGGTGTCTCTCCAGCTGCAGTTGCAGCTCGGCGACTTTCCTGGGGTTGGTTCTGTGCTGCAGCCTTTCATCCCTGTTTCCCGTCCAGGCCAGTGTTAGGGACCTGGCAGGAGTGCTGGGCACACGCCTTTGTCCCCAAGTTACTCATCAACCGGAGGGGCTCGGGGGGGACACCCGGTTACTGTGGTTACCGGCAGCATCGCGCTCCGCTTGTAAATGCGATCTTTGACCGTAGCCACCGCTCCAGAGGAATTTTCACAGCTCCCAGAGAAGACAAAACTCCGGGAGCTGGGATGTAAAAGGTTATCTGATACAAGGCGGATGAAGCAGAGGCTTGTTCTGCTGGAAAGCAAATCCCTCTGCCTCGCGATGAGGGAAACATGGGAAGGTTTCGAAGTTTCAGGCATATTCCCTTGCAGCTCTGGGCTTGTTAAATTTGTTTTCTCTAGCTCTGGTACACGGGTCTGTGCACAGCGGTGGGAGTTTGGTCGCTGGCCCTTTGCAGAGGCATAAGGTCACTCAAAATCGTTCTTGTGCTTGTGTGTTTGCAGCAAAGAAAACTTTAATGAGCTCTTTCATCAGTAGTAGCCAGATCGTATCTGCTCCAGGGCATCACTCATCTGGCCCCAGCAGAATGAACACGTTGAATGCCCCGAGCTAGGCTGAACCCACAGCGTAGGAGCTCAAGACATTGTCTCTGTAGTCACAGCAACAAAACCGCAGCTCAACTGGAAGTTTCTCCAGGACCTGACAATAAATGTGTTTTAGCCTGAAAGGTTGCGGTCACCTGCCTGCGGGAAGGTGTTCTCAGTCAGGACATTTTTTATTTTGTTCTATCTGCTGCAAAAAGATATGTCACTGGATAACAGAAGTCAGGGGTCAGAGCACTGCAGACACAATAATATCGCTTCATTTACCATTGTACCTTGTCTTACAGTCACTGTTAAGTGACTTTAATGGCTTATTTTTCAGAGGAGCTTGTATCCATAGTCCATATGTAGCTATTCCATATTGTATCGTTATTTACTTGAATTACTTAAAAGATTTGGTTCCAAGAACTGGCTTAACAGAGGGACTGGTGCCACTGAGCTTTTCTCAGCTGAAGTGGAAGCTCAAAGGATGTAATTGTTGGGATTGCCTCCCTTTTGCCGGGTCCCTGCCCTGCTCCTACCTGCTTCAAATGCTCCTCTGACCTCTGCTTAGGATTTTCCGAGCAGTCATTGCTTCTTACCTCTAGTACCTATGGATTTGGGTCTTCACTGCCTTTATTCTTTCAGTGTTTACATGGAAAATGTACCAGTGTAGTTAATGAAAACTCCCCAGAAATTATTGCCTGCCTGTGTTTAAAATCTGGGTTATGACTCTGAGCAGATCCTCAGCTCTGACCATGGGGAGATGGCAGCTTGCTGCTGACAGCAGAGGTCCTGCCACTGGGTCTGAGGAGGAGAAAGGTCAACAGTGGCACACTGTGTTGGCTCCAGGTCCCAGGGAGGGGGTGAACAGCCAGTCCATTTTTGGATGGTGTGAGGAAAGAAACCAAGGGAACTAACACAGTTAAACCTATATTGTTTTATTTTTAGTTCCCTCTTTGCTTCTGTGGGAAGCCCCAAACCAGGTGTGCTTCAGCAGGGCCCAACAATGTGGGGGTTTGAGGATACTCTCCTGGTGCCACATGGGGAGCTGCAGATGCAGGGCTGCTGCGAGGAGCGATGTCTCAAGGTGCGGGTGAAGGCAGTAGGGGGTGTGGCAGTCAGGGGCTGCATGCCACTGCGCCATTACAGCCCCAAACAGAGATGATAGGCCCAGATACAGTTTCACTGGGGCTTGTTCTGTGGCATAAAGGGCTCTTTTTAGTGCAGCCAAGAATCCCATTAGCATTTTCTTTTCCTGAACAACCTGTCTCCTATCCATTGGCAGTACATTTTGGTTACCGAGCATCATATAGCGTGTCTTATGTGGTTTAGCTGTAAAATGCATGTCTTTACATTTCCTGGAATTACGGTGAAGTCTGTTGCCTCACGGACCAGCTCTCATGAGCCTTAGTCATGAAGGGTGGCCTGCCTGGCTCCATGGGTTGGTTCCCAGTAAGGAGGGAAGCTGGGTTTGGCTGCTGGTGGGGGACCACAGCCAGCCCAACACAGTCTGCTTTACTTGGGGTGTTGAATGTATTGAAAAGATTCGAGTGGTCTGGGGTGCAATGCCTTAGAGCCTGCAAAATTGCAGTGCTGTAATGACATTTTTGTGAGGTGTTTGATTTTGCAGGAAATACTTTGCTCCTTTCTTGTAATTTTTCAATCATAGAATCATAGAATGGCTTAGGTTGGAAGGGATCTTAAAGATTATCTAGTTCTAATCGTCCTGCCGTGGGCAGGTGGTGTTCCACCTCCCTCTAGACCAGGTTACTGAAAGCCCCGTCCAGTCTGACCTTGAACACTTCCAGGAACGGGGCATCCATTACATCTGTACCTTTTTTAAAGACAGAAATCCCCTGCCTCTTCCCCTTGACCACATTGAGAAAATGGCACTTTTCCTGTGTCATAAATGTTATAACACTGTCTACGTGTACCCTCTACTTCCTATAATGTCTCATCGCTCTGGCCTAGGAATTTGAGAACAATTATTCATTACTTTAGTGGAAAGAGCACTTGAAATGTCCAAGTTTTATAACATCAAAATTAAAATAGTAAGTATTAGGTAGTATCACTTGTACATTAGTAGCCTTTTCTGCATTACGGGAAATCCATCCTATGACAAACCTTTGATCTGTGTTTAAAAGTATCTTAAGACTCTTTATAATCTTACTAAATTACATTCAAGTGGTCCTTCTGCTGTGAGAGGTAAATACTAATTTAATTTTAATTAATATTTTTAGTTCCCATGTAGATACTAACGGCCTATAACTCATCCTGCCATCACACATCATTGCAGAAAGTGGGCTTGCCGATGCTGACTCGCAGAATACATTGCTTCGAGAAACTGTTGACAAGTAGACTATTGCAGTTTAGAATAATGCTAATGAGAATAAATTTGCAGGGATATTTTGCGTGATTCAACGAGACTAGTAATGATGGCCTCTCTTGTTTCTGCCTAAAATATTAGAACACGTGTAATTTAGTTGAAAGTGGTGAAACAGTTTTCAGGTATAAACAGCTCAATTCATTGTAGAACACAGAGACACAGAAGCTTATTATAATAATTTTCTGGTCTTAAAATTCTGTCTGTCTGTCATAAACACCTCTCCAGGCACCAACACTGCAAATTCTTCCCTGGGTGAGCTGCTGTCTCTTCCTTGAGCAATTTCATTAACTTCCTGGGCAGAGAGAGGTTTGCAAGATCAAGTCAACACTTTGACTTCCTTTCCCACAGGGTGCTAGAGTTTATTCTAACAAATCAATTTTGCCATTTGAAATTAATTTTTAAGAGGACACACAATTTTTGTTAAGCAGTCTCGACCCTGTTGTTTGTCTATGGATTTTGCCCGCCTGGGGATTTTGTAACGTTTTTCCTCCGAGATCTGTTCTTATGAGAATGGTTGTTTTGGTTAAAGCCGTAGGCTTGCAGTGATTTGCATACCTAAAACGCTGAGGTCGCTTGGACAGTGACACCATTAGGTTTCCGTGTCTCGCGAATTTGTCTCCCTGCCGGATTAGCCGTTCTTGCTTCGCCACCAGGAACATCTGTCAATCTTTTCTGTGCTGTCTGGCAGCTTCATTAAGGATCTCAAACGTGTGTAAACACCTCGGGGCTGGGGCTGCCTCTGACTTTTCCCTGGGCCAATGCAGTGCATTTAGCCAGCACTTAACCAGCTACAGTTTTGAGTAATAATGGCACAGACACCATGGGAGTACTCATGAAAAGCAGAAAATTCATAGTCTCGTTTTGAAGGGTTTGGGAACCGGCCTCTCCCACAAAGGTCGCTGGGGTAGGGAGAACTTTTCCATGTCAAGCTTTTAATCTCCAGAATGTCCTTTTTACTTTAAAAAGCCTAAATTATCCCACTGGCTGTTGTTATTGCAGGATGTTCCCAGGTTTTGTTTTGCACTGTGGCTTACTGGTGGAAAGTTATTAGAGGTCCTGGTAATTTTATTTGTTTATTCAGGTACAGGGTTTTTTCTGTGTGACCGCTTGAGGGAATCAATGAGTTCTTTTGTGTTTTTTTTTTAATTGTATATTATACCTTCATCATAGGTCGTTAGCCAGATCAGAGGCCTGGGTTGCTCTTGGTACTTGCACTTCAAGTGACATTTCCAGTGGGGGCAATATGAAAAGGAAAGCAAACAAACATAGTAGGCACAATCCTTCCTTAGGGTACAATTACTTTTTTAAAGGTGCAGTGATGGAATGTGCCTTTTACTCAGGAGATCCATCGAGGAGAGGATGAGCCCCTCCCTGCAGAGGTGGGAAGGCAGAATGGTGGGGCTGGCGGTTGCTGGGGCTTTGGCTGCAAAGTGGTTGTGCAGCAGGATGCCCAGAGCTGTGCATCAGGCAGAGCTGCCCTGAAATACAAGGTCTCCTTTCCCTGTCAGGGTGGGATTTGTCTTTTTGGGTTGCAGCTTCCTTGGGCTGATTGTAATTCAAATAACACATGTTTCATAGCTGTTACTGGTGGTTCTCTTCTCAGATACAGTTCAGGGAGGGTGTGAAGAAAGGGCTACGAGGAGCCGGATCTGCCCCGTCTGGGATGGATCTTTTCCATCTATATGTTGTACCTGTGCTTCAGAAATGATGCAAAGACTTTTTTAGTGGATGACTTCTATATTTTTTCCTCCAAATCATGTGCAATGTCATTTTTATGTCTAAAATACCTAATTCATGTGGTTGTTTGCACTATGGAAAGTATGTTGTGTTTTCTGACTTTGCTGAAACAATTCACTTGAGTTACCCCAGGCCACAGGATCAAGAAGATGAGGGACTTGTATAATCCTCTTGCAAATTTGCTGAGGTCAATAGAATTTTCCTACCTGAGCCCTGTGAGCTGACCTTACAGAAAACATGGGTGCCTTATCTTGCCTATGATTCCCTCAGGGTAGGTGACATGCACTAGTTAATTTCAGTTAAAATAAAACAAGTACTCTCCTAACCTTCATTCCTGTGCTTCTGCTGATCCTGCCAGTGCCAACATAGCTCTTGCTCATTGAATGACCGGTGCATCCTCATGGGACTTTTCTCTTTCCTTTGGGATGCAGATTTACAATAGATATTAGGAATAAATTCTTTACTCTGAGGGTGGTGAGACATGGGGAAGGGCTGTCCAGGGAAGCTGTGGGTGCCCCATCCCTCTCTTAAAAAATCAGTTTGTGAATCAAGTCTTGACTCGTGCACACAGACTTTTGACTTGCTGAGTTAGTCTGTTGGATTTTAGAGAGCCAGCAAATTCATGAAGTATATGAATTATTGGCTTTTCAGCAATTCCTTTTTCCTTTTTTAAAATATGTCAAATTTGCTAAAATAGTTTAAAAGTTGGTTTAATTCTAAGTATGGATGCTGCATATTATGAAGTCATTTTGGTAACTGTACACTCCTAGTTAGCTTTTTCCTGTCCTTTCTGGGTAAATTTGATGATTGGATTTCCGGGAGATTTCACAGAATCACAGAATATCAGGGATTGGCAGGGACCTTGAAAGATCATGTAGTCCAATCCCCCTGCATTGGCACCAATCACTGTCCAACCTCAAAGGGCCACGGGTACCTCCTACACACAGGCCGTGCGTCTGCCCCTCCCTCCGAGCTGCTCTTCGCTCCTCAAGCAGTTGCAGCACAGTCTGGATGGCAAAACAGGTTCCTTAGCTGGAGGACAGCACTGGAGGCAACATTACCTTTTTTTTTCTGGCATGGAAATCTTGCAAGCAAGCACACTTACTGGTTTTCTTAATGCCCTGACACCTGGAGCTCTCCTATTTCACAGGAATCTGTTTCCCTTTTTAAGAAACATGGTTTTCTAGAGAAGCTTCAGGAGCTCCCTGTCCCCAGTGTCATCTAATAACTTAATTTTATAGCACAAATAATTGGATGCCAATATTTATTTTTATTTGGGTAAATCTCCTTGTTCTTTTTGAGGCTTAGCTCCTGATTTTTGAATACACAGTGTTGGAAAAAATATCATAAGCATTCAAATACTTTTGTAAATGAATTCTCTCAGGCTGCAAGCAGCGAGAGCTAATATTCTTCCATTAGCATGGAAGCCCCGTAGGCCTTTCTTCTTTCTCCTTTATTGATACCATCTGAAGCGTCTTTAGAGTCAGCTTCTAGATTCATAAAGTCCGGATTCATATGGGTGAAACATGGCTAATTAGTCATCACACTCGGTTTATTCCCGTCTAGCTGACACCTCTCTTCATGGGAAACTGTAGAATTACGTGATATCCGTGGGTATTGCTACAAGTGCACGTCCCCTTACAGGAAGCAGTGTTCAGCAAGGTCAGGGGACATTACCAGGTTTGAGGATGACAAGGCTGGGTGGCTACTAGCAACTTGGGTCACTGCTGGATGGAGCATTCCGCTTTCCCTGGCTTTGCTGTAGCCCCTCTTCTCCGTGTACAGCACGAGTTGGGTTAACCCTGGCCGTAAAGCTCCTCTGACAATTTGAAGTAGTGCTGTTAATGGGACTTGCACATCCAAATCCTTTAGGTCACTTCTAGCATCTTAGACTAAATTTAGAGGGGGAAAAAAAAAAAAGAGAAAAAAGCAGTGTTAAGCTAATGTTAAGGGTCTAACTTAAGCTCTCAAAACCCAAGAGGATTTGGTATTGTTATCTCTGCCTGTTGTTCCTGTGTATTACTGCTCTTGTGATCCTGTATAAGAAAGAATACGAACTTCGTGCAATTGAAAGCTCAGGGGAAAAAAATAAACAATTTTAACGAGCAAACGTTTAATAGCTTTAATACAAGATTTCCCAACATGCTGCAATTTCATTTTAAAATCACGTGTTATTATGAAAAAACCATACTCTGACAGTTGGGCTGCATTTTAATAGAGTCCTAGGGCCTAATTCTGCCATGTTTGCATTAAGCAACACTTTGTTCCAGGAGCAGTCATACGGCAATTACCAGGAGTATGTTACTACACACCATGAGTAAGCATGTGATTAAATTACCCGCTGGAAGATTCTCATTAGTGTAAGAAACACTGACCTTTCTAAAGTCAGTTCTAAACCTGAAGTTTAGCAACACTAGATAAAGCTGTTTTCTATCTAATAGCTAAAAGCATTCATTGAACATTGGGAGCGCCTTGTAAAAATGGGATTGGAAAAGTTGGCTACAGTTCCAGAAGAAATGTGGTACGGGCTGGAGCCTGCACCATTCCTGGGGATGGGAATTTTTCCTTTGACTTGGTGGAAAGCAAGATAAAGATCAGTTTGCTGAGCTCTGAGGGACCTGTTAAACAACTCTGGTGTTGGTCGCATTCTCATGGTAAGCCAAGGGACTAAACATGCAACTACTTCAACAAGTAGATGCATCTAAATTAAACCTGATAAATTAACTAACCTAATCCTTTACTGTAAATAATGTCTGCTGTGTGCCATGTTTTAGCATGTTGGGATCTGAAGAATTTATAACAGAAGAGCAGACTCTGATGAGGGAGAGCAACAGTCTGCAAACACACCTTCTGTACACCTTACTTCTAGGGATCTTAGCAGGGCATTAATCAGTGTATGCTTTATTAGCAAAATTCTCCTTTCAAGTCTATTTATATAAACCACACTAATCAGTTTTCATCAGAATTTCTTGCAGAGGGAGCAGCAAGAATCTCTGACTACAAAACTCATCTTAGTTTGCAGGTAGCTCAAAGGGAGGGAGTTACACGCCATAGAGTTAATTCTCATCGGACTGACATACATTGCTCCCATGGATTTCTTAATTGTTTTGGTTATTCTTCATTGAGAGTCTTAGTGTTTTTGTTAAAAAGATGTTTTGCTGCCCTGTAGATTTCTCTGTGGTTTCTCCCTATAAAGCTATTGAGCTGAATTCTCAGCTAAGCTCTCTTCTGATTATCTATGTGCATCTTCTCGGGTGATGATTTTTGAATTGGAAGCCAGGGGAGCAGAAGGTCTTGGTGTATGCTGACACAGACCTAGGCTGGCTCTGACCAGGATGGCTGCTGGGTGTAACCCTGGTGTGGTGGTTACACTGACCTCAGGTCAGGAGAGCCACTGAAAGCAAACCTGGGAGAGGCAAGACAAAAGGGCATTGTAGGGTGCAGGTTTTGGCCTGGGAGGGAAGAGTGCTCTCTCCTTAAAAAAAAAAAAACAAATTACATGTGGTTGGCTTCTGTTAATGGAACTCATTTGGTACACTGAACAGATTTAGAGCATCAACCTTATCCAATAGCATTTAACAACTTATCTTCTAATAGTTAAAGAGTTGGTTTCATGGGGCAAGGGGTCAGGATCTGCCTCCTTTCCCCACAGAGTCCTTTCGGGCTTGCTGGGTTGCCCCTCTTATCTTCTCCACTTGCCTGCATTTCAGCTAGCCTTGTAGGACGTGCCATGGTGAACAAAGGGTGCCTGGAAACACTCTGGCAGCATGTGAGTGGACAAAGAGCAGGGAGAGCCATTAGCGGTACAGCTTTAGAGTCACCCTTGCTTCCCAAGTCACACATCCGGAGGTTACACACTGTAGCATTTTGTTCATTGTCCGAAGAATTTGTGTGTCTGGGGAAGCGCATAATCTGTGGTCTGTTTATTCATAAATTCCAGCCCATTAATATTGTTTAACTTCTCTGACTTTATCTTGGCAAATAGTTATCTGCAATACTGTAGACCATAAATGCCTTATAGATGCTATACCTTTTTGGATAGCATTTTTACCAGTGTCTTACCTTGGCCTTCAGAGAATTGCAGAGAAAAAATGTACTCATAATTAACCATATAACATCTGCTCAGGTGACGTACTGCTTGACTTGCAGATGTGGTTCAATTCATATTCAGTGCTGGCATGTTTGCTTGCAGTATTTATGACCAATTTTGTGTGCAAAGTTGCTGGAATACATTAGACACCAAGTCTACCGTACCTTCTGCATAGTGCGACTGTCAGGCAGAAGATTGCACCACAGAAATATCTCTGGTGGTTCTTGTTCCCACAAAAGGGAAACAGATTTCTTATTTTGTTACTTTTGTACTCACCAAAGCATGGAGTGAGGACTCTGTGTCAGCCAGTGTTGAAATGTTGAAAGGTAAAAGACAATGAAAGATAAAAATATGTTCCTCTTCACAGCAGGAATCACTCTCTACTAAGGTAAACAGAGAAAGAATGAATCCATAAATTCCCTTTTAAAACTTCCAGCTATTAAAATATGATTATTTGAACAACATAGTACAGGAAGTTATGTAAAGATGTTAATGATGTGCCATGTACCGCTTTCAATTGTTAATAGAGATCTCTTTCATTAGTTCTATTTTGCTGTTTTGATGAGTAAGTGTTTTTACCTGAAGATGATGAGTGACAACTATGGAAGTTTTGGTGGAGCATGTCTCTCTGGCAGACGGATGGCTCCAGGCCTGCTCGGGGCAGCTCGTCAAGTCGGTGCCCATTGCTCCTGAGGTGTCAGTGGGAGCTGTGTGGACGGAAAATACGGTTTGTCTTCTCACCCCAGTGGCAGCCATGCTGCTTTGACAAATGCTGCAGTAAAACAGCTTGGTTTATACTGCTTTGAGTAAGAGGTTTATTCTGGTCTGCATCAAAAGAAGCATGGCCAGCAGGTTGAGGAAGGAGATTCTGCCCCTCTACTCCACTCTGGTGAGACCCTACCTGGAGTACTGCGTCCAGCTCTGGAGCCCCCAGAATAAGCACCCTGTTGGAGCAGGTCCAGGAGAGGGTCACAAAGATGATCAGAAGGATGGAACACCTCTGCTATGAGGACAGGCTGAGAGATTTGGCTTTGTTCAGCCTGGAGAAGAGAAGACTCTGGGGAGACCTTATTGCAGCCTTTCAGTATTTATAGGGGGCCTACAGGAGAGATAGAGATGGACTCTCCATCAGAGATTGTAGTGACAGGATGAGGGGTAATGGTTTTAAACTGAAAGACGGTAGATTTAGATTAGATATTGGGAAGAAATTTCACTGTGAGGGTGGTGAGACACTGGAACAGGTTGCCCAGGGAAGCTGTGGATGCCCCATCCTCAGGAGTGTTCAAGGCCAGGCTGGATGGGGCTTTGAGCAACCTGGTCTAGTGGGAGGTATCCCTGCCCATGGCAGGGGCGTTGGAACTCAATGATCTCTAAGGTCGTTTCAAATCTAAATCACATTACATGATTCCATACAAGACTTACGTCATCAGATTTGTCTTCTTAGACCAAGACCAGAGGTCATTGCAGGGTGTTTCTCTGAGAAATAACTCTTAGAAGGGTGGACGTGAGTTAACTCCTCTGGCATGGGCCATAGCGCCTCTGAGTTTAGGCCTTGCAGTGAGATTCCTCAGAGGTGTTAAGGTTTCAAAAGAGTAGAATGGACAAACTGGATAGATGGGCCAATGTTAATGGCATGGGCTTCAACAAGGCCAAGTGCCAGGTCCTACACTTGGGCCACAACAACCTCATGCATCGCTACAGGCTTGGGGAAGTATGGCTGGAGAGCTGTCTGGCAGAAAAGGACCTGGGGGTGCTGGTCGACACGGGGCTGAACATGAGCCAGCAGTGTGCCCAGGTGGCCAAGAAGGCCAATGGCATCCTGACTTGCATAAAAAATAGTGTGACCAGCAGAAGCAGGGAGGTGATTGTCCCCCTGTACACAGCACTGGTGAGGCCGCACCTTGAGTATTGTGTCCAGTTCTGGGCACCTGAGCACAAGAGAGATATCGAGGTGCTGGAGTGAGTACAGAGGAGGGCAACGAAACAGGTGAGAGGCCTGGAGAATAAGTCTTATGAGGAACGATTGAGGGAGTTGGGATTGTTTAGTTTGAGGAAGAGGAGGCTGAGGGGAGACCTCATCACTCTCTACAACTGCTTGAAAGGGCATTGTAGAGAGGTTGGTGCTGGTCTTTTCTCATGAGCAATTTGTGATAGACAAGAGGGAATGGCTGCAAGCTGCAGCAGGGTAAGTTTAGGCTTGACATAAGGAAAAAATTTTTCACAGAAAGAGTAGTCAGTCAGTGGAATCAGCTGCCCAGGGAGGTGGTGGAGTCACCCTCCCTGACTGTGTTTAAGAGTAGATTAGATGTGGTGTTGAGGGATATGGTGTAGGGGAGAACTTTGTAGAGTAGGGCTGAGGGTTGGACTTGATGATCCCAAGGGTCTCTTCCAACCTAAATCATTCTATGATCCTATGATTCTATGATTCTAAGTAAAATGCTTAATATTGAGATTTATGAACTTTCTGTATCTACGCAGAGAATAGATATTTAAAGACTGAAGTGACCACAAATGGTATGTGTTATACAGTCAGAGCCATGTATCAGTGTATCAGTCTCCCAGTTGTAGCGTGTGGGTCGATGTAACTGTCCCCTTTGGTCACAGCTCATTGTCTTCAACTCAAATTGCTAGCCCTCTCTTTTTTTTTCTTTTTTTTTTCTTTTTTTTTCTTATTGTGCTGCTTTTATAAACCTTTGGGCAGGAGCACATTCTTGGCATTGTTGGGTGTTTTGGGGGAAAGCAATTCCGCGCATTCTTAGCTTTGGGAAGTGATCAGGCAGAAAGGCGTGAGCTAACGTCGGATGATTTATCATTGTTCCACCAGAAAAGGGACACAAGACCTTAAACAACTACTGGCTGTGTAAGCCGAGAAAGTTATTTTACACAAGGTTGTTTAAGCCCGAAATAGCAATAGTGACAGCCTTGCATACTGCAGAGGTACACTCCTGTTTAATACCACAAGCATTATATACTTCCATGTTAATTGTGATAATGCAACAATGGGAAAAACTATAAAAAGGAGGGATTTGCTTTCAGGAAAAATATTAGGACTGTGAAGGCTTAATACGTCAAAATGTTGGGTACTTTGTTCAGCGCGGGAGGTCTTTGTGTTGGTAACAAAGGTCTTCTCCAACCTAGGATTTAAGTTCATTGATGTGCTGTCTTGGTGAATGAAGAAGTCCCTTTCTGTGATGCTGAGAGGAAGAAAACAGCCTACTTCACTGCGAGTCCCCTTTCCTTAGATCCAGAAACAGTTACTGGACATCTGATCTTATGTTCTTGAGTTATTCATAGCAGAAATCTTGCATTTCAGCCGCCTTTTTTATTCCATTGCATAAATCGTGTAATAGAATTTGGCTAATTTAAATACAATAGTTGTAAAAGGAATATCTTGCACTGTCTTTCAAAAGCACTAGCAAATCAGATAGGCAGTAAATTGTTTTAATTTGCTCGTGAATTCTGTAAGAATTATCTACAAAGCCATCACATTTCTAGGTTTTCTTGGACAAGTCTCCTTTTTCTTCCCAGCAATTTTGTCCAGGCAGAAGAACAGGACTTTGCTTATATGAAAGTGTATGTGCCAGGCCCTTGGATATGTACTTTACTCTGTGAAAAATTTGCCTAAGGAGGTATTCAATAATTAGGCTAATTAAAAGCAAGCAGTAGGGCAGATTTGCAAAAGATATTTATGGAAGCTATTTCTCTGTATAAATAGAAAGAAAGAAATAGGACCAAGAAAAAAAGGTACAGAAATCACACTATATAGGGTAAACCTCACCGTAATGTGCAACTTAGATTTGCTTAGGTTTTTCCTCTTGCTTTAAGTAGTCACTGCACTTTTCCATACAATAGTGATGCAAACACTGATACAACAGTGACCCACCTTCCACATTCTGACTGTTATGTCAGAAGAAGAGCTGCTTAAAAGGATGAGAACTTTGTTATGCCTCAGCCAGAATGGTAGCTAGCACGGCTGCTACTTTGGATCTAAAGATAACACCACCGTAAAGACTTGTCTGGCTTTAGGTACATAGTTTTCTGGGTGATAATCTTTTGAAGTTTGTGATGGACTACTTTGTACAAACACACACGTGAAGTGTTTCCAGCCCTGGGTCATGATCAAGCCTCTTTAGAAGAAATCAAGCAGTGTATTTTGTTTTGGTTCACAGGAGTGGTATTGAATAACGCAGTGAAAACCTTTGCCACTGAGTGAATTGGGTGAGAAACAGCAGTCTGGGCCCCGAGGGAAGGGAGTTGTGGTGCACAGAGCCTCCAGAAGGTGAGGTCCCAGGGCCGTTGGGTTGTTATTCCAGACGAAATAAAGTACTTTTCTTTTAGAGTTAAGTGAATCTAATTCTGCCTTCCTTTCGAGGGGAGCCATGAGCAGAGTCAGGAGCTGACTATGAAGCAAAGTGCCCCTCTCCCCCAAAGTGGGAGGGTGGGAACTGAGGGAGGTGGGAGTGAAAGGAAGAGGCTGTCAGTTGTGGGAAGCTGCTGGTGTTGGACACACTTTGTTAATCCTTAAGACTTTCCTTTCCCAACTGCCCCAGAGTTCCCTCTCAGCCCTGATGGGAGAGAGATATCTGGTACCCTGGACCTGGCAAAACGTTAGTCTCTGAAGGGGTAGACATTCCTATAAGAGAGGGAAGAGGTGGAGGGGGAGAGGAGGAATATGTGATGGGTCTTGTGGAACGACTTGTATCTCCCAGCACAAGAAGGACATGGGAGTTAAACTCACTGATTAGAAGACAGGACTGTGAATATATGTATTCATCCTCAACCCATTCACATATTTATCTATCTGTGTGTGTGTAAGTCTGTGTAATATATAGTCATATATTGGGATTTTATATGGCAATGCAAATCAGTTCTGTAAATACAGTGTTGAGAGAGAAATTGCTTGTGTTGTTATAAAATTACTTAGTAGCATTTGGGCTAGATGGAAAATAGTGAACAAAAGTACTTCTTTGAGATTAAAAAAACCCGAACAACCCAAACCTAGAAAACAACAAACAGCCCCATTCCTATAAATGAAAAATCATCGTATTCAACATCTGCAGCTGGAAGTGGTTCACCTTCAAGCTTGAAAGTGAAAACTCCTTAAAATTAAAGACTTGGGGAAAATAAAGAATCTTAAATCATAAATGTACATTCCATTTTAGATATCTGAGCTTTAATACTCCAGAGAAAGGTGAAGGCATTTGTCTTTTTGCAGTTTAGAATCATAGAATGGTTGGAGTTGTATACATGCACATATGTCTGTTTTCAGTCACAGTAGTACAGACCTCATCAGAGCCACTAGGATTATTTCATGTTGATGTCTGTGAATGTGAGAATAATATTTGGCTTGTGATCTTGATGTTTTAGCTTCTCATCAGGACTCAAATCCACAGGTAAAGCACACTGGGTTTTTTTTCCTGTGAAAGTGTGAATTCACAAAGGAAAAAACGTGCATGTGTGGAATGGTATCATTAAAGTTGAAAGCTAAAGAAAAGTTGAGCAAAGTCCTGAAGCGCAGATACTTGGGTTCAGATTTGCCTCTATTATAGCCAATGCCAAAACTCCTGTTTTCATTGGGAGCTGGATTAAGACTTTTATTGATATCGTGCCAGGTTGAATTCTTTCTCTTATTCTTGATCTTGATCTTGATCTTGACAATCACTTTTTCCATTACAGTACTATTAGAGATTTAAAACACAGTATAATAGAGCTCAGTGAAAAAATAACTTAATGCACCTAAATTATTATGCAAAAAGATACAAATTTAAGCTCATTCACATCATTGCAGTTCTCTCTTTATGCTGAACAATAGAATCCAGACTTCATTCTTTTCACTTGCTAATCAATTTTTAGCTCACTGTCTTTTTTTCCATGGGTTTCTAAGTATCAAAATAATGAAAAATAACAGATCTTTCAGTTGTTATACAGTTAGCACTTGGATAATTCAAAATTAAACAGATTATATATTGTATTTTAATAAATCAGTTAAATATATATATATATATATATACAGTGACCTTTATTCAGTGGCTTCTATGGAGTATGCCTGGCAGTGCTTAGCCCCAGACAGAGACCAGCTCAGAAGATAGAACTGGCCTCTCTATTTTGGCAGCAACCAAAATTGCTATTAAGGAGTCTCCACAAGGAAGCAAAAGTATAAAGACTGAACTGTCCTTGTTTTTATTTTACCCCTGGAGAAGTTGCTGCAGCAGAGATTTGGGAGCAAGGGCAGGGCAGAGGCTGTGGGTGTCACAGGATGCTGGCTCAGCTGCATCTCTTCTTCATTCACTTTGGCGTTTTTCCTGAGACTGAGGTTGAGGTGTCTAATTTGGGACTCTAAGTAAATAGCCCTTAGACAGTCTATATCAACGTAGTAAATTCAGTCACAGTTGACCTCAATATGACGATTTGCCATATGATCTATTTACATAATTCTGAAAAATCACAAATTTGACTTTATAGGCTATTGGCTTAGAATTTGCCTGTAGAAGTAAATGAGTTTTAACTGGTGCTGCTCTTGGCTTTCAGCATGCAACTCCAGTGGCATTCAGACTGATCATGTTTTATTTTTGTTTACGTGGCTTTGATATGAATTTGAAGATAAGATACAAAGATATGGTTTGAGGATGTTTCTGGACGTGAGCAGGCAGTGTGTACTTGCAGCCCAGCAGGCCAATCACATCCTGGGCTGCATCAAAAGGTGCATTGCCAGCAGATCCAGAGAGGGGATTCTGCCACTTTGCTCTGGTGAGACCTCACCTGGAGAACCATGTGTGGGTCTGGAGCCCTCAATATAGGAAGGACATGGACCTGATGGAGCGAGTCCAGAGGAGGGCCACAAAAATGATCAGGGGGTTGGAACACCTTTGCTAGGTGGACAGGTTGAGGGAGCTGGTGTTGAGAAAAGGAGGCTCTGGGGAGACCTAAGAGCCTTTTCCAGTACCTGCAGGGGGCCTACAGGAGGGCTGGGGAGGGGGCAATGGCTTCAAGCTGGAGAAGAGCAGATTTAGGTTGGATATTAGGAATAAGTTCTTTACTGTGAGGGTGGTGGACCACTGGAATAGGTTGCCCAGGGAGGTGGTTGAGGCCCCTTTCCTGGAGATATGTAAGGTGAGATTTCACAGGGCCCTGAGCAACCTGGTATAGTTGGGGGTGTCCCTGCTGACTGAGGGGAGGTCAGACTACATGACCCTAGAGGTCCCTTCTGGCCTGAAACAATCTATGATTCTGTGATTCTGTGAAAATGGATATACTGTGTCTAAGATGTTTGCAGTGGAGAACCAAAGCGTCTTCTTCCACTTTGGCTGTGGGTCACCATGATGTGAGTTCATTTGCCTCCAGCTTCTGCATAGAATAGCTGTAGGAGGATTGCGGTATTCTTTTACCACGTTCTTTGCCAAACATTACAGATAATTAAAGACAGCTTGAAAAGTGATTGTGTTTTTCGGATTTGAAGGAGCTTTTGTGACTAGACCAGCTTCTTGTCCACAGTCAATATGCAATACAGCTTTCATATTACACCCAGTAACAGTGCCTGATGCAGACAAGGGAAGTTCTGCAAGTGCCGACTCCCTGTGAGCTGCCAGGAGCTGAATCTGATTTGGGACATTTCCACCACTTACCTACATTAGCAGGGTCTTCGGGTACTGCACACAGACACCGAGTAAGCAGTGGTAGGGCGAGGGGCATCATTCCTCTTCACCGTGTAAGGGCACAGAAGCATTAAGCAGAGTCGTAAGCCAGTCCCATCAGCCTGATGCTGCTGTGAAGCTCGGGCCAGTACATACACTGGTTAATGAAGCAAATGTGTGTGACCTCTGAAACTTTTGGCTGTCCTTAAGGCAGGACAGTTTTTAACAGGGATAATGTGGGGCTAAGGAGCCTATCACACTCACCCACACCTCTGTGATGGCTGTTGGGGAATATGAGTATGCTCATGCATTTTCCCTGTGTGGCTGAACCAGGAAAAGAAGAGTAGGCTAGATAAACCCAGTTAATGGAAATATTAGAGACACATTATACCTAGGTTTTTCCCCTTATTTTCATACATTTTATTCTACATACATGTCAAACAGAATGAGAATTGCCAAAAGAAATGAGTGCCATGTGGGGATGGTGAAACCTGAATGTCAGGGGCTGGGACCTGGGGGGTGCAGCCTTCATGGGGTGCCAGACGAGGTAGGCCAGCCCACATGCAAATCCCCATCTGAACTGTAAAAGCACTTTTGGGATGGGTCTTGCTGGGATGGATGTTCCAGATCGTTCTCATACTGCGAGGGCACATGTATTACTGTTTCAGCTGTTGGTTGAGACTCATAGAGCTAAGTCAGCTTTACTGTTAAAATCAGGGATGTCAAGTTCTCTCATCAGTAACAGTCATGTAAATCTCATCAAAATCGATGCAGTTACTTCTTGTCGGCTGCTTTGATGGTAAGGACAGTGATTTTTTTTAGCTTCCCGCCAGACTTCAGGTACACAGGTAAAAAAGGAAGTTTTCTCTTGCCTTGCTACAAACCAGCCAGCTTTTCTGCAGCCAGATTTGAGTGAGTTTTGGCGGTCTGAGTCTTTCGCTCATCATACATGAAGCACGGTGTGAAGGTGCAGCTTTGCAGCAGTTCTGTTTGCATGCTCACAGGTGGGCAAGTTTGCTGGAAACATGCATCCAACCAATATGGTTTCATTCTTTGAGGGTCTTCTGATGCTCCACACAAAAGTTGCTGTTAAAATTGCCCTTTCCCTGCAAATTTAGAAAGATCTCTCAGGCCCGCTTTTAAGTATATTTACGGTAATTAATGGCTGTAGTGACAAATCTTATCTGTTGTGCAGCACTGGGGTGACAGCTGCACTTGTATTTGGAAGGGCAGCTCTTGCTTGATACCTCTTCTGGGCAGCGGATAGTTCTGCACCAGTACCATGTACCCAGCCCCAAATAGCATTGCTGAATTTCTCTAATAGAGTTTCAATATTATTTTTAAATCATTATACATACAAATATAGAAAAATCTGTGTCTGTTTGGGCCACAGTGGGTGTATGCAAAGGGATTTCACTAAGGAGGGATGCTGAGGGGGGAAGGTGTGGTCCAGGCTGGTGCAGCTGTGGGGATATCAACAGAACTATTGCCGGCGGCTTTATGCTTTCTCCTTTCAGAGAGACAGGTTCTTTCTGTGCTCAGTGTGGAGTGTTACCTACCTGCCAGAAACAATAATCCCCTGGTCCAGTGTGCTCTCTGCAAGGCCTCTCAGGTGGGTGAACACAAGCTTAGCGGAACAGAAGAGCTCAAATAGTAATCAGGTGGTTGTTTGGATAGTTATAGTTTTTTATTCTTTTCTTCACAAAAGGCTTCATCAAGGTGTGGGTTACTTGTTCACAGATGAAGTCAAGTAGTGAGAGGTGATTGGTTTCCCTCTATTTGCACAATGCAAGAAAGCTGTGTTTTTGAAATAGTCTGTGTAAGGACTGTAAAAACAAATGTCTCCACCCTTCACAAAGAAAGGCTTTACTGGACAGGCTGTTTGCATGTATGGAGCAGAGAAATCGAGAAGAAAAAAAAGTAAAACTACCCTGTTCACAGTGGAAATGAGAATCCTGGCCATTTGTCTCTCTGTGTTTGCAAGCATGTCTTTGGTGACTTCCTGAGCTCTGCAGAGCTGAGCAGGAATGAGGGAGAGAAAAACTTTGGGGGAGCAATCCACACATCAGCCACCTCCCAGTCCATTCATTCTGAAAGGTGAGAGAAGAGGCTAATGCCATTTGAAACCTCAAAGAGCTCCTCAGCATAGATTGCTGATGGGGGACTTAGTTTCTGAAGGCTGATGCTTGGCTATACCTCACTTATGTATTGCAGATACCTGTTCCTGGGCTGGTTAGTCACCAACCTTATATTTTGTATGCGTTAGTTATTGCTTCCCAAGCAACCAGAGGTGCACCACTAACAGGTTGCAACAGGACTCTTTAAAATGCTGAAGGGTTAGAATGCAGCAAGTGGGATTTTCAGCATATTAAAAAAAAATAATCTTGTAAACCTTTCATCTCCGAGTCTTTAATGGACATTTTTAGTGTGTCTGTATCTTTCTAGGAAAAAAATTTACTTGAGAAGATCTAGAAGTATAAATTCAACTGTAGGTTGAATTGGGAAGGAACATAAGGTGACACCCCTCTCCAGCATTTTAGAAATTATGCAGTAGGATACAACACCATGTAATGATTTTTCCAGTTGCTTGTGGTTTTTTTTTTTCAGTATGACTAGCTTTCTGTCTGCCTCTTATTCTTCAAAACCAGACTTGGTGTGAATTGGGAGGTATCTCAGATCTGAGCAAATAAAGGGTATCTGAGCTCTGCACCAACTGCAGTTGTGGGTCTCCAACTGCCAAACAAAAACCCTAAAAAGGAGTGGTTTTCTCTCCATATCCATGCAGAACAGAGGAACACCTAGTTGTCTTCTTCCTTGCACTGGAAGAGATCTACAGTAGAGGCTTCATTTGCAGAGCACAAGTCTCTTAGGCCCCTGTTTCTGAAATAGCTGTCTGGAAAACAGCACAGAGGGACCCTTTGGTGCACCTTGGAAACTGTGTAGTGTTTTCAATTTAACATTTGCCATTGAGGTCACATTTTGGTGCTCAGAAAAGTCAGGTGGCCTGAAAGGAGCATCCAATGCTCCTGCAAAGTTTATCTCTGGGGGGGTCTGAGAAGGGATAGCTGGGGCAGGGAGTGCTCAGCAGCCCATGGCATGCCAGGAGCAGGATATGGCCAGCACTGGGTGACGTGGCACAGGGCAGGCAACAGGGATCAGAGTGGGAGCCACCACAGCAGTGTCCTGCCCGGGAACGCTTTTATGTGGGACACTTTTGTGAAGTTTAGTGCTGTATTTTAAAGGAGATGAGCAGCCAGAGCTGGGAGTGTGGGAGACAAGAAGTGAGGGGCAGTTTAGGAACGGACTGCACCTACAACAAATAGAATAATAAATCCTCCAGGCTAGATTAAAAAACCTGCAAGCTGTTTCATTTTCTTTTTTTAATCCTTTTTTACATGCTGTTATAAATAGCAGAATTATGATGATCAGCCACCGGAATTATGGTGCTAGGGTGGCAAATTTATACCATTATACAGAAAAGGATGTTAGAATGCTGTTCCTGTCTTCAGTTGCAATATGTTCATCATGTCTTTTTATTGTTTAAATTGTCTAATTGCTGTGTTCTATGAAGGTATTATTTATTATTCTTTCATTTGCAGGGTAAACTTTAATTCCGTGCCAAAAGGTCACCTCACAAATATCTTATGATGTGTAGTTATTTAGCTTTTAAGAAGTCTTTCAGCAATGAACATTTTGCAGCTTAGCTCTGCTAATTGTCTGTATCCAGTAAAATAACTCTTGAAAAATGCACTGAATAAAATGAGGAATAAGAAACATGGGGTAAAGATCGATAAAATTTATCGGGAGCAGGGTGCCACTGGCTTGCCCAGACCTATATACTCTTGATTGCTGTGGCACGCTGGCCCTTGCAGAAACAGCTTTCCAAAAACTTGCTTAGTTACTCTCAAGGAGGAAGAACACCCCCCTTGAAGGGCTGCCGACCCCTGAGCTAGCCTGCATTAATCTAGTGGCGACAGATCCATGTGCTTCTCCCCACATGTTTTAAAACATCGGTAAAACCTTCCAAATGCCGGTCTGCGCATGTTAACCAGCTGAATTCTCTCCTTCTTCGGTGCTCTGTGTGTGTGTCTGAGCTTTTTCTGACCACGGCTGTTCGCTCCGGCTTGGAGCAATAAGGGAATTACAGATGATACACATTCTTTCTCACAGACATAGTCTTTTTTCCATACTCCTCCTTGAATGAACTTGTGCCAGAAGTTTCTGAGATGGTCGGAAGGCTCCGGAAGCCGGTAATTTGCTCCCTTAGAACTCCACAAAAGATACCAATTTTTTTGTATGGTTCTTACCATCTAAAGGCAAATATAATTAAGAAATTGAGTCAGTTTACAAATAGGTCATGGATCATGTAATAAACTGCTATTGTTGACATTTATGGAGGCTTTTTCTCCCAAACATTGTTTATGAAGGGCAACTGGCAACAGCAGCAAGACAAAAACTGCTGTAGGCTTCTTTTCTGGGCAGTGCTGAGCCTCCCAGCTCCTCCTCTCTCCTCAGTGTATCTTTTGAAGCTCCATTTTAGTATTTTCATGTATGTACACGCGCTGCATTTCAAATGGTGCAGTAGTTGATTTTCTTGTATGTAGAGCTGTGGGATGTTAATGGCTGGGATGGTTTTAATGGGTTTCACCTGAACACTTGCTTTCCCCTTAGGAGGCTGCAGTGCACGTCTGCGATTTCAGCCATTATCTGGGGCTTGGTGGAGCTGCTCAAAGTGAGCATCCCAGGCCAGGCTTGCAGTGTCCTGCCGGGCTGCCAGATGTCCTGCGGGACCATCACCTTCCCCAGGTCATAGAATCATAGAATGGTTAGAGTTGGAAGTGACCTTAGAGATCATTGAGTTCCAACCCCCCTGCCATGGGCAGGGACATCTCCCACTAGACCAGGTTGCTCAAAGCCTCATCAACCCTGGACTTGAACACTTCCAGGGATGGGGCATCCAAAGCTTCTCTGGGCAACCTGTTCCAGTGTCTCACCACCCTCACAGTAAAGAATTTCTTTCTGGTATCTCTTTCAATTTAAAACCATTACCCCTCACCCTATTGCTACACTCCCTGACGGAGTCCCTCTCTATCCCTCCTGTTGGCTCCCTTCAGATACTGGAAGGCTGCTATAAGATCTCCCCAGAGCCTTCTCCACCTGTGTGAAGGCCTCCAGCCTTTTTCAGCAGCACAGACCTTTATGCATGGCAGCCCCAGATTAACCTCTGGAACAGCTGAAGGTGCACGTACGGTCTTGCTCGTTGCAGGAGAGCACCATAGCTGTGTGGGCAAGGCTCAGGGTATAGTCTGTTCTTGAAGCAGCCAGTAAATAAGCCCTCAGGTTTTTCTCATTTCTGTGGGTTACGTCCCATTCTTGTACCAGAATCATCTACGCCAATGAGAGGCAGCTGATCTGAACTAAAAAAACTCTTGCTCGAGGCAAAATGCATATTCTGTCTTCATTATCCACATAAGACTGGTGAGAAAAAAAAAGAAGGCAGGGGAGGAAGTGAGAACCAGATCAGGAAAGGAGTTGAAAGACCCAGGTCTGAGCGGAAGCCTCATCTGTGTTTAGTTTTTCTCCCAGTTTTTCTCTTGTGTGCTCCAAGGTATGGTCAACTGGGTTCAGGAAAGTAAGGGTTAGTCAAGGGATGACCTAGAGCTGAGCTTCTCCAAAACTGGCAGTGTTGGGTTACGAAGTTGCATTTCACCCCCATTGGTAAGGAGGCAAGGACAGGGCCAAACAGGATAGAAGCAGCATCCTGTGGGGATCTTCAAGGAACAATAGCATCTTTCATACTTCACAGCTATAAAATGCATGAATCAACCCACCTGAGGCAGGAGAAGGCAGGAGCAGCTGACATCAGCTGTGGGAGCTGAGTTGCTCATTCTTTCAGGATTAGCACATTTCCCGACTGACCCAGTGTGTGCTCCAGAGGCTGTCTCCATCCCTCCCTCCCTGCCCATATGAGCTGGGAGCAGACATTCTGTATACTTCTTCTGTTCTGTCAGATGACCTGCCACTCCCACGGAGCCCACCACACAGGAACCTGGTGAGAGTCCTCCTGGTTTTAGACATAACACTGGGTAAGATGCCTTGGTGGCATCTTCACTCAGATATGGTTCCCTGCACCATGCAGGGTGTCAAGGACAGGCTTACTCAGAGCAGTAGGGGGACAAACCTGCTCTCCCTCCCCATGGGCAGCTGGGGATCAGAGTCCAGGGCTTGGCTTTTTGGATGGTCTGTGTGAAGTTCCACAATCATGTCTGAGAGACCACCTTTCTTTTTCCCAAAAAAATTCTATAGCTGGAATTCTAGTGCAAAAGGTGGGAGCTGGAGTTGAATTTATCCATGAGAAAACCCTCTGGTGCAAAGTACCTACTCCTTGCGCTGCATGCGTCGGTGTGTGGGACATCAATAAAAGCCAGAGAGAAGTCAAGTTAAACTGATTTAATCTTCGTTTTTTGCTGCAGCACTCAACTTGGTGTCAAAGGCTCATATTAATAGGATTATTCTCTTGTCAGATGGGAGCTAGAGATAGTCACCCCAGATGTGCATGCCTGGTTTGAAGGCCTGATTATCTTGTTGGTGTCAGTTTTTGGCGTCTTATCAAAGGGACTCTCACAAACATCACCTTGCAGCTCCTTGCTCTCAGCTCTGCAAGGAGGAGGAGTACACTTAAACAATTTCCAGCTTGTAAGCCGATGTTTGTCATATTTTTCCTCCGGGGCAGTAGTGTCAAGAGGAACAGGCTCCCGAGCTTGTCAGGTAGGAGGTAGGATGGCAGAAGGTTTCTCATGGTTGAGGACGATAGACGAGGACAGAGCTGCCACCCCGCAGCAGGAGTGTTACAGGGCAGTGTATTGCCAAGCATATGGCACCTGTTGGAAACGTTTGGGTGGATGGGATTTGGTTTAAGGCAGGTCATGTCTTTGCTCTGCCAACTGCAGGGTGTATCTACTCCAGAAACAGCAAGATGCTGTATTGCTTTTGCTGGGCATCGTTTTAAAAGACACTTTACTGGTAAAATGCAGCTTAAAATCTGAAAGCATTACCAGCTGGCTTGAGAGGTGACCTTAGAGAGGAATCAGAAATTGAGTATTTTTTTTAAGCTGATCTATTATTTCACTTTTATCAATATATCAAATAGATTAACTAGGAAGTCTGCTGTTTCTGCATTAATTTACATGCACCATTTAGTATCTCTTTGTAATGAGGGTATCAAGAAGAGAAACCAATTGTTTCCTACCTCTAAAATCCCCAGACATTGTGTGGTGCCTGTTACTGTGTCTCCAGGCTGAAGACAGGGTTACGTCCTTCTGACACCAGCCAGAATATAATAAATACAGAAGCTTCAGTCTCCATTATTCACTGGAAGAGAAAGCTTGTCCTTTCCCAAGGCATGTTGGTGATGGGCTGTTTAATTGAGCTGAACAAACCGGTCCTTGAAGGGGGCAGCACACTGCGGGGAGTGGGCTGCTCGGTGAAGAGCAGCCCTGGGCCGGGGGGCAGCTGGATGGGCTGGGAAACCTGCACCCTGCGAGGAGCCCTGTCTTGAAAAGTTGGATGTGCATTCTCCGGATGACTTCATGAAGCACCGAGAGCCCAGCCCAGGTGCTGCACTGCAACTGGCAGCAGGAGAGGGGAGGAGGTGGCAGCTCACGTGTAGGTGTGTCACCCCCAGTCAGATTTGCACATGAAACCATTGCAAACTCGAGGTGCTGTGGGCATCTCTTGGGTCCAGCTGGACTGGAAGTTACTTCTGTAATTCAAATAAAAACATTCTAAAGATACTCAGTTTTTCTCATTAAAATCGTAACTGGTTTATGTAAGGAAGGAAAGTGCAATCCACAAAGTTTGTGTTGGGCTAAATTAGCTTGTGTCATGTCTAAATCCTGCAGATAGTGGCATCTTTGGAATTGAATATTTTGTTGTTGTATTTGGCAAATCCCTTTTAAATACTCTGGCTGCTGTGTTCACTACCAGCCCACGATTACTAAAACTACCCTGTTACTGCATTGCTGGCTTGTTCTCGATTTAAGACCCCTCAAGTCTCTTTTCTTGTCATTAGATTCTACTATTTCTGCATCACAGAACTGTTCTTTAGCTCTGGTAGCAGAAAAGACAGGTATTTTTGTTACAGTGTAAAAACACATAGTGTGTTAAAATTCCCTGCCTCTTTGCATGATGTGAAAGGCAAGTTTATATTGCTCTGTGATCTCCTCCTGATGCCTGACTTCAGCTTATAGCTGCTTTAGTTTTCACCCCATTTATTTACTCCCATAATGCTTTACCTCCTTATTGTTCTGCGTTATCCATTGGGGTTTTTTTTAGTTAGCAATGACTAGAATTGCATCACCCCCCTCTGTCTCCGTTCTCTCTCTCCATCGCAGGTCTAAGAATCATTGTTCTCTGTTTAGTGATGTTGCCTAGATCACAAATTGCATCATTTATTGACATTTTAACCATAGCTTACTTGTTTCCCATACCCTCTACATCGTATGTGCGTACATTAATGGAGTTATCACTGAGTGCTTATATCTTACCCTTTTAATTAGTTTTTTGACTTCTGATTATTTTATTTTTTTTAAGCCATAAAAAGTGCTAATGGGCAGTTGGATTTGCAGAGTCACATATTCAGCCAATGCCCCAGCCTTGCAGAAAAATCACATTACATAGAGCTGAGCAGCACCTGTGTGTCGGGATGGTGTTTACATGCCGCGGGGCTGACAGCAACAGCAGCAAATGCCAGCCATCAGTGCACAGTGTGTGTCTTAGCTTCTTGTAATGTGTACTGAGGCATACAACTGAGAAGTGAGAATATATATTTAGGAATTAAGAAAAGTAATTAATCTTCTCTTTTACGCTTTATGCTGGAGCCAGTGTGGATACCTCTGAGCCTAGTGCCTCCCCTCCTTTTTTCCACTTATCTTGAAGCTCTTCTGAATTGTCAGCTGTGAACACGGGGAGGTTAGCACCCTCTTTGCTTAAGACCATTTAATCTTAGTACTGACCTTTCATCACAGAAGGCACCCGTGAGCCCTGACAATGCAGGGCCATTTCTGCAGCTCTCCTGCATCCCTTGGCTGCTGAGTGGTGTCTCTGCTGACCTGCGTTGGGTACCAGAGCAATCTCGGAGAGGGCTTCTCCTTGCCTTCTCTAATCTTGCATTTCTAGCCTGATCCTATTAAGCAGTGACTTGCCTGCTGCTCAACACATTTTTTTTTCACTTGGAAATAGTGACTCAGAAAATACCCCTGTATTCCTGAGATTTTCCCTCCATATGCAACATAAAATCCCATTCTCCCTGTTACAGACCACGGGTCTGGCTCTTCACCACAGGAAGCTACCAGTCACAGTCACTTATTTCATCTCCCTGTCTCATGTTTGTTTCTTGATGGCGAGTTTGCAGAGTAGTAGGTACGTGTCTCCCTGTCCATCCAGCAGTCTCTGTGGGAGCTGCAGCTCAGTCAGTCTGAGCAGTCCCTAAGCTCATGCAGTAAATTCTCCACAAACATATGCACTGGGACCACAAATCCTTGGCTGGTGAGACTCCTTTGCTGTGCTACTGTTCTCTCCTTGAATGTTTAGCAGCCTGCTGAGAGCCAGAGCGAGATGTATAAACACAAGAATAAGCACCCATCCTCTTGGGGCTGAGAAAAGAGGTGGTGAAAGTTTGTCAGGCTCACAGAGGTTGAGGGGTGGGGAGAGAGTAAGACCACCAGTCAGCCATGGACATTTACATCTGTGTTTGCAATTGGGACCTTTCTTTATCCACATTACCATGTGAGGAAGTCATCAGTGCCTGAAGCCACTTGTGCCCGCTGTCGCAGGTAGGCGGTTTCCCAAAAGTGTCCCAGAAGAGAGAATTTTACAGTGATTATAGGAAGGAGGACTTTGTGGGTGCTCTGGGAGGTGGAGGAAGGAGCAAGTACATGAGGAGAGATTAAAATAGGGGAAATCTGATACTGGGAGATGGAGCCCTGCCGTGATGGCAGAGCAGAGGGTGAGTGGCAATGCAACGTGAGTAGAGGCAGCAGAGCGACCATAGTGGTGCAGAAGTCTCAGTGCACGGCAAAATGGGAGCTTTCTGATGCAGTTCTCATCAGTGTAGATGCCACTAGTGCTTTTAGGACTAAATTTGCTTTCGTTGGTGTGCCAGTTCTCCTTTCTTTCCCCTTTTCTTTGAGTTCTTGTAGGAGGGACTTTCTAGAGTTTCCAGTTTTCCTCTTTGTAAGCTCTGCAGGTCTCTGCATCTACTCCAACAGATGTATCTGCTCCAGACGAGGGCTGACAGGACCTGAGCCCACACCAGTAGTACTGAACAAAAATAATACGTAGTTACCCTTGAATGGTTCATTTTCATATCTGCACTCATGGTTTTCCCCTGCTGGTGCTTCTGTGCTCCACTTCTTTGCTGACTGTTGACAATTTGCATTTGAAGTAGTTGGCCTCAGCATTGGCAGATGTTTTGTTAGGGTTTGGGATGCCAAACTGCGCCCTGCACCTCCCCAAGTGTGCATCTGCCTCCTCGCCCTGCTTTGCAGATCTAGCAGCTGAGTGGAGAGGGATTAGCCTCTAGACGGGGCTTTCAGAAGCAGACTGTAATTAAAGGTGCAGGATGGAGCTCAGTGATCACCTCTGATTACTGGTGCAAATGCTTTAAGAAGAGAAATTAGAGCAATGGCGTATTAAGAGGTGGGTTCTCAGGTCTTAATATCCCAAGCATTTCAGTCTTTTTAAAGTGATTTGGTCAGATTCTGCCTTCTGGTACCTGTGTGCCGATCTGGAGTAACCCCAGTACACCAAAGGTGTTGCGGAGTAATTTATTTTGCTTGAGGCAATTCATCATCCCTGTCCCTTCACCACCTGCTCTAGAGTGTTTGAGTTTAGTGCCACTGAGCACATTACTCTGCTTGGAAAGAAGAGGGGGTAGCACCATATTTATTTTACAGTGATAAGTGGTAATAGAGAACTATTTCGTGTTTCATGCTTTTATGACCTCATTGGTGTCACACCATTTCTTACTACTTAGCTTGGGCTGGTAATTTGGGATTAGGTTTGGTGTTTTCTAGGGCAGTATAATTACTCAAATCCCACCACTTACACAGCGTGCACCGAGTGAGATCAGTACTTCTAAAGTAATTACAGAAACATCATTGCTTCCTGGGCAAGGTAAAACTTCTGTGAGAGGCACAAGATGCACGCAGAGACCTAAGGACACCCCTGTATTTCCATGGTCTCCAAAGCATCCTGCACTTCCCAGACAACCCAGTCAGTAAAATGCAGCAGATGTTAAATGATACTGTATCTTAATAATTTGCAATATCCTATGTGTTGGCCTTGGGTAGTGTCTGGTATGAGTCATGGACCTGTAAAAAAAAAACCCCTAGATTCTGGTTACGTGTGGATGTAAGGGAAAAAAAAGTGTATTAAGTAAGTAATACTAAAATGTTTCCTCTTTTTGGGTGCTGACTTAACTTCAACCACCTGTTACAGCATTTTCTGAAGCCTCAGGTTACTGTTGTAGAAACAACATGCAGGAGATGTCTTGAGCCAACTGAGAAAGCGAGTCGAGAGAGGTCGTTTTACAGAGCTTGAGCTGTTTTAAAGAGTAAGTTGTCTGGCACGGGAGCCTGGTGTCATAGCACAGTTTCCTGTTCACAGGAACCTCTTTCAAAGACAAATGCGAAAGGTTTTAGCCATTAAACACGGAGCCAGCAGCAGTCCTGGAGTGAGAACGTGCAGTTGGATTTCCCTGAGAGGAGGCTATGAAATGTCTTCCTTGCTAAACTGCTCTCTGAAAAAGAGGCAAAGACAAAAGGGTAATATTTTCAGGGCTAGAATATTTTATTTTGAGCTTGAAAGTTCTTTAAATTGTTACTGTTTTCTTTCTACTTTTAGTTATACATCCATCCTTAATTAGAAAGAATAGGGGGGAGGGTAGGGGGGTGGTGTTTATGAAACTGAAGTAGAAGATACATTTAGCAACTGGGGAAGCCCTTTTCAATTTTACTGTAATGAAATTAAAGTAAGTTAGAGGTCCTCACGGGTCAAGTCTGGCTAAACACACCGCAACCCACAGGCTTCATGCCTGTGAAAGGGTTGTTGTCTGTCATACCCCCCACCCCCACCCCCTCCAAAATGCAGCATCAAAGTTTGGTTATGCTTTGCTGCTCAGGGTAGCTCATCCTTGGGACCTGTCCCACTCCACCTCCTTGTAGTTACAAACGCAGAAGTTTGTTTTGACTTGGAATTTAAAAAAAGGAAAACAAAAATAAGAGTAAACACCAGCTTCTCTGGGGTAATTCTCTGCTCTGTGGGGGTCCTGGAGGAAGAGCTGCTTCCACCTCTTGTTAGCAGTGGTGGGAGTCAGCAGTAACGAGGAGAGCCTGAGCTGGAGGTCCAGAGCAGGGACTCCATACAGTCATGCTTACCCGTACCAGATATGGGGTGGTAGAAATTATCTGAGTCATTCCCAATGAACGTCTCACCAGAATGAGTATGTTTCTGTGACACAGTATTGGGAGATTTCTGGTAGAAACGTTTTTCCTCCGCTAGATACTTTCTGCAGACAGTGCAGCCAGCTGTGGTAGTACCTTTGTGTGCATCTTGCTCTGTGTTTATTTGACACGAGGGATGATGTCTGCGTGACAAAATGTGGAGTTGGAGTCCTCTCCCTTCCTCACATACATTTATGGGAATTTGTCTGTTCTTTCCACTAAGGTTGCCCCATGCCGTGCCCCAGCAGCCCCATAAACCTCTCCTGATCCGAGTTGCAGCTGCTTTGCCTTTCTCCCCGTCACCAGCTGTCGCGTCCAGAGAGAAATACCTCTTTCCATGCAAATCCTGAATCTCTGCTTCCCTTTCCTAAGGGTCCACCTGTGAGAGAGTCAAGGAAATTAACGCTTCAAGCAGCCAGCTCTGTGAGGTCTTTCCTGCAGCTGTGGACCACCATGGGTAGGATTTGGCCACCTGAGACATCAGTGGGTTTCTTGCAGGCTGGAAGGCAGAGAGGCGTTTCTGCTGTGCCCTTCAAAGAGGAGGAGTGGCTCTCCTCACGGGCCCACAGGATGTTTGCAGGGGGTTTTGACCCAGAGCAGTGACTGTGGGTGCTATAACTGGGTGCCCTGTCAGTCTTTGGAAAGCTCCTTCATGAAGTTTCTCAGCTCTGGCCAAGTACAGTAATATCAAGCTAAATCTAAACAGGATTAAAGAGGTTTGTGAAACCTAAATACCTAAAATACACTTTCCTTCCGAGAACTATATCACTGGATTGATGCCATGATGTAAGCCTAATTTTATCAGTGGAGAGAGAAAGAAGTGGCTATGCTCAACGGCATGCTCTGCAGAGTCCATACAGATGGCTCAGGAGATCAGATGGTGAAAAAGCGTGCTGTGGACACTGAAAGAGCAAATACTTTCTACTAATTTAACTTCACCAATTGTCTGAGCTCTTGGGAAATGACTCTGTAGTACGAAGCATCCTGCAGGAATTCAGATAAGCTCTTTGCAGAGAAAAATCCGTTTACAGACAGCTGCTTTTCACAGTGTGTAGTACAGAATTTTTAAAAAGGATAATTTTTTAAAAATAGAATTGGGTTTTATACTCACTCAGGGATAAAATTTATTGCATAATGTGTGCATACAAATGGCTGACATGGGGGTTTGGTATGTTTTATGGAGAGGTGGATGGACCTCTACTAATTCTTGGTGAGATCTTGCTCTTCTGACTCTGGTTTCTGGGAAGCTGCGCTCTCTTGAAGTCATCTCAAAGTACAGTCTAGGAGCTCGGGCTGAAGGCTTCATATCCAATAGTCCCATAATGCTAAGGCTCCGCAAATATCAGTGGGACTATATGGATAAGGATACCTAGAATGAGGATTTTCCTGTTTTCCCTTATTGATTTACATTTTAAGGCTCAACAGTGACAGTCTTTGAGGATATTTTGCATAGGGTCATTATTTTGTATTTTCCCTCAAAATACAACTGAACAAATGAAAAATAATGCCATTAAAGATATATTAATAGCAATCTACTACTACTATAATGAAGGAAAGATATATATTCATTAGACGTTGTAGAAAACACAAAGAGCCCTTAGAAAACTCTGTGTACAATGAAGCTTTTTTCCATGGGTACTTTATTCCACGGAGGTCAAAAAGTGCATCTTCCATGGCACCATTAAGGTCATTGTATGTCCAGCTTTCACTGGAGCTGTCTCCTTTTCCACTTGGAAATTTTGCCTGGGTTGAAAAAGAGGACTTTGCTACTGGATGTCAGGATGTTGCACGATCTGGGAACAGCAGGAGTTTCAATGGGATGTCTGGAAGTGCTGGATAAGTTGTCACCGCACTGGTAAAACCTTGCGCTGTGCATGATGCAGGCAGTGAGAGCAGTCGTCCTGCCCTGCCAAGGAGGTGGCTTGGTGGCAGGCACGTGCTTGCTGGGCGTTGGCACTTGCCTGTAAGGAGTGATTGTCTGGATCATCTGCAGCCTTGGCAGAGTAGGAAGGAAAGAACCATCACCCAGAAGAGAAAGGCACAGTCACCCTGCCCATTGCCGGAAGCACAAGGCTAACGGGCAGTCTAGCCTGGTGCCTTCCTGGTGATGCCTTGCTAACACCGTGGTAAGATCAAGGATGTGTTGAGAGAACCAGTGTTTTCCTCTGTTATCCAGTGTAGTAAATTCCTTTAAAGACAATCTTTTGCTTAGGGAAGTTGTTGGGTAGCCTTATGTTAGCCCTAGAATGCAAAATACTTGTTCCGCTCATGATCTGTGTCTTACAAAGTGCCTGGCAGAAAATTTTATCTGATTCTTAAAGAAGTGAATCATGTAGTTCTGAATCCATTCCTACAGTTCAGCTGAATAGAAATCATTAGATAGGCATTTGAGATTACAGTATCATTTCTGAAGATCAGTGTAGTTTCTGCGTTTCACCAGTGGCTCCCAGTCACTGATAATACCCTCTTTAATCTGTCATAACTTGACCTGCCTTTCCTCTGCATCAGCTTCCCAAGATGACGTACGGCGATCGGACTCAAGCTCTTGCATTCTCCTGGTTTTGTCTGCGGGGCTGCTTCTCTCATTGGAGAAGTTTTAGAGAGAAAAGTATCCACCGCAGGTTCAGGACTACAGAAACGGGAAGCAAGTGCGTTGTCCCTTTTGATTCATGTCCAGCATACTAGTTTTAACGGCAGGGATCCAAGAATAATCTTCTCAGTTGACCATATGGCCAAAAATATGATGATCTCATGGCCAGTGGCAAGTGACACGTAGAGGGTTAGCTAAGCAAAGTTCTTTGTTTTCACATTGCGTTTTCAAAAGATCCGGTGGGATGCCTACCAGCAGAGAATCTGAACAAAGCACATGCATTTTTTCTATAAATACTGCCAGTGCCTGGTGAGTCTTTCTCAAAGCTACCAAAGTTTGGTAAGAGTGGTTTTGCCTGTTTATTTTATCATTCTGTTCTTACTACATTATGTTAGTCACATGATGAAATCAAATATTTTTTTATTTCGTTTTTTTTTTTTGCTTAAGTTTTATTTCCTCAAGTTTCTTATTTGCTTCTTATCCTGCTTAACTCAGAAGACCTCAGTTAAAAGAAAAGATCAGCAAAACCAGTCAGTTGAAAATCTAACAAGAAAAAAGAGAAGCCATTCCTGTTGAAACCAAAAATGGGGGAAAATTGGATATTTTGTTGAAGAAAGTATTTTAATTATGGGTATTTCTAATTAAGTCAAGTTAAATTGAAAGTCTAAATTCTTCAGGCTGTGGGAGATGGGTGCATTTTCTGTCGAATCCCAGCAGATGGTCCTTGACACTCCCCATCACTTCTCCTGATTTTGATCGACTTCTTATTAAAAACTCTTAAACATTAATTGAACTCGAGAGAGAAATAGTGGAAAGAGAGCATTATAAAGGCTCTGAAACCTTTCCTTCAGGACATGCCTGGTACAAGTGGGACATCCCACTCCAGTCATTGCTCCCATCAGCAAATCTGATGTGAACTGAAGCCACATTGAGAGTGTTACCCTGCTTGTGGGGGTCCCTTCTGTTTGAGTCTCCTGAGGCAGAAGAAGTAGCTAAACCAACCTCTCCTGTGTCTGGTGCATGTGGAAGCTGACACTAGCCATTACTGCTTGTCCTTCCCCGGGTGATAGCCCTCTGTTTTCTTCTTGTATTATATTGCAAATAGACTCATGATGACTAAAACTACAGAAAACTGAAAAAAGCCACACATGTTTAAGAACCCTCTTAGTTCCCGAAGCTTTGCTTCAGTGGAACACAAGCACAGTCAGCAACCTGTTGAGCTAGAGCTAGCACAACTGAATTTTGGGGGGGCTTTTTCTGTTCCAGGGAGCTGGGCAAGTTTCTGCTTTGCCCAGTATATCAATAACTCCTTCAGCTGATATGTAGCTGTTTTGAAAGCTTGACTGTAAACAGAAATGACATCAGAAAAATGTGACCATCGTCTTTTTTCATTGTTCCCTCCTTTGTTTTCCAGTCAAGATAGCAAACCTGAACTCTGTCCAGCGGGAAGCTTCCCCATGATTTCACTGTGGGTCGCAGCAAGGAACAGAGCGTATCTCCAGGCAAAGGGAACATGGGAATACGGAGACATTTAGAAAGATAAACGTGGCAGATTTTGTTTTGCTGACACCGTTTTGAAAGGATCCTTTTGAGGTCACAAATACTCAAACACACAGTGTGCACAGGGTGCAAACACAGAGGCAGAGAAGCATTTCCTTATTGCTGCTCCTGGTTTTGAAACTCCCAGGCCCACCCCCCTTGCCATCCCCAAAATAGTTTTCATCCACTCCTGATTTGAAAGTGCAGAGAGAGGTTTGAGCAGAGGGCCTGGCTTGCCTGGGGAAGTTCTTGCTTTAATCAAACCAAGTGAATAAAAAAGTTTGTAGGGGATGTGTAACTTGGAGGAGAATGGAGGCTTTTGTGGGGACCCATCGGTGGCTCCCCCAGCAGCATGGGAGGAAGGGGGGGCTCTCTCCTTTGAAGTGGGTTTAAGTGACGTAAAAGCATGTCTCAGGGTAAACGCGCTGCTGTTATCTTACTCTGGACAAAATACATCGTTTGCTTCAAGACTGTGCCCTGAATGGAGATGAATGCTGGAGCACCCCCTGACTGCAGTTTAGTTTGTCTTTCATGGTGCTTTCATGGATCTTTAAGAAACCTGTTTTGAGTTCTGTGTACAACTGGTTACAGCTGGGAAGGCAGAGATGCCTTCTTAGCTCTTTGGGTGCGGGGTGACTGGTAGACTGGGCTCACGCTGCCTGGGCTTCATGCACCCCAATGCTTGCCAGCATCTCCCCCTGTCCAGCAGCGTCCCATCCAAGCCACTGTAGCCAGCGCTGTGGTGCCCTGCGAGATGTGGCTGCAGGCAGCGTGAGCCTGCTGGGAAACCAGTGCTTGCCTTTCAGCTATGGACATTCAGCTTTGCATTTCAATAGAATGAAAATGTAAATGATATTAAAACCCTCTCCCTTTAAAGTTCAGAGAGGCTTGAAAATGATCACAGTAATTAGGCGATAGTTTTGATTATACATCAAACGAGATCAAGCTTTCTGGGAGGTGGCAGAGCCCCCAGCAAGTCAGTCTGTGAGCCTATCTGGTGTAGCGATCTGGAGTGAGGTTTTTCATCTGAACAGGTCCAATGGGTGCCATAAGACGCACAGTCTCGGTGGTCATTAGCATGAGACGGAAACCTACCTTTTCAGCTTGTGTGCTGGCCATGGAGCAGCAGCAGGATGGGCTGTGCATCCCCTCTGAGGGGCTGTGCATCTCTCCAAGGGGCTGTGTGGCCTGGACCCAGGCAGGGAGCACTGCTGGTGCCAGTGTCGGCAGGCAGGAAACTGGTCAAAGCCACAATGCTGGGGCAGGCTGAGCCCCGCCACGGAGGGCAGCCGGGCAGGGGAGCCTTCCCAGGCTCTGCACATCTCCATGTACTTCAGCTGGTTTTCCTTGTTAGCAAGGACTGCCTGCATCTCACCCCCACCAGCAGTTACACCCCCTGTGCGTCAGCTGCCTGAAGAGCAAGAGGTGATGCTGCAGGAGGGTGTTGGGGGAAGTTAGGCATCTTTTCAACCTCGCTGCTGTCAGAATTCAAGAGTGCTTATTCCTGCCAGCAGATCCAACGTGCCTGACTTCTCACCCTCTGGAAATATTCCCCCCGGACTGCTGTTATCAACCCAATTAGCATTTCAGAATTCTCAGCTTGCAGGTGCTGGTTTTAGAAAAGCTGATGGCAGTCTTGTGCAATGTTGAGCAATCCAGTTGGCATCAGTTTGTTCTTAGTCCCCTGTTCAAGCTGCAAACCAAAACTTTTTTTTTTTTTTTTTGTTTTTGTTCTTTCCAGTATGTTGTACAAAATAAATAATCCTGAACAGCACAGGCTACACTAAAGATAATGGTGCCAAAAATAGTCTGCTTTTGTGTCTTATACGTGTCAGGAATTCACAGTTGCTTTATGTACAGTTTCTCATTGGGGTTTTTTTTCAGCTGACTTAGCTGGTACTGCTATGGCTGCTGCCAAGGTGACACTGCAAGCCCCAAGTCCCACTGCCCACCTTCCCCAGGTGTCCCAGATGCCCACCTCAGTCAGGATGAAGAAGTGACTTGTCTTGCAATAAGAAGCAGGTGAAAGTTTGACTTGGAGTGGTTTTTAAGAATGTCTGAAGCCTGTAAGCGTTAAGAGGTGGTTTTGCCTGGAAGTGTCTGGACAGACTTTGTGGGGATCCTTTGCTTGCCCTGACCCAGATGTCATTTCCTAAGCATGTGGCTGAGGCTGTCATGGGGCAGTGGCAGGGCACAAACTGGCATAGCCACAGCCCAGGTAGGTACCCCATGTCCTGGGTGGGCCACAGCAGACCCCTCAGGTGCTTTAAGCTGCTACAGTGGCAGTGGGACAGTGCCGGAGGCAGCATTAACACTGTTTTGGGGAGAGCTGGTTGCTGGCACTCACTCTGTGCCAGCATGGACCATTGCCTGTAGTTTAGTAATCTTCCAGGGTTGGACTAGTTAATCCCAGATACCTTCTTTTCCCCCCAGAGACCTGTTTGCCCCTGTACACTCCCCTCCCATGTAGCTCAGTGCAGGACTGAACCCCCATTGCTGGTCTGCTTACATACCTCAGCCACCTTCTATTTTACCTAGCCCTGTCATCTAAAATCCCCCATAACACCACGTAACATATCTTTTCCTCCTGTCTGTGGCCCTTCCAAACCTTCCTTTTCTTTAAAGGATGCCAAGCAACGTTGGCCAGTGTTTTCAAAATGGAGCATCTGCAGCAGGGGGGTTGCAGCTACTCATCCTTCCTGTAAATCTGGAGATGTCGAGGTGCGGATTCAGACACCTGGTTTTAGGAAAACCCTTACAAACCTTTACAACTCCTGCTGATCAGTCTGTCTTGCATGCTTCTACTGCCTGCGTGCTCACCCTGCTCATCCCTTTGCTTTCTACTCTTGCCATCTTGATTTTCGACCCCGATCCATTTCCTGGGCAGACTGTTCCTCTTTTGGGGCTGCCAGATTGGAAATGAAGCTCTGCACAAGTGCCCTGGCAGGGACTCAGGGAATTAGGCTCCGTGCCCAATTTTGGCTGGAAGCAAGGCCCCCTGAAGTCAATGGGAATCTTCTGTTGAGGTAATGGGGTTTGGAGCAGACCAGGGCCTCAGTGTTCTTCAGAGCAGTGATTCCAATGTTGAACCTTTGGCACTGTGTGAATAATAAATAATTATTTTTATATGTCCTTTCCAAAGCCCACAACTTGTGTTGGCCATCAGCGCTCCTAACTGTGCAAAGCTGACTGACAGTCTGAAATGAAGGGGCAAAAGCAATTAAATAAGCTCATGTGGCCAAGGGGGATAATTTCTGTGCAATGTACCCAGGGAGTTGGTTGAGTCACCGTCCCTGGTGGTGTTCAAGAGCTGTCTGGACAAGGTGCTACAAGACATGATTTAGTAGCTCAGTGGGTAGCATTGGTGACAGGAGGACGGTTGGACTAGATGATCCTGTAAGTCCTTTCCAACCTTGTGTTTCTATGATTCTATGAATTTTGTCTGACTTAATATAAAGAAGGAATTGCTTACTAGCAGCTTTTTCAGTCCCAAGACACTAAAGGGATCCAGTAGTGCCTGTCTAAGAAATTACAGGACATCATACAAAGTATGTGTATGTTTTCCAAAAGGAGGTGTATATCTCAAGGACATAGCTTTCCTGTTATTGCACCATTTAATATTGCTTTTCTCTAACAAAAGAGAAATTTGTATTTTCATCTGTTCCTACCAGAAACCAGGATCTGCTCAGGGATGCATGGCAAACACGTGCTGCTGCCCATAGCTCTGGCCTTTCAGAAATCCAAGGCCAACACCAGCCCTGGTGCCCTTTGCCAAGGTGCCCTGAAGGCACCTCAAACTGGGCTCACCTACACAGTTTCTGTCCTGAAACACTTCTGCAGTGAGACTGCTCACCAACTGGGAAGACCCTGGGGTAGGGTGTCTCTAAATTCACAGTTACGCCTATTTTCATTTTCCTTTCTGGTAATGTTTTCTGCTGTTTTGGTAAAGCATTTTACTTAGATTCCCACCTGCCAGTTTCTGTGCAGGTTACTTTCTTTCAGGATATTTTCTCTGTGCTATATGCCCCTCAACTTTTCCATAATGTAGAAAATTCTTTAAAGAGTTTTCTTATAGATGTCCGTAGACATCTCATTTCTACTCACAGAAGTGAAGCTTTGTGATGCCTACAGAAGTGGCTTGAAAGGGATGGTATTAGTACAGTGATATTTTATGCATTTTAAATCTGGTGGAAGCACCACACAAGGAAGGGACTCAACCTTGCAAAACTTGCAGACTTTCTGAGGCACAAACTGAAGCTTAGTGCGGGACTCTGCATCTCACTTTTATGGACGTCTGCTGGGTTTTTACTGCTGTTCACTCAGCATGAAGTGTGGTTTGGGTTCCAGCTCTGCTCAAGCAGCAAAGTGTTGCCTGTGGTCTCCAATGCTACAAGCTGGTGCTACGTACGTGCAACTGCCACCTAAGCAGTGGAGAGAACGCCAAAAGTATGGCATCCCCATCATTAGATCAAGGCTTAGTACGGGACTAGATGTCTATTAACTCCCATATGTGAAGACATGGCTGGAAGCAATGGGGTGAGTGGGGTGGAGTTTTGATCACTCAGAGGCGCGTTTCAAGGTGATGATTGCTACCCATGGGCATGCCTGCTTCTTATGAGCTGAGCAGAGAAAGAGGTTATTTGAACCTATGGAGTGTCCTTACTCTACGTTTTGCTAGCCAAGGAGTTTGCATGGCTCTCGTAAACTCTCACATCTGTTGCTACCAGATGCATTATAAAGCAGAATTAGAATAGATGTGGGTTGGGCTATTTAGGAAAGAAAGCTCTAATGCTAAAGTATTTATATAAAATATTCAGCTTTGATATGCAACCCTAAGATCTTTGTATATAATAAACCTCCAAAATTGTTAATTATATCTGCAAACTTAAAAAACAAACAAAAAGATCCTTTCTGGCCAGATACCGCCATTGCCAAATGGGCATTTCAGTTAAACTTTGCCGTGTTTACATTTCTAGATAATAAAATTCTTTGGTTTATGGACTGCCAGAAGATAGAAAGCTGAGATTAAATTCTCGAATTTGATTTGGTTTGTTGAAAGTATGTGTAATCATGAAACAATGACTATTTAATCAATTAGTGTATTTTAGAGAGGTTCAAGCTTTTGTCAGCCTCACTGTCTTCTTTTTTCTTTGTAATCCCTCAGGGTATGTGATGCTATTGAATCTTTTCATTTTGGTTTGATGGAGGATGAGGATGGGTAGTTATGTGTTTAAGGAGTATATTCAGTAATGATGATGACACAAAAGACAAGAGTCTGCTTTGTTTTTCACCTCCTGGAGATTTCTTTTGTAGAAAGCATGCATAAAATAATATTGCCAGGGTATAAACTCAGTGAGCAGGGACTGCATTAGTGTTAAACACCTCTTCTTCTGTCTGGCCACTGACTGTCCAGAATCCTCTTTGTCCATTCACTGACCTGTGAGACACTAAGAGTCTTTTACTTTAATCTCCCCACCTTGTTTTTTATAAGCTTGGCTGCAACAGCTTTTGAAAGAACCTTTTATGATTTGTTTAGACTATCTATGCTGCCCTCATTACCCCAGTATCTCAGCAGTTCGGTATCTGCACTCACTACTCTGCAATGTACACGCGAGTGCCACTATCCCCACTTTACAGAAGAGAAACTTGAGGACAGAATGACAAAAGCCATTGGTACAAGGAGTTTAGGAGCCAGCCCCACAAAGAGACTGATCAAAACCTGTCTTCCTCTTTGGTCCATCCTGTATTTTCCTCATCTCTATCTGTGTGGCAGGGGCTTGGGCTTCTACAGTCCAGGCTATCTTCTCAAGACCATCTTAGCAAGATGCCTATGTGTCCCATCTGCCAGCACGGCTTGTGTTTTTAGGTCTCCTTCAGGAAGACTCCTGCATCCAGCTGGTTTGCTGAAGCCAAACAACTGATGGCTGTGAGAGCCAGTGACAGCTAAGCCCTGCATGTGTGTATGTATTTGTCTGTGTGAAGGTCTGCTCCAAAGAGTGAAGTGTAGCCAGAGTTCCTCCTGTGTAGCATTACTTGAAGGGTGTTTCACACCCCTGACTGAAACCATCTTGCATGTGCCAAAACATCATGGGGTCTTCCTATAGCGGTGTCATAAGACCTTTGAAAATGCGGGTTGCTAGAGCTTTTTTAGCAGAATAACAGATTGGTTGTGCATGTGTATCAGATAGCTCCATATGCTAGGCATCTCAGACAGTGAAAGGACATAAAGTATTTACTGTTCCATAAAATAATGCTTTCTAATATTATTTTTCTCACATTTCTGGCAGGAAATTTTGAAATGTCCATGGATTATTTCATCTGTGAATCTAAAACCACATATAATATAATGTATTTAGGGCTTAATACAATCCCCAATAAAAACGAGGACAAAATTTCCGCTTTCTTTACTACGCTTGTTCCAGCCCTCAAAGCGAATATTGTCTGCTGAAAGTAGAATGGATACTAATTTGGTCCCATAAAACCACAGATTGTTTCAACTTTCCATGAATTTCTGAATGAATAGAGGATCGGATCCCGTGATGCCGCTCTCAGGCTCGCTGGTGATATGAAAGAGGCGCTTGTCCAGCAGCCTGTATAGCCCTGCCGCTCCTTTGTTGCCTACACTGCACATGCCCAGCTCCTTTTTACTCCCTTTTTATTTTAATGCTCTGCAACAGGGCCACACAAAGCCGAATTGGCTTTTAAAACACGACTTCATTTTGCAGCTATAGGTCTGTGCCCGGCTTTCTTTTGTGCTGCCTGCGGAACAAGGAGGCTGTGTGGTATCTGACACCGGGCTTTCTCCAGTGATTTATTAACTGTGTCAGAATAGCTGTTGCGAATCCTGGGAAGCTCTTGCATATTGTGACAGTTGATATTGATTATGACAGTTTGTAGACTCTCGTGCGTTGTCAGACAGTGGATCGTATTTTGTCTTCTTACTATACATACCAGGGGCTATAGATCATAGTGTTTTCTTAAGAAAAGGAGCCATTGTCCAGCGTTCTTGCTGGTATGAGAGAACTTCGGTGCCGTATTGTGCAACGAATAGCAGAATAGTGCGGGCAACCTATAGGACAGGCAGGCAAATGTCAACTGCTGTAGGAATCTAGTCTGAGGGGTAATCTAGTCTGAGGATGTTATTTAGGAAAACACGGTGCATCCTGTATCGGCCAGAAATCCACCAGCTGCACAGGAGGAGGAGGCGGCAGTGAGGATTTTGGCTACCCATCTTTTTTAAAGGTTGTTTTGGGTCTTGATGGGGACTGAAACTGCACGTTTCCAGAGTCTGAGGAACAGGAGATGAAGATTTCTGCAAACTTAGGGGGAAGTGAAAGCCGGCATGGGAGCTGCTGTGAGGGGCACATTGATCAGATCACCCCAAATAATGACCCCTTCTGACTGTTTGGTTTTAGCCAGGCAGTAGTAAAGTAGTGCTCAGGAGAAAAGATTTTGTCTGTTTGCCTAAAAGCTGCTCTGGTGTTGAAAAAAGTCAACAGCCAAGCTTTTACAGACAACCTGCTTGGCAGGAGGGAGTCAAAAGCCATTTGGTTAATTGCTGTGTTGCTACTGTATTATTGGAGGAAAAAAATCGTAAAACAATACATTTCTTTTTAAAAGAAAACAGCACTTGAGTTGTAGCGGTGACAGTGAGTAGCAAAGGAGCCATTCTGAGCCTTCTCTTCTTGAAAGACCTTTTAAAACAGACCATAATGGGTCATAAACTTACACTTTGAGATAATGGAGCATAGGATCTTTAGCAACCCATACTATAAGAATTTTGTTCTCACACTGGGTTTAGATTGATTCAAATGCAGTTTCTGCTGTGATTTTACATTGATGGTATTCAAAATCCATTTCTGCACATATCTTACGGTTTAATTGAAATAAATGTAATAGATCACTTGTGAAATTATTATTTCTGGGATACTTTGGGCCAAAACTATGGCACTGAAGTGGGATCTAGGGGAACTGGATTCAGTTCTGAACCCCCCTCTGTGGGTCCAACATTGGCCACTCAAACAAGTTCTTCTGTCTTGTGAGAGAGCCATTTCTGGTTGTTTATATACACTACGAGATCTTTGAGAGGGAACATTTCCTGTCAGCAGCCAGTTTTGGACTCTCCTGGGGTTTCTAGATGCTGCTGTAATTCTAGCCATGTTTGCTGTAATGAGATCTATATTTTCTGAGTGAGTCCCTAATGTTAGCAAGGAGACAGAATTGAACTAAGTGTTTTGGAGTCAGTGATGATGCAACTTCCCGTTCCATGCTTGCATTGAATTTGGAGTAATTATAGCACTCACTGTGTCATAATTATGTTTCATAACGATAGAATGCTCTAGAGTTTGCACATTTACAGCACTACAGTAAGCCTCAGGGTGTACTGAGATTTTGCACTGGCATCTCTCAGTCCAGTGTCAGGAATTAGTGCTGTATTTATATATTTATGGGTTTTAATGCAGAACATCCACAGCAATAGCAGAAAGGCCTTAAAGGAAGCATAAATGAGAGAGATTTAAAATGTCTTCTTTTTGTTACAGGCAATTTTTTTTTTTTCCTAATTTTCATCAAAGTATTTTGAAGAAGTTAGGTGTTCAGATGTGAAGTCTTGTCTCCTTAGGTGACTTTTATCTGCAGCTCTGGTAACAATTCTCTGTCTGTGTGTAGTTCTGGCTCCTTAACCCTGAGACCATGCCTGGAGAAGATAATTTTGCTGTTTGTACTGCGAAAAGTGACAGCTTCCCAGCACTGGTTCTAGACTAGCAGTGACTTGTATGAATATCCATTCAGTTACTGTCAGGAGAGATCCCTTCTCCTTGACTTTTCCTTGGCTATCCTGGGGCTCTCAGACTTTCCATTTGCTCATTGGCTTTTGCCAGTCATTTGCCTGGGATGTTCTCCAGGTATTCTGGACTCCTTGAGATGTCCCTGGTCCTTTGAGTCACAATCCTTAAGAAATTTTTTGTTTTCCTATGTAAAGGCATTGGTAGTCACTGCAGAAGGTGGGTACATTTCCTTCTCTCATCCTGGTGCCCTGAAACACCTCACAGACCTGTTTTATTTCCAGGCGACTGCAGAAGCATCCTTCTCTGTAGATTGAAGCCTTCTCTCTGACGTCGCTGTTATCTTTCTCTCCTCCCTTCAGATGGTGTCCACAGTGTCACAGCAGTCTGTACCCTGCGCGTCACCATCATCACGGATGACATGCTCACCAACAGTATCACAGTGCGGTTGGAGAACATGTCCCAGGAGAGGTTCCTTTCTCCCCTCCTGTCACTCTTCGTGGAGGGGGTGGCAACAGTGCTCTCCACCGCTAAGGATGGGATCTTCGTTTTCAACATCCAAAACGACACAGACGTCAGCTCCAATATCCTGAACGTGACCTTCTCAGCTTTGCTCCCAGGTGGCATTCGAAACAAGTTCTTCCCCTCCGAGGACCTGCAAGAGCAGATCTACCTCAACAGGACCCTGCTGACCATGATCTCCACGCAGAGGGTGCTGCCCTTTGATGACAACATCTGCTTGCGCGAGCCCTGTGAGAACTACATGAAGTGTGTCTCCGTCCTGAAGTTTGATAGCTCAGCCCCATTCATCAGCTCCAACACTGTCCTGTTCCGCCCCATCCACCCCATCAATGGCCTGCGGTGCCGATGCCCCCCGGGCTTCACAGGCGACTACTGTGAGACGGAGATTGACCTCTGCTACTCCAACCCCTGCGGGAGCAATGGGCTGTGCCGGAGCCGAGAAGGGGGCTACACTTGTGAATGCTACGAGGACTACACTGGTATGTGTTTATCTTATCTTTGACCCATGATTTATATGTTAGAGCATCAACCAGGCCAGCTCTGTGTCAAACTGAAATTGCTGACATTCTTAGTCAAAGGGAGAAAAACTCCTGGTGCTGCCTTCTGGTTGGGAGAAGGCTTGTGAGTGTCACACATCACTTAGGATAAGACCTATATCTCTGTGCATGCATGGTGGTAGGAACCGTGCCTTGATCCGGGTCATGCAGGGGTCCAACAGCGATGTGCACTGTGTGAATTTCTGCTCAGAATGCTTTATGCAAGTGTACTTCTTCTGTCTGGAAGGAAAAAGGTGGGACACATACCCTCATTCGTGGTTCATGGGGCCTTCTTGACGCCTTAGCAATCTCCTCCCAGCAGGGTATAGTGGGGGTGCATAGCCTCAGTAGGAGGTCATCAGCCCTTAGTTGTCAGCAAGCACAGAACATGAAGGTGGTTCATGGTCCCAAGCAACTGCCGTAGCACACATGGGAAGTACTGCAAGTTAGCTCTGACTTGTAAGTGTCCAGATAAACTCCAGAAGGATGTAGCTGCTTCCAGGCTTGTCTCCAGCAGCCTGCTGAGGAAGGTACTTTGCCTCATCATGGACTTGACAGCTAATAAAGATCAAAGTGCTCCTTCTCAAGTACTCCTGAGAAGTTATGAAAAAATATCAGCTGAATGTTTTCTGGTGCTTCAGTAAAGTCAGTGGGATTATTTATGTGTCTGAAATTGCACACGCCTTTAAGCGTTCTGCACTGACGTGCTGCTGGCTGTAATTTAGGCTGACGGCTCAGCAATGTCTGCTGTGACCCCCACAAATGAGGGCTGAAGCGGAGAGGGCTTTTCCCAATGCTGCCTCTCACTGCTGAAATTAAAAAAAAAAAATTGAAAACATAAATTATTTAAGCCTCCATGTGAAAAAGAAATCTAGATGATGTGTATGTCTACTGGGCTGGTTCCAGCCCTCTAGGTGGAAGGGTTTTTCTTCACTTTCTGTGGCTTTTGGCTCAGGGCTGTAATTAAAAACGTGATGGTGGAAGGAGCCAGGAGACAGCAAGCAGGGACATGGCAACAGCAGATGAACTGTGTTTTCTCCAGCAAGGGGGACAGGAGGTGCTCCCCGAGATCAGAGTAGGGCTTAGGGCAGCAGGACCTTCCTCGGGAGATGCCAACAAACTTTCTGCCTGACCAGTGAATAGAGCCGTGGGATTGTTGAGATATTTAGTCTTTATTGAGGAGTGATTTTCCTGCAGGCTCCTCATGAATGACTTCCACAGTGGCATACATTATAAACTCCATTATCTGTTAAATACAGCTAATGCAAAATACATGCAGCATTGAGCATCACAAAATAGATTTTATGACCAGTTGATTTCGTTTAACATGTTTGTGTACTATTATACTGTAAATAGAAATGGTTAGAAGTTTCATTAAACAAAGATATGCATATAAATAGAGTTAATTCATCCATGTCTTAGGTTTTGGAATGACAAGCATTCCTACATCACATCTGGCTAGAAATCTTCAGAAAAAAAGGCCTAATGTACTTCAAAAATGAAAGAGAATAATCTTATATTAATAATTGATGGACATACTTAATAATTAACGCTGTAGTCAGAACAGTCACAGTACGTATTTAGAGGAGAGGCACCACGTTACTCATACACAAAGAAAGATTTGATCTGTGTCTGTATTTTCAGTGCATAGTTGTTAAGTTAAAAATTAACTGTCCTGTTGCCAGGATATTAAGGTGACCAGAAGCTAAGTAAGCACTGCTTATAGCATCGTCATCTTTAGGTTTCAGAGTTAACTACACCTCAGTGAGACACTTTATTCTTTGGAAGGAGAGTTTGGGTCATGCTCCCAATCAGGTTGGCCAGGGAAAAGCATAACCAACCATGATCAAGAGGGCTCAGGAATCCCTTATCCTGTAAATCAATACAAATATTACTGAATATTTCCGTATTTTTGCTGAAGGAATGCAGTAGCAATATGATGTCTGCTCTGTGGTTGGTTTACGTTACGTTGGTGCCTTTAGGCTCATGTTGCATGGCAATGGTTTTTTCCACCACACCTGATGCATTTACCTACATATGGTGGTCATTAGTTTGTTGATTTCCATCCCCCTTACAGAATGAGGTGGAAAATGTTATCAACAAGTAATCTGTTACTAGAAATATTTTCTGGAGATGAATTGTTGAATCTTGTCCCAACCTTCTTTAAGAACAGTTGGTTTACTTTGATTTTTGTCCTTTCTCTAAATGCGTTCATATCCTTTTGCGGGTTCAGTTTATAGCCATTAATCATAATACTGTGTTCTCTGGCTGTATAATAATATTTATTATTTACGATGATCCGTATTTATGTCTGATTAAAATTTAAACAGCACAGGTTGGTTTCAATAGTAGCAGAGTCTATTGGCTCACGGAATGCAGGGATCATAAATCAGAAGGAGCAGAGAATTGCTCGAGTTGGGAGATTCTGAAATGTTACTGTGTAGTATTAACTCAGTGTAGTAACATCCCAGTAAGAGGTACTTAGGAATCTTTGAATCATTTGGATAAAACGAAATGTGAAGGGTAATAGTCAATGAAATGCAGCCAGCTCTGGGAGCTCTCACATTGCCAATTCCTATTTAAGACCCTACGTAGAAAAATAATTACAAGAAAATGCTAAGATCTGTCATCTCTCTGGGGAGACATGCTGCAACTTGATGAGGAATCACTACACATTCATAACCCTGTGCTGAATCCATCCCACTGGTCACCTGTTAAAAATACAGCATTTATTTCCTGTAGAAGATAATTACGTCCTATCTTAATCGGATGGAATTTCCCCCCATTTTTCCACCCTGCTTTGAAGCCCTCCATTTGTTTTGATGTAATTGTTAGTCATTTACACATGATGAAAGTTTCTCTGTCTTCAGGAGTCTTCTGTTACGGGCACTAAGGTAAACTGAGCTTCTACAAGATATTTCTGAAACCTGATTACTGGCTAGTTTGGGGTGATTTGGAATTAACTTCACTTCCTGTGATGTAAGGAGGTGAGTGAGGAAGGATGTTTATTTTTAATGATGTTCAGAATAGTGACCCCTTTAACCTCTTTTTCTTTATGTACAAATCAGGGTGCAGAAGCGGACGGTATGCACAGCAGTCATGTCACTGATGTCAGGGAGCTATATGCATGGCTAAAGGGTTAAAGGATGTAAATTAACTTAAGCAAACAAGTTTAATGAACTTGAAAACTACGAAAAGCCTGTACATTTTTCCAACTGTATTTCATGTACCTTTGAGAGCTGCAGAAGCAGCTGAGAGGAACTGCGGGTGAGGGCTTGGACAAAGGTAAAGTTGTCTGTAACTCCCCAGGGGCAAAACCCTGACGGGCAAGTGCGTTATATCACCCAAACCGTTTTTGGAGGCATAGTTGCCACAGCAGTTCCTGAGCTGTACTTTCAGCCCCATCTTGATGCCTCCTATAGGGCACAACACTGCGGCCATGTCATCTTTTTGGGTGTGAATTCCCATGATTCTTGCCATCTCTGGATTCTCCTGCAGCTCTCGCCAGAGTTTGATGTCCATGGTCCTTCTGTTCAACAGCCACCACAACTGCTCACCTCTAGGGTTGCGCTCTCCAGAAGTAAAATGTAATTTGTGCAGACCAAAAGCACTCCAAGGGGGAGGGGGGAAACCCCAACCCCTGAAATAAGGAAGGGATTTAATGTTCCCACAGTTCTCCTTAGCACAGGGCATTCTTTCCTCCTCTTTTGCTACCTAAGCCCTAGCAAGGAGCAATTTCTAGGGAAAAAGATCATCAGAGAATTTCCCATATCCTCTGCATCTCTCCTTGGATTTCACTTCAGAGAGAGGAGAAATCTTAAGTGGTTGTAAATCTTCTAGTAATCAAATACAGCAATTAGAGATCTTTTGCATGTTACACTTTTTTCCTCCTAATCTATTTTTGTGATACCATATTGACATGAGAAATCATGACATCTAAATTGGCCGCCATGAATTCTGACTTTGTGTCTTGAGAAGGTAATTATAGCTGTTTTCGCAGTGTTGTGCCAGAAGTCTCTGTTCATACTGTCCAGTAATTTCTCAGTGTTTGGCTCTTGCAGCAGTAGCAAGTAAACATGAAGATTTGCTTCTGTGTTATCTTTAATTATATCCATTCTTCAGATAGTAAATTACCTGCTCGGTCTGATACCAGATTCTCATTTTTCAGGCCAGGGAGATTTATTTGGGAGAATTTCAGCTTTCAAGTAGAGAAATCTGGCAACCAGGGTAGCCATAATGAGTGTTTTATCTTGGGTGAGAGGGTCTGAAATTCCACTCTCGGTTACACTTCTCAGCTCTGCTGGAGCGGTGGGATCATAGGCGTGTAACAGCCAAATCCTGTACAGCAAACCTTAATTTGATTCCTTCAGGTTTCTTACTGCATGTTTAACTCCTTGTTTAGCTTATGAAAGGCCATGTTTTTTGTGATGGCAAAGCTGAACAAAGATTTTCCTCACAGGGTCACGGGGCTTTGCCAGCACTTTCAAACAGCTGTGACCAAGTTTGTTCTTGCCACAAAACACCAAATAAGAAATTCCGTGGTTCCCAGGCACTCCCATAAATGTAGGGACATTATCCGTGGTATGGGACAGCTTCATGGGTCACCTCTCTGTGACACCTCATTCAAATGTTAAGTGTTAAGGCAACACAGTGAAGGTACTAACGTGTTCTGTATCATTGCTGCCTTAAGTGTCCCTTAGTCCAGATCTTCAAAGAACTTTGTAGAGTGGGGCTGAAGGTTGGACTCAATGATCCCAAGGGTCTCTTCCAACCTAAATGATTCTATGATTCTATGAAAACAGCCAAGGCAAGGCCTAATATGGTAAAAAAACCCAGTATATTCATTTTCAAGAGTTTAAATATAATAATAGTTATTAGGGTGCTGGGTAACTTGCACTGTCTTTAGAACTTAAGGGCACTGGATTTTCCCATTTGCAAAAAGTCTTCAACAGTTTTTTAATGAAGATTTTCTGCTGATTTTGAATGCGGGAAAAGTTGAGGAAAAGTCCTATCAGTCTTTCAATAACTTCTGTTGTTTCTCGGTGCCTCAGAGAGTATCTTTTTGCCTTTCCTTGCAGTTGCTGTATGGCAGCGCCGTGAGAAAGTTTATGTAGGGTGGTTGTGCCCTGGTGAAGGTGTATAACATTGGAGGTCTAAAATTTTTTCTTCCTTTGCCGCAGTGCTGTCCATGCCAACGTTTTGGTGTTTGTTCTGAAACTTAGTCTTCATAACTGCAACATGATTTCCCTTTGATTCCTGCAGACCTGTCACTCTGCAGCTGAGATAATTTTTTCACTCAGATGGAGAAGAGAAATGAATGTACGCTTACAAGATCCTTCATTACAACTAATACTCCTCACTTTTATTCCCTGCATGGATGTCCCAGCAGAGTCTTTTTCATCAGTCTTCAACTTTCTCTGTCTCATCAGCATGAAATTTTTGAGAGGAAAGCCCTCTTCTGCCTTTATTGAATAAGCAGATGTCTCCGTTAGTGTAGACGTGGCAAGCTGTGTCCCTGTAGTTGGCAGCAGTCACTTTGTCTCCTCACAGCCTGTGTCCCCTTCCAAGCCCCAGAAACTCACAGCTCCTGGGCAGCTGGCGAGGACCCCATAAGCAGTGCAATGGATGGTCCAGAGGCAGAGCTTAACTCCTCTAAACATTTTTCAGAGCATGACTGGTGCAAAAGCTGGAAAAGCCTATCTTTTCCTCTTTTTATGGTCTTCACCAGTCAGCTGTGTACTATGAGACATAACGTCTCATAAATCTTGCTCTCAGTGCTTTGAAGTTTCCCCATATGACCATCGCATTTACCCATGCCAAAGAGCAATGAACCCCAGATGTTGTCTCATGAGCAGATTTAATATCTAAGCATATAAGGAACCCATACAACCTATTCTTTGCAATTAGCCATGGATAATAAGTCTTCCATTGGCTTTTGGGCAGTGTATGCTGCATTTGAAGAGCACAGCAGTCAAGTGTGATACTTACTTTCCTTTCTCTCCTTTTAGCACAATATCCATTTTGTGTCATCAATTCCTGAAAATAAGTATTAGTTTTGGATATTCAGATTAAGAGGCAGAACTAGCAGGCAGATTTGTTGCTTTTGAGTGTGTATCTATATTGCCAGAGGACTCTGCCTTCAGATCATTACAAACTGTACCTGTACAAAACTCTTATCGTCAGAAGATTGCTGTAGTCTCTGCAAAAGCTACTAACAGCAAAGGAAGCCTGCGAGACACCCCTTTAAGCAAGAGGGTGCTGTCCCCCTCACCAAAGGGATGGGAAGCTGAGGCAGCTCCTCTAGGCCATGCCTAGTCTGCCCATGGTTAGAAACCTGGGTGAGATTCCCACAGAGGACAGAACACTGGAACAGGCTGCCCAGAGAGGTTGTGGAGTCCCCTTCTTTGGAGATTTTCAAGACCCACCTGGATGCAGAGCTGAGTAATGTGCTCTAGGCAATCCTGCTTTAGCAGGGGAGTTGGACTAGGTGATCTCTAGAGGTCCCTTCCAACTCTGACAATTCTGTGACTCTGACATTTCATTCCCAACATACTCTCAGCAGAAGCCTTTGTGCCCGATGTGTTTAACGCAGAGATTCATTGCATGTGTTAGAATGTGTCCTTGCCTGTTTTTGCAGCAAGGCTCACTGTTAATGCATGGTGGGGATGGGGCCAGCTTACCCCAGCCTTATGGTTGGACTCAAATGATGCTGAGTTGGTTCTGAGGTGATGGTCCAGATAGCGGGACTGCATGACTGCTTGCCTCCACAGATAGCTGAAATAATAATGAAGTAATGTTACACTTCAACATATTAGAGTAAAAAACTAAAGTCTATTAAGCTTTTAAATGTTTCCGTAGCTGTGTTGACTGTATTTCTGTCCGTGTCACTGAACCACAGGTGAACATGGGAAATCTGGAGCTGATATCAGATTCACAGGAGTCACGGGGGTCTACAACATCTATAGGTGGATTTTTTATCTGGAAGATAAGTTCTTCAGCTAATCTTCAAGCTATGCTGCTTGTCAGGATGTGAAAAGCCCTTCCTAGTTGGATTACTGTGGTGTATTTGTTGACAGTTTAGTTCTCAAATGACGTAAATGGCCTGCAGCCTTCACATCAATCTGCTGTGCCTTTTCCTAAACCCAAACAGAGTTTTATCGCATTACCCTCATCCTGATGTGCACAGGCTGGCTACTGTTTAAAGTTTGAAAGTTTTCACAGCCATGTACGAACCCTCCGTGCCACCCACCCCGGGACGCTGCAGATGGGATGATCTTTGATACAGCTGAACTGCTCAAAGTGCCTCTTCTAGAGCCTCACATCTCATCCTCCTCTCCCGTGGAAATGCTTGCACTGATCAAAGTCCTTTGCTGTCATGTGGAAACCTAGCTACAGACTTAATGTATTTCTTCTTTTTAATTAGTTTTAGAACGGTTTGACAAGGCTTCTGTTCTTTCTGGGTGCTCCTGCAGTGGAGGTGTGATGGGTGCTTTGTAAAAGCAAGCAGCAGATCACACACTGACGTAACCACTTAGCTCTGGTCTCAGAAGCTACCTTAGTAATTCATCTCCAGTATATTTATGAACTTAGTTCTTCCAAACAGTTCAGGGTATAGGAAATCCTCCTTACTGACGACAGCTTATCTTCTTTTGCTCCTCCTTGAGACACCTGTGTGGTTGGCCTGCCCTTCTCTTCGTTTACCTGCTTTCCTCATTTGTCACGTGTAGAGTTTATCACTGATGATTTCACACTTTCTCTGCCATTGTTGATAAATTCAAGTAGCACATAGCTAAAAATTGGTCTCCAAAGAGCCTGGGCAATAGCCTGTTTGAGGATGGTTCCATGCTTACAATTACATTTTTACACCTACTCGCTGTTAATGCCATTGATGTCTGTTAGATTATGGTACAATATGGGGAGAAGGTAGGTTCTTTATGGTGGGCTGTATGGTGTGGAGTCCAGGGGCTTGCAGAGATGAGAGGCCTGCGAGCACACACGGTGGCATGATGGACTCGCTGCTGTTGAACAAGTGCTGCCCCAGCTCTTCCACAGTGAAGGTGTTTAATAACAACAGGATAGTCATAGGATCATAGGATGGTTTGGGTTGGGAGGGACCTTTAGAGATAACCTAGTCCAACCCCATTGCCATTGCCTTCAGTCTCTTTCATTAAAGTGAACTCTCATTAAATCCCTCATGTGAAAATAACACATTTGACCCTGAAACCTGACCAAGTCAAGCTTGTGTTTGCTGTCAGACAGCCAGGTTTGTGTGAGCAAGGCAGACTGCTAACCTGGTCTGGGTACCCACCTACTTCTGGCACCTGACCTCTCCTTCCCACCTCTTAGCAAGAAAAGGTCCTGTAAGTATGACCTTAGCAGTTGGTCATGTTCAGTGGGAGCCACAGATACCCCTTGAGTACCTCAGGTTTCCTACTGGCATTCTGGTCAGTAAGGGACCAGTCTAAATTTAGAATTGTCTTCATTCTAGTGTACACGGAATCTCTATTTTATTGTCTTTAACCTGTTGTACATATATTTAGGTTTTTAATTGTCTTGCTCCATCAATTTTCAGCAGGTTTGAGGCTCTTGACTTGTACTCCTGGTTTTATACCGATGGGATTTCTGTTACCGTACCTAAATAGGAGTCACAATTCTCCCAGGCTTTTTGAAAACCTTTGTTATAATGAATTTGCTTATCTTCATTGGTCTAAATTTTTTTTTTTTAAATAAAAAAGAAAGAAAGGTGGGACACAATTACACAAAGTGGAGTCATTTGATATTATAATTTTGTAGGTACATGTAAAACCCCTCAGTGCTGTAACTAAATTCTCACACACTGTCATAATTGTGAACATATATATGCATTGCAGAACATTGATCTGAGAGAGAAACTATGCACACTGAGGTTTGCTTTAATTAAAATATTTTAAAGAGCAGTTTATTAAACAATGGCAAACTTCTCTGTGACCATAGTTTACAGTTGTGCTTTTATTAACTTACTCAAATTGAGCCTTGTGTAACATAAGACTTGGGGTTTTTTTCTCATAGATGTTTTTATGGCAGATAGGTTAGCTAAATAAAATTTTAAACTTCATGTTAAGCCACACAAATGCATTCTAATACGTCAAAACATACACTTGCTAAGTGTCAAAATAGCCCATATGTGGTAGGCCTTTGGTGGTTTGTGGGGTTTTTTTTTAAGTTATTTGCCAGGAAGATAAAATTATAGTAAGATGGTGGTTTTTTGCAATATGCCTCATGTTCTGGAAAGCCCCTCACAATGTTCACAGCAGATCAGAGGTGAAGGCTTAAAAAAGAAATTCCAGGAAGGCAGGAGTTAAATATTTTAGATCTTCCAAAACAAAAAAGAAATTAAAATTCTTGTTAAGGTAACAGAGCTCCTTTTCTCCTGGCTGTGAATACAAAACTGGGAAACAAAGCAGGGAAGCCCCCTTACAATTCTATACATATTTCTAAATCCTAAGTTCGACATTTTAATTTTCATCAGTAGATGAACAACAGGCAAGTGGCAGGAAGGATGGTTGTGTGCAGAGATGAGGGTATCGGAATACCCTCCTGCTAGGGAGGAAAAAAGTATAAAGTAGTTTCTTGTTTGCCTGCTCTTTGTGTTATGATGATTGAAAGTTTCGACAGTTGAGCACCAGACTGAGGCACTTGGCCTTGAACATCAAGATAATTACAGTTCTGCAATACAGTTGTGCAGGACATGGTGGGAACCACAACTCCATTGTTGTTGCAAATGCTCTTTTGTTTGGAGCATCATGGTTCAGTGCCTGCATGCCAGCCTCTGCTCCTCCTGGGGCAGGTTTTGTTCTGCGACCCCCACTGTACGGTGCCCCCCCCGCCCCCTCCCCCATCACAGCTTCCCGAGCAGTCATCAGACTTAATTTTCAAGCTCTAAAAATCAAGATGAAGTACTTTACTTCAGGCTGTCTCTCAAATTCTCCATAGCTAAGCATATGAGAGCTATAGTACTGCATTTTCCAACATAATAATTAAAAAACATACTTTAATTAGATCAGGCCACCTGGTTTCAAGGGGTCAGTACACTGATGTGCATACTGTAAGAAATATTATTATGAAGCTGAGGGTCTTACACCAGTAAGTGAACACAGTCTAGATGACATAGTAAGGTATATTAACTCTAACAAGACAGTAATCATTTAAAGTGAATTTAAAATGAAACCATATTTTACAAAAAGGTTGAATTTTAGTTTACTGAACTGCTGTTACAGGACTTTAGGTCAAGTTGAGAATTTGACTGGACTAATTTTTGATGAATCTATTCAAACATTTTAAAAAATGTAGCTTCTTAATTTCTGCCTATTCTGTAAATTTAAAGATGCATTGATTTTGAGATTTTCTGTATTAGTTGTGTGAGACATTACAATGGCTCTTTCAAGAGTCATTAAGATTAAGTTGCTTTTTGTTTTCAGTTTATGTTTACTGACTTGTGTAGGAAATATTTTTGAGACTGCCAAAACATAAGATTATGAGATTATCTTTTTAACCCTAATCCTTTTAATTTAACCAGCAAAGGGTCATTTTTGATTTTTTTCAAAATTTGCCTTCAATGTATAACAGCAGAAATTTGATGAGCATCAGATTATTTTTGCCAGTTCTATCTACTTCATCAAGCAAAACCTTTAACAATCCACAGTAAAGACAGTTCTACAGTACTTTTAACTTTTGTTTAACCTAATACTTGTCATATAAAATGAATGAAAATATAAAGCACTGAAATCCCAGCCCCCTAAAATGTAGTTACAATGGTAGATGTACTCTAAGCATGTTTTCCGTTGCTTTATTAATATTTTATGGCTCCTCTTCAATTATTCTCTCTAATTGGCCGTTATGCTTCTTTCCACCAGAGCTGCTGGGACCACTTAGGACATTAAGAGCATGATTTGGTCTGAGGTCTGCCTACTTCTAAATGCCATCATTTTTACAACTACATTAGATTGTGCATAAGATAGTAGAGTGTGATTTTCCTGTGAAAACTTCTAATTTTTGGAAAACACAAAATGCAGGCTCTCTTTCATGGGGGTGTGCAAAGTTAGCTGCTTGGACAGTTAATCCCAGTGGGCTGCTAAGGACCAGGGCAGATGGTTTCTTCTGCGCTTTTTCTCTGGTTCTGGGTTGAAACATCAAGTCTGTAATAGCTATATGGAGAAAATTAAATAGGATCTTAGTGGAATATGGGCTGGACTTTCCCCTTCCCTAAAAATTTGGGAACTGGGAGCTGCAGCCCTTTGGTGTCTTCCTCTGTGGAAAGCAGCTGAGGGAAGCCAAGCTGAAAGTGAGTAGGATGCCTGAGGGTGCCTGGAAACATGTCTGGTTGTCCAATTCCCGAGTTGCTTTTGATAAAAGATGTTACTGCACACACACCCCTGGCGCAGCCACCATGCCCTGCTTGCTTTCCTCATTCACATAAATGATGTAATATAGTTTGAAAAGCCCAGTGTGAGGCCAAAATAGCCCATGGAAAAACAACTTTGGGGAATTAACGGTGCCAGTGCTGGAATTTGGCGCCCAGAAACAATAGCAACTTTTCGTGATGAAATAGTCTTTTTGTCTTCTGGGCAGAAGCACGCTGAGTCTCTGATTGCCCTTTTTCCTTCTCACTTCTGCCAGTAGAAGGAGGTGAGAACCAGGCACGGTGGCTGGTTCCCATGCTGAAGTGCCTGCAGGTGCACGGGGATGCAAATACAGACCAGACAGCAAAGGATGTCCCGAAGGTAACGTGTCCTGCACACCGCAGTCGCTGTTCCAGCCTTCGGTTCCCTCCATGTGCCCCTTGAGTAACATTCCAGGTGATGAATCAATGGGCATAGAGAGCAGAGAAAAAGAAAAAGTCATATAGGTATATACATATGTAGTAAAGATAGATGATGATCATTTCTCTTAAAAATAAATGGAGGGAGGGCTATTTCTCTGTAAATTAATACACGTATGTTATGCAGAGGTATGATTTTTTTAGGAAGAGTTTTATTCCAAGTAAGACATAATGCAAATTGCAGACGTAATGACATAGTCTAATTGGGGTTTTATCTGTGAGATCTACAGTAATGTTTTCTCCGTACTAAATCCATCCAGAGATAAAGCCTAGACTTTTGAAAGGCACTGCTTCATCACCATATCTTAGCCCAAATCAGTGCAATTTGCATTGTGATAAATTGTCTTACATACAACCCTGCCACAGAACTTGACATAAACTGTAAATTCTGGTATGTTTCTTTCCTTTCCTGTAGATTTATGCTGTGTATAGTCCTGAGTGAAGGCCGGAACCTAAAAACTAGCTTTTTAGCTCCAATGCTTTAACTTATGTGTCAGTGCAGAGGGAGAGGACAGCTTGTGAGGGCACTGTACATTACTGCAAATGGTTCACTAATTTACAGAGTTTAGAGACAGTTGTAAAATGAGCCAAGAGTGAAAGATGAAGACATTAAGAAATCAGCCATTGGATCCCATAGAGCAGAAATTGTTTCTAGGTAGCTGTGGCAGGCTGAAGGCATGGATGTTTTATTTCCATTTTATGGCTTCCACCACCACAGCTAACAAATTCCAAGGAAGTGCTTTTCCTTAGCATTTCAGTAGAAGCCTGGGGGTGATTGTGTCCAGTGCAGTGGGAGCAGGTGGCTGAGAGGAGCCAGGCACATTCGTGCACCCCTGTTTTTTTGCTCCAGTGTATGGCTCTTTGCTGATCAGACTGCTCTAGGACAAAAAATCACTATACTTGTGATAAGCGTTAGTAGTGCTTCTGGTCTTGGCCTCATTGCTGGAAGGTGAAAGGAGAGCTCTTTGGTGTAGACAGAGTGGAAGCTTAATGAGCTGAGAATTTTTAATCCTCAACAAATACATGAGGAACAAAGCTGGGTATTAAAGACCCAGTCATGACTTTTGTCTGTGTTCTGTCCCTGCCAGCACTGGTGAAAGCTGCAGGGGAGGACAATTCAGTGACCATTCAGACTGAGCATCTATCATCTTGAGAACATGCTCATAATTTCTGGGATTCACAGACTAATTTATTTGTCCAACAGATGTGCCCCAAATATCACTAATCCTCCTCAGTATTTTTTCTCTTTTCCCCCAATTATTCCTTCTCATTTAAATGCAAGAACACACACAAAAAAACCCTCAAATCTGCCATCCATCCATTCATTCATCCATCCACCCATCCACCCACCCATCCCTACAGGGTGTCTTTTGTTTTGCTTTGGTTTGTGCCCAGCAAAGGAGAGGAGGTGAGGAGAGGAGCATCTTTCCTGAGGGTGGTGCTGCATGTAGGATCCTGGGCCTGGTCTTGGGCTGCTGAGGGGTTGGGTACGGTTTCAGTGGCTGCTCTGTGTGTGCAGTGCATCACAGTCGAGAGACAGAGACCTCGGCTTTCCCTGCTCTTGCTTTTGTAAAGTACAGTTTAGCTTGGTTGCTAGTCGGAGAGAATCAGGAGATGGGATGGGGTCCTGGCCTCTCCCTTACCTTTTTGGCCAGGGGAGTTTTTCGTTGTCGTCCTCCTCCTCCCAGAAGCTTGCAGGACCCCAAAGCAGCCAGGGTGCAGATGCTATCCCCAAAGATTCCATTGGAAAGAAGAGCTGGGAAGAGTTGAACAGCATCTTCCTGTTGGGGTGGGAGTGGGAATGGGAGTTCCCTCAGGGCAGTTTTAGTTGTGTCTTTCAGGCTGGAATTTGACCAAGAGCTCTCACCCCTTGGGGCCAGCAGATGCCACCATGCAGCTTCAGAGGCAAATGAAAGAAGATAAAAAACTCCCATGTTCATTATTTTAGAGCGTCTCATGATTAAAGATCTCATGACCATAATTTAGCCAGTCTCATGATTTATAGAAATTTGATTTGTGAGTTATCAGGGATGCCTGGAGGGGACCTTGTGGAAGAAGGCACAGGGAAGGAAGAAGAGTGATGGTAAAGGATGAGGGATGATATATATATACCCAAGAGAGCACCAGTAATTCTGTACCCTCTGTTCCCACCAGCTCAGAACTTAGTGCTTACAGAAAAATTAAACCACATCCAGAGATCAAACAGTGATTTACTGAGTATCTTATTATAGTATCATTTTCTATCACCTCAGAGAGCTACTCGGCAAGTGATATAGCGGGAGGAATGTTTTTGCTGTTATTTTGCTTAGTGTTCTAAATTCAGGTTACTCTCTTGCAAATACATCTTGTTAAATCTGGAATGGTTACCACCTTAAATTACGAAGGACAGCTGTCATTACAAGTTGGTGGGATTTAGTCCTAAACACTGTGATTGTATGTGCCGGGTGTGCTTGTGTTTAGTTATGTATTTATGTCTCATTTTACTTTAGCCTGTTTCTCATAACATGCCTTTATAGTGCAGAAAGCAGTAAAGGGAGCAGAAAGCAAAGGGGAGGAGGGAAACTGGACCTTAAGCTGGTGTTTTTCTCTGTAAGAGGGCTGGGGCTGATTTTCATTTTCCTAGATAAGTCCCAATACTGAAACCATAAATGAGAAGACAAAAGGAAAGACCAAAGTATATTTTCAAATCTGAATATTTATTAGCAGCATAATGTAGAAACCTCATGACACAACTACCATCAGTGTCAGTATTAAGTCTAACGAGCTCATCTGCATGGCCTCTCTGAAGGGGCAGTAGGGGTTTGGCCGTTGTTTTCTATGGAACCCAGATTTCACCTCTGCTCTTCAAATACCACTTCTGAGTCATCTGCCTAAAATGATGCATGAATATAGTAACCCCCTAATTAATCACTAGTACACCAAAGGCTTGTACCTTCAATTTGATTCTGCTTCTCCTTCATTCAGAATAACTTGGTAACTCTTTCTGAGTAACTGATCCCTAGCTGCTCTCATAAAACCAGTAGATTTTTGTTTGTTTGCATGTGTAACATTTCACTGGTGAGTGACATTTGCTGGGAGGCGAGACTGACTTCTCCCAATAGGTTCTGAGGGTAGGCTTGTGCACCACAGAGCAACTGAAGCCATGAATTTCCCCTTATGGGCAAAATCCAGTATTAATTTTTATTATTTGACTTGCACCTACATTTTAGGCAAATTTTCCTGCAGTATGTCCATGCAGTCAGCAGAGAGAGATGGGGATCTACTGAAGCTGTTGATCCAGTTCACCTAAGTCAAGCGTGAGCTACTACATTCACACGTGATCCATCTAAAATAGCCTAAAGCTGTATTTCCATAACAGTTAAAGCTTTCTAAGACCATTCCTTCATTCTTATTCTTGGGTGCATGGTCCTGCCTCCTTCCCTTGTGCCTGCTGTGCTATTCAGCCCATCAATCCTAGGAGGAACCTACTCAGATCACTAACCCTGCAATAAAGGAATGGATGGTGTTTTGCCATCTGAGCTCCACAAAGCAGTCAACTCTGGGATTACATGAATGCCAACACAAGGGAGGGGGAGGAAATTGCAACGATTTTGGGGAAAGGAGGGGACTATGGTAGCTCCCACTCAGCCTAAACTATGGGGAAACCACCTCTAAAGTGGGTGCACTGGATCCCAACCTCTTTATCTCTTGTTGCAGTAGAGATTTCCAGGCTGATTCTGCAACTAATTTGTTTTTAACAACCCTCTTATTACTTAGTGCACTGATTGCTTTAGTGCTGATTGTCATTTAAGGTTAGTAGCATTTTTAGTTACTAGAGGAAGAGAAGAATTGATTTTCCCATAATGTGCAAGATTGCAAATACATTTTTAATGGCAATTGGTTCTTTATTAGGGCAATGGGTCAATGGGAATTCTTTGAAGAGTTTAGGTGCCCTATTTCTTGTTGTTTCTCATTTTGCCCTATTTCGTGTTGTTTCTCCTTTCCACTTTGAAGTACATCATTTTAGGCTGACACCCAAATAACCTTCTCTAAATGCTTTCCATTCTGGTGAAACAACTACAAACACAGAGAAGATTAATATGTATATAGAGCAAGTGGCAGGATGGAGGGAAAAAGAGAAGAATCAGTTGAAGCCAAACAATTACAGATACTGAGTGAAAAATTAACACGTGTCTAGGGAAACTGGAAAAAAAAAGAAACAAGAATATCCATGCAGATCTGCTGCTTCATGTAAATATATATTTAATGTAATATTTCAGTTGAAAACAATCAGAGAATAGTACAGATTTTTGAGAACTAGCACTTAAACAGGGTTATTGTGGAAACACATTGCAGTAAACTGAAGTGTAGAGCTATTCTGTATTTCTGTTGTTTCCAGGAAGGTTTCCAACATTCTACATTGTCTTTAGTTGTAAGGTTGAGCACCTCACCAGCAAAAACACAGGCAGATTTCTGCAAAGATGGGTTCTTCGATGCACACCAGTGTGCTGTTTGAAACCCATAATGTTCAGCTCACAAGGTATTTGCAATTGTGGGACTATTTATTTATTTTTTCAGACAACTTGTTTTTATTTCTTTTCACTTTTTCTATCATCATTTATTGTTTATTCATTAAACTCTTACATTACCTTACTTGGAATAGATTAGAGGAAGACCAAGTCTTCTAGCCAGTCTTCTGCTTTGCCTGTTCTTGTTATATTACGCCTGATACCGTGGCATGCTCATTCACATAAAGTTAATAAGAAAAAATATATAATTAATATCTTTGTAAAGTTAATCCTAAAATTGGAGAAGAGATACATGATGGTTCAGAGTAGGAAGCCGTGTCAAAAGAAACTATCACGATATGATCTCAAGCGCTTTAAAACTGGGAAGTGCTACCTAAAGGGCTGTGTAAAAGCCACGGGGCTCACAGCTTTAAGAGCCATCAATATTAATTGCGGGCATATAAGATCAGCTACTGTCCTGTAACAGTAAACCATCTGCTGGCTTGGGCCAGGAGGTTTTTCAAAACCCAGGAATCTGCCGGCAGATAACAGGCAGCCCTGGCCCGTGTTATCTGGCAGAGCATGCTTCAGATTTAGCAGCTGGAGGGACTCAGCTTCACATCTCCTTCTTGGATTTCACGATTTCAGAGTTGTGAGACATAACTAGTTCTTAAAGTGATTTCTAAAGCGCTGGCCAGCGTGGAAAATAAAATTATATTAGCAAAGGGAGCACCATGAGGACAAAGGGGAGTTTCAAGGGCTGGGTGAGGGGGTGAGCCATGCCGGCATCGCCACTGTGGCAGAGCGTCCCTAGGCGCTGCTCTTATCAGCCAACCCCTCCCAGACCCTCACTGCACAGCAGCTCTCCCTCCTTTCTGTACTGCTATTTCCCACCAGACTGTGAGACATCCCTTCCGAAGGCATGTCCCAGCCCTCTGACCTTCAGCTGCCAGCAGGCACACAGACGCTTTTCATCCCGGAGCCTGGCAGATGCAGGTCCCTTCCTTTTCAGCTCCTCAAGTATCTCTTCCCTTTGAGGCTTCTGATCTGCTTCAGCCGGCAACCAGCTCGTCCTTCAAGTACATATGGGCTTTGGTTCAAATTTTGAGGATGCTTTTCAGGCCGTGTTTCAAAGCACCTGCAGGGCAGTGCTGTGGGATGGCAATATGTCCAGGATGAGGTGGCCACACTTGGAAGTGACAAACCCACGAGCCACACAAATGCATGTCCTATTGCCAGTCCTGATCCAAGCAGTGCTTTGAATGCTTGCTCAGATGATTACTCCATAAAGCCCAAAAATGCAATCTTTCTAAAGACTTCTAGGCAGTTTAGGAAAAAACAATAATTAAGGATTTATCTAGTTTCTTGGTAGACCTTTGTGCCTTGAAGCACAGTAATGTCTAGAAGGTACTGTAGAGATCTAAAACCCACTACTTTAATATATTTTGTTAAATATACATAAAATATGAAAAAAACAACATCAAAGAGTATGCATGAAATGCAGTTCTCATTTACATTACAGAGTAAAGAGAATTCAGAATAATTTTAGTAACTGGGACATCAATGATGCTACAGCTGAATGCATATAGGACAAAGGACCTTATTCAAAGTTGAACTACAGTTTTTTAAAACGGCTTCTTTAATCATCATAATGAAAAGCAGTAATAGCCATCATGCAAAAGAGCTTTCTGTCAGCTTTCTTTCCTCTTAAATACTTCTGTGCCTGTATAGGGAGCTAAACAAATGGTCTCTAAAGTCTTGTGATATCTCAGAATCAATACAGAACCATCAATGACTTCCAGCTTAGGCTTTTTTATTTCCCCTCCATATTGCCATGGCATCTCCATAGTGTGCTACAGTGCCAGGAATCTCTCCTTTCAGCTCACTCCTTTTTCTCCCTGTGTATTCAAGCCTGTGTGTTATTTGCTTTTGCCAAATACATCGTTCTGTTTTCAGAAAGCCTTGAAGATTACATTCCTCTCCAAGTCGGAGAGTTACTTGACAAAATACCCCAATACTTTTTTAAAGCAGCAAACCTGTCTTTAGTCTTTCTCTAGGAACTGTATTTTTTGAGAGTTTTTGACACAAGATTGTGTGTGTGTGTGAGAAGAGTTATTGGCTGCACTTATCCCCCCTCAAGAAGTGCTTTCTGTAGTGTCTTCTCGGTGCCTCTGATGTGTGTGCGCGCACTTTGTCTGGCACATGCGGTACATGTACACTGAGGGAATTTTCTCTCTTGGATGATACGTACAGTTTCTCTCCAAAGAAACACATTGTAAAGCGTTTTAAAATGCTCAGGGAGGTGTGTTCATGTAGTCTTGCCTGGTACTCGCAGCTGATAAATGGAAACAAGGGAGTTGATTTATCATGTGGTTTTCGCAGCATTTCATTGTAATAGATTAAAGTGAGAATATAGGAATATCAGTCCCGAATCAGAAAAGCTGTAAGCACAGGCTTGAAGATGAACTCTTAGTTACGTGGTTTATTACTTTAGAGGTTTTGTCTTGCACCCCCTCAAGGATGATGAGGAAGATGTATTTCATAATTTGTTAACTGTAAGAATTATTGTTATAGAGAGATGTGTTCATCTTCCCCATTCTTTGTGTTACACCCTTTCTAAATATACTGACTCACACCAGTATATTTTTTGCCAGGAGACACCCACAAATGCATTCATCAGGAGGCAGTTGTACAATGGCTTGGCTCATCCTGGGGAGCAGGACCAGAGGTCTGTCCTGTGGAGCTGAGCCTACCTGAGTGAGGCATGCATTTGGCTAGCTGCATGATCATGGCACTCTCATCTTTCCTCCTGTGTTTTGTCAGCGTGTATGGTACCTCCCCAAGAGGCACGTGATGTTCATGTGAGAGGAGAAAAGCAGTGATGCTGGAGAGCAAGAGCAGCCAGGCTGTCCACCTCACCTTCTCTCTCACCTCACTGCCCCCAGGGGCAGAGATCACTGCCCCTGGGGCAGTGGCCAAACCAGCTGTAAACCATGGCAATTTCCAGCCTGGCATGGAAAAGGGGTGCAGATCCAGTTCTGGATGCAGCAATAAATCTGGTGCGGGCGGCTTCGGCGTGGGAACCTGTGGGAGCTGGGCTGTGGGGGCAGCAACTGGAGCAAAACCTTCCGTTTTAATTTGCCTTTGTTTGTGAGTCACTGCCCACAGCTCCTGCTGCTTTTACTTTCCTCCAGGAATGCATTTGCACGTTTTTAACTGTGCTTGAATTAATGTAATTTTATAATCTGGTAGTGAGTAATCATGCAAATATCAAACTGTTGGAAATGTATTCATTCCTTCAGCTTGCTGTGTGGAGTAATTTTCCTCTACATTTATTTCTCAGACATTGTTGCTGGGTAAAATTCAACTATATATGCCATCTTCAATTTCTCTGAACAATTTTACGTGCAAGATCTGAACAAGCTTTATATGTCTTAGGAAGACACATGCCAAAACATAAATGTTAACTAATTAACTCACATAGAGGGTTTAGCTTTCTGTACAATGATTAATTCAGCAGCTGCTTTTGTCCCAGTAGCAGATTTTTTTAAGTGGATAACCTCTTTACATTCGGAACACAAATTATTATTATCACAAAATATTTTTTTTTAATTTTGATTTACTCTCAAATTTTGGACAAACGCAGGAAAAATTAGGACCTAGATACAAAGCAAGACACCTGATTCCTTAGTATTTGCATTTAACACTTTTAATGGTTCAGACTTCTGAATCGAATAAAGTTGAAGCATCTGGGGGGAAGCAGCTTCAGCAAACAGTACACAGAACCCGTAACTTCTGTGGGGACTTACTGTGATCTCTGAAAGGTTCGGGAAATGGCTGTCTCCTGCAGGATGTATGGGAAAATGTGGAAGTAATTGGTATGAGATCTGCATCCTGCTTATTCTTCCTATAAACCTTTTGCGAGCATTGTCGCGAGCTCAGCTGGGCCCTGCCACCGCCATGGGCAGCAAAGCCAAATTCCACTGGAGGCGAAATGCAAACACTTACTTGTTTACTCAGTTTCCAACCCATAATGAAACACCGGAACAATTTACACATATTTTGGTTGACAGGGAGTGTGCAAGTTTTTAACTGGTGGTGTTACCTCCTGCTGTATAGGCTCTGTCACCAGCTCTGTATTTTTATCACTGGGTCTGGAAGCAGCCAAGGACTCTGAAAACTGGAGCCAACATTTTTGGATATTTGCAGGAGGATTGCTCATTTGCTGAGCAATCATTGCCTCATTTCCCACCACCCCTGAAAATTCAGACTTGAAAGATGATGCAGCATCCTTACCTCCCTGCAATGACAGGCTCATACCTCAATGCAGATGTTGGGAAGCAGCTTAAACCTTTCTCACATCTTTCTCAGAAACACGTGGGTGGCCGAGCGTCACGGCTTGCTGCTGGGGTGAGGTGTCACCTTCCCTAACGTCTTCTACTCCCCTTGCAGGAGAGTACTGCGAGGTGAACGCGCGCTCCGGACGTTGCGCTCCGGGGGTCTGTAAGAACGGAGGAACCTGCGTGAACCTGCTGATCGGGGGCTTCAAGTGCGAGTGTCCCCCAGGTGAATATGAGCGGCCGTACTGTGAGATGACCACCAGGAGTTTCCCACCACAGTCCTTCATCACCTTCAAGGGACTGCGGCAGCGATTCCACTTCACCGTCTCCCTCATGTAAGTCCCGTCAGTGAAGGACTCTGTTACTGGTGGCTTCTCTGCTTGAGCTTGGGAAGTCCTTGTTAAATACTCTCACCAAGTGAATTAGAGAGGCGCAAGGGTGGGTGGTGGGTTTGCTGCCTCTCAAGCATGTCAGCTGCTTTTCTAGTTGCATCTGTGGGCTCCTGACATCCAGGCACAGGCTGCTGGTTCATGCTGCTTGTTTGGAAACACTCTTCCTCTCACCTGCTCCCGCACCTCTGAGAGGACCTGGTCTCCTCAGGCCATGGCTGAGCACAGGTTGGTACTCCTCAGGTCCTTGCTCTCTGCTGGTTCACAGTCTTGCGCTTTGGACAGCCCTAACTATTGCAGTTCCTTGCCTTGCTCCTTTTGGTCTTTACACTCAGCTCCTGCTTCTGGTCCCATCCTGGCTGCCAGGTGTGACCAACCTCCTTTCCATCCCATCTGCTCCAACATCTCCATGTCAGACAGTCATTTCCTGGGCTGGTTGTTACTTTTCCTGTGAGGGAACTCGAGAAGCTCTTGGAGTTTGGGGAGCAACGCTGGCCTCTGCACTGTATGGACCAGGGCTCTCCTCTCCTGGCTCACACATCCTGAGGGAAAAAAAAAACCCTCTTCTGGAGAAGACTTTTTGGATTAGGCTGTAGCATAGGGCTTGCCTGCCATGGAACCAGAGCTCTGAGTATGCAAATGTGCCTTCTCCAGAGAGGGTACAGGTTTGCAGCTTTCCTGTGGTTTATCCGGTCGGGATTGACCTTTGGTTCTCCCTCACAGTTGACTGTGAGTAAATACCACAAAATGTGTTAACCCGTCTCCAAAGAGCGAGGCCGGGAATTTGTTTATAGGTCCCACAGCAACAGTGACAGACATTTTTGTGTGTCTGTCCAGAGAAAGTGCTCAGGGAAGACACCACCAGGCACATGTCCCTTTCAGCACCCAGCAGTTACCTGGGGTTTTACATCCATTGGGAGTCAGGCAGCTTCTTTCCATTTTTATCCTTCATCTGCCTTAATCCTAAGGTTTGAAATTTTATGGAATCTTGGACATTTTGGTTAATTCAGAAAGCACAGGCATGGTTTGCACATGAGCCGAGTCAGGGAAGAGATAGCCTGTGAAGATCAATTTAGAGCATCAGGTCTAAGCACACGGAAAAGCTGAGGAGCAAAAGGCTCTGTTGGATTTGTCAGACCTACAGTGAGTGCAAACAAAGGAGCAGTCTGGGCTGGCTGCCAGCGTAAATTACTTGCACTACCCTTGGCTTGTCCCCACAGCCACCTGGTGTCCTTTTTCAGGACTTCGGGAAGAGATCTTTGAGATGTAGGGTGCTTCATGTTAAAGTGACTGAGATGTTCTGGGTAGGGGCTGTTGAGAAACAGCAAACTACCGTAGCAAGTTTTCTTCACCATCTTCACCAGGGCTTCTTCACCATCTTTAAAACCAAGATGGCATATTTAGTCATGAGCTAAACACTTCTCAGTCCGCTCAGTATGATTATAAAAAGTCTAGACCATGATGGGGTTCATCCCACACTGTCTGGGATAATGAGACTTTTGGCTTTTCATATACCTGAAGTTCATTTTTATTTATACTTGTTATTTCTTTGGCATTTATAAACCTTCAATGCAGCTGGAAAACATTATATGAGGATAAGCAAGAATTAGCAGTCTGATTAGATGATGATTTGCCATCACATATTTTGTCATTTGGGAGCATTTGTAAAAATTAGTCTAGCTTCCCTCAGCCTCACGTGACTCACGTCCCGCTCCTGGCAAAGAGCAGGATGTTCGCATTGTCTGGTCTCGTAACTAAAATGTGATTTTTTAGAAAAAGTATTTAGGTTACTGACCAGGCATGACTTTCTGCTCCCAATATTATATGTCTTCCTTGCTTCCTTCCAACACTTGCTGCTACTTCACTCCAAGAGACACTGTCAGTGGAGATGTTTTCTCCCTACTTATTCAAAATTTTCTAAGAAAGTGTCTTCTTTCCTATGTCCTGAGATTAAGATGCTTTAGACTAGTGACAAAGAATAGAACGGAGCACACACAGATTACAGAAATATAAAAAATAGCTTAACAATTTAACATTTTTATAATAAAAGGTATAGTAGATAATTGTAACCACATCAGAAAAATAGATTCAAACAGAACTAAGGTTCCTGTTGCTGCTAATCAAACTAAATCTTTCTGCCCACTAAGGCATCATTACTGTTATTATTCTCGTTTCTTTTGCTCATATGTAATCTGGATAGATCTGATCAAAATGTTTTGGTGAAGCAGTTACCCATGGAAAAACACGGTCTTGGGAAATATTTTACGGAAACTGTATTGCTTTGGATGGAATGTTTGATGCTGAAAACTAAATCAGTGCCTTGATAATACTTTTAAATACTTCAACAGTATTATCTGAATTAATTTAGTTTGCCTTTTATTTCTATAGTATTATTTTATATTATGTTAAATAAATTTAGAAATAAAGATGTATTTCAAAACTTACTAAAAGTCATCAAAGCAGCACTGTGATATTTTTATGGACTATAATAGATATTCTTTGGAATTTGTATTTTATTGGAAATGTCAAAATCTTTGCTCATGTTTTTTGAACCAGAACAATTAATTATCTTTCAAAAATATTTTAAAAAGGTATGGAATAAAAATTCCCATTTCCATGGAGCTCAAATTCAGGCCTTTTTTTCTGAAAGGTCTCTGCTCTCTGTTATCTGCAACATACACATTTCTGACAATTTCATTTTGAATAGTTTTATTTCAAATACCAGATCTCCATGTTCTAAAATACTGCTTCGTTAACATTCTCTGAATGCAGGTTGTGTTGCATTGCATGAGAATCTTGCTAGCAGACATGACATGACAGGCACAAGAATCATTGCTTCTGCTTGTGGAAGGCAGTTTTCATCCGCTGGGTTCAACACTGGATTCATTTGTAGGAAAAGCGGGTTAATTTAAATCAGGTATAATTCCTGAAATGCAAGATACAAGTTTAAACTACGCTGCCATTTGGGAACACAAGAAATTCCCATGGTTTCTCTCTCTTTCTCTCTTGATATGATATTAATCTCTGTATAAATGTTTATGTAAAGTGTTATTTTTTTTTTTTTTCATTTTTAAGTAGATGAAGGCTGTGTGTAAATCCCCAAAGATAAATGGATTCAATTAAAAATGATAACATACACACAGCATGCAGAAATTTGCAAAATAAAAAAGTTCTGTGCTGACAAAAATCCCTAGCCTTTTTTAAAAGTGGGATTGCCCGTTTTTCTGCAGGGAAGTTGTGATACATCCCATATTAGAAGCACAAGAAAAATACAACCAAAAAACACCCATTGGCACTGATTTAGCAGAATCATACAAGTGTTTATTTTCCTCCCTCCGATTGACTGACCTGTTGATTGATGAACCCTGATTGTCTACGTGGCTTTATTGAAGTAACTCTTACCTTTTTTTTCCCCTTGCCTCCCCATCAGGTCTTTTTAATTAGTTGATGACTGTCTGTGTGTACCCTGTAGCATTCAGCCAGCAAGCAGGCAGCGAGCATCCCCCCTTTGATGTGGAAATGCTTTTTAGCTTTCGGACTGCTTGCAAAGTGTCCTAAGTGCTGCTGTTTGGGAAGGGTCAGATACTCCCACAGCATCCTGCGGCCGCCTGATTTTACCCCTTGTGAGGGTCAGGATCCACAGCAGTTCTCTGCAGAGCGGGTTTCTGTGATTTCCATCTTGCTTGCCTCCATAGATTGTGAATGAGTAGATTTATCCTGCGGCTGACTCCTCAGTTTTCTGAATTTCTGTCTGAAGAAGGTTTCCAAGGCTTGCTTCTCTGCTAAATACAATGCCGTCTTTCTTCTGGGCGACTTGACTGCTTGTTAAGCATGAACTAACCCCCCATCTCTGCGTTCTAGGTTTGCAACCAGGGAGAGGAACGCTCTCCTCCTCTACAACGGGCGTTTTAACGAGAAGCATGACTTCATTGCCTTGGAGATCATTGAGGAGCAGATCCAGCTCACGTTCTCTGCAGGTGAAGTCTTGCTGGCATCGAGAGCTTCTGCCTGTGGTCAGGAGATCCTCTTAAGCCGTTTGGAAATGCACTTCCATGATTTTATATGGCTATTTGCTGCTTCGTTAATTGAGTAGCATTGTACAGTGAACAACTGTTGCCGGGTGTTGCAAAGCACTCCAGACTGCAGTGGTTTGTGGTGGCTACACTTGCTATCGTAGGCAGGAGCCTGTCAGCATATCAGTTATAAAAGTCGGAGTTTACGGCTGCTATAAAAGATTGGCACTAGCCCAGAAGCTGGCCTCCGAGCCAGCCTTTGCTTTAGCGAGACTTCATTTTATCACACTGTGATAAACGTCGCGTGTTTATGCATGTTCACACTGCGCCATCGGTGAGACCAGGTGCGTAAATGTTATCTAAACAATACACACGAGCCAAAGGACAAGCTAGCGGACAAGCGAAAAGCAGGGATAGGGATTGCTGATGAGCAGTGCCGTCGCTGGAATGCACCTTTGTGCCATAGAAGCACCTCCCCTTGGAAGAAGCCATAAACAGCAACGAATTTAGGAGAGGTCAGCTGCCTGCTCATTGCTGTGGTGGGCTAAGAAACGAGAAACAAAGGCTTTGGCATTTGCTTTCTGTGCTAGGACAAAGGCAGCATCTTTTGGAGCTTCTGGGAGCAGAGGGAGGAAGGCCAAGAAGCGAAGCTGAGGGTGACATGTATCCCTGTCACCGTGGCTTTCTCCCAGGGGAGTGATTTCCTCTAGAAAATCATTGCTGGCAGTGGCAAAGCTTGTCCTGACAGAGGTGTGATCAGAACAAACCCTAGCTGATGCAGCCTCAGCAGAGGGGGGGGTTTCCCAAGTTAAAAAAGCTCAAGTTTCATACAATAACTCATGCCCAGCTGTGCTAGTTGCCATGACAGGGGTAACAAGTGAAGCTGTTAGCACACGGCATGGTTGAACCACAGTGAAGCTACCAGGAACCACCCCCTAGAGTCCAGCTGAGGCTCTTGGTGGACGACTTGCACTCCTGCTTCAGTCCAGGAGCAGGTCTGTGAGTTCAGTGGGAAGACTTTGGTGGCTTTAGTAAATCTGACCAGGGAAGACAGCCTCTAATTGTCACAGGTTTAAGGGATGTTTTCCAATGGGACGGAAACAAATATGTGGGAAGGGCTGTTGTCGTGTAGGTCAAGTGGGGTTACGTGTAGGTCAAGAGAGACATTTGTACTTTCTGTACCATGCACGTAACTCAGGATACAATCCTGTTATTTCTCATTGTCCGTACTCAGGACAGACATGCAGGCTCCAATCAACTCTTACTATATTTTTGTGAAAGGTGACACATAGCAAGCAGTAAAGCAGTAGAAGCAGAAGCGCAGCCCACGTGGGTGTTGTACATCTCATCGCCAGGGACAGTCACTGCCCTCAGACCCCATGATAAATCCTATGGGACCCCATTAGTTTTCCAGTGATGCTTAAGTGCATATCTGGGCCCTTTGGGTTGCAGATATCCGGTGTCATTTCCCCTTTATTACCTCAAAGTTGTCCAAATTAGCTGTTAAAGCAGGCTTGTCAATGGATTAGTGTAAATAACATGCTGCTGTTGGAGAGATGTGCTTTCTTCTGTAGCTCTGCTCCGCCTGTCTAAACATGAATCAAATTGCTTGGAAGGCACCCTGAGGATGAATGAGAGACAAATAAATTCTACTTGCACTTATATGCATTTAAATGTGGAGGAACTCATTTAAAATACATGGAGCTAAATTTAGATTTGCACTGCTGCACCTGAGAGCAGGTCTGGTCCTGTATATTTACAAGTGGTATTTTCTTTGGAAGGAGAATGGTTTATGTTTTATGGTTTTAAGTGACTTTTAACGAACAGTGCAAGTTTTGGACATCTGATCTGACCGTTTTACCTGTCGCAACAACTTTTAAATAGAAAGCAGAGCAAAAGGACTGGAGACTGGTGATCTTCCTTGTGCAGTAATCTGCAAGCTGAATAAAGAGCCCAATTTTTACCACATTTTTTTTATCACTATATGGTAAAAAAAACATCACAGCAAGATGTCAAACATGCTAAGGTGAAATACGTATCGTTTAAGTAACAGAGGTACATAGGATGAGAGTTAAAGGACAGTAGGGGACAAGGGAATAATACTTCACACAGGGTAAAGTATTTCTTGCAAGTAGAGAGCTGAAAGTGCATTTTTAAGCTCAACAATACTATGAACTTTGTTAGCTTACGGAAGGGAGTTATTTTTCCTGTGGTTTATTATGTAGAAATTTCCAACCGTTTAAAAAAAAAAAGGAAAGAAGGAAAAAAGAAGTCAAAACCTAGCAATCCCTTCTCTGTGCCAGGCCTTTTATGTACTTTCAACACGATTGTTTATTTTGCTGCTACCTCGGAGCAGATATGCCTGGTTACTGAGCTTGTTCTGCTGACTCAGGCCTGGCTTAAAAGCTTCAGCTTTCCAATTGCAATGGCAAGGACTTGCTTTCAAATTTAAATACTGAAAGGCTGCCAATAATTTAATTAATCACTAGTAAAATTTTGCTGGGACCGAGGTTATACTAGAGTACTTTTGGATTTCACTTTCTCAGCTCTGGCAAGGAGCAGGCTTCCCTTCCCCAGCAAAATATCCAGGCACAATACTCATCACGTTCAAAAAACCCGAACGTTTGGCAGAAATGCAGAGGAATTTATGTACTGTTTTCCCCTCAGCTGACCACTTCAGCAATAGCTGTATCTACCCAATGCATCTACTACTGCGCTTTGCAGACGCTTAATAAAAAATAACATAATTCACCTGAATGTGCCAGAAGCTGGTTTTGTATTTGCACAACAAAATAATTCCATGAAACTGGGGATATTTACTGCCTCGTAGGACAATACCCTAAATTCTTTTTTGATTGAGTAAGACAGCTATGTTCTGTGCCTGATGAGGGTCTTTCTCTATGTTTTGCTTTCATGCAGAGCACAGTTTCTAATGATGTTGACTTGTTTTTTCCTTTCTGCCTGCCCTCGCAGGGGAGACAACCACCACGGTGGCACCGTTCGTTCCGGGAGGGGTCAGTGATGGGCAGTGGCACTCGGTCCAGGTGCAGTACTACAATAAGGTAAGACTAATTGCGTTGGTGATTAGCCCATTATTTGTAAAGTAATAGAGGCCTGGGTCATCTAGCTGATATATGCAGATGACTTGAATTTTATTTATTTAACCAGGCACAGTGCTCTGATTAAATGGTACACAGCTCTACACAAATGGTACTGGTCTTGCTCACCTCACTTGTAGACAAAAATTCCCTCCGAGGTCCTTTGAGTTTTGTCTCAGGCAAAATTGGACCTAGTACATCCTTTTTAGAAGTACTACTGGGGAAACCTTTGGCTACTTGGAACTATTTTAGTTTTTGCTTCTTTAAACCCTCACAAGTCTCATTGTATCTCAAATGACCGATTCCCTGGTTTGGATCTTTTTAAAGAATTGTGCAGTGCAGGAGCCTTTAGTGTAGTAACTACAAACCACTAGTGTAGAGTCTTCTGAAGCAAAGCAGAGTTCTTCCCTGTAACTGTCTTTAACTAGTTTAGCTAGCTTAAGCTTCTCTAGTTTGGAAAATTTGGTTATGAAGTGGTTGACACTGTTCAGTAGTCAAGGCTACCTTACTAAATCTTTTTTTTGCCTGCTACATAAAAAGATACACAAAAGAAGTGCCAAAAGCATCATTTCATGCAGTCTGTGGCACTGAGAGGTGGGCTCCAGGGTCCCCATCCTACAGCTGCACCCTGGTAGCTGTCAAGGGCAGGTTCACTTTGACTGAACCAAAGGCAGGGGCTTTGTGCAAACCAGGCATTTTGTGAAAAACCGAAAAAGCAGCCTTTTAGGGTGTACGGTGTCACTGTTTACAGATAGATGTCAGAGCTCTTCTATAATCTACAACAAAAATTAGAGAATTCACGTAGTTACTGAGAAGCATTGCTTTTAAGTCTGACATGATAGCATGATGGGGTAAGGAAATAAAGGAGCATTGTTGGCTGTTAGAAAGGAAACAGGATACTGGTGTAGGAAGCTGAATGGAAGATGGATTAATATGATCAGCAAGTTCTTTATTTCCCAAAGCTGCATCATTTCATCACAGTTTGTGTGGTAGTTTGAATGGGAGGATTAGAATTTTCTTTGGACTCCTAGATAGGATCTCCTAGCCTAAGGGCATTTTATTGAGGAAATAAAAGCCTTTTTTATTAGTTACTTTCTTTTTTAAAAAACCCTAACACTTATTTTATAAGTTTTGTGCTTAATATGCTTAATATGCACTCTACTATCTGGAGCACAGAGAAACAGAAGCAAAACCTGGTGTGTCGCCATGCGATGCGTGCCTCTGTGGACACTGAGGCAGTTCCTCACAAACGGCAGTGTGCTGTGTTTCCACAGTCTGCATGTTTCTTAGTGAATCCCTTCAGCAGAGCAAGCGGCGCTTGCTGAGGCAGCGGAGGGACACTCCAGCTTTCCAGCTCCTCGGTGGGTGAGGAGGGGAGGGCACAGCCGTGGGGACAGCTGCTGGAGAGGCTTGCTGAAGAGCTGCCAAGCAGATAAGGGGACTGGGCAGCCCCGGGACACTCTTTAAAAGGCAAAGAGATGTGTCACAGATGTTAAAAATAAACCTCTCTCTCATTTTCAGGGCTTGCTGCTGTTTGAGCAGACTGGTGGGTGAGCCATGTTAGCAGCTGGTGTTTTACTCTTGTTAACACGTGCACCCTGTCATCATTTTCTTCTTCTGCTCCAGTTCTTCTCAAGGGAACAAGCCAGTCTCTGCTGCACAGGAAGAAGCTCAGGGCAGAGAGGGAGAGCAGAGGGGCTGTGCCAGGAAACACCACTGACTGCCACTCGCATGACACAAAAGCGAGATGGAAAGCAGGGTCACTGGGTGGAAGGCAGCACTGTGCCCTTTGCTGTCCATGTTAGAGGTCATCACCTTCTCTTCAGCAGCATTTTATAGAATGATTTGGGCTTGAAGGGACCTTAAAGATCGTTTGCTTCCAACCCGTCTGCCATGGTTAGGGACACCTCCCGCTAAAACCAGGTTGCCTGAAGACTCGTTTATTGCAGAACAGTTAGATTTGGGCAGGCAGAGGGGAGTTTATAACATTGAGTAAATGGCACACATAGGATACACTAAACTCTATGTATTTAGCATGCTCTCAGGACTTTCCAGCACGTCTGAGAATGGCACGTGTTGGTCCCGCAATGCGAGGAGGAGCGGGGGCTGTGGGGCAGCGGACGCCGGGGGCAGCTCTGCGGGGACCGCCTGCCGCACCCTGCAGCAGGGCTAAGCCTTCGCCTCCACTGGTATTTGTTTGTAAAGCAGTTCCTTGGCTACTTCATGTTTTAACAAAGCTGGAAGAAAAGCTCCTGTGAGGAGGTTGAAAAGACAGAGATAATTTAGGGATTTGAGTTGTGCCAAGATAAATGGGATGCTGTGTCTTAACTTGACACAGCTAGGACATGTTTGAATAACAGAGTACCCCAAACTCATGAGTTTGCTTAAATTATGCACTCATATTATTTTGCAGGCACTGCACAGCCCCCCTGAGCAAACCAAGCTCCCCTGAGCTGTCTCCTTCCTCCCTGCCTCCAGCTCTGTTTTGATCCCAACCTCCAGCCCTTCTGGACTCCCCTCCCTCTTCTCTGCCTACAGTTCGCTGTGGCATTTTGCAGCAGCACCGCGCCACAGCGACTGCCTCCACCAGCATCCCTGGGGGCTCCTTATCCCTTCTTCAGCTGCTTGCCCAAGGTCTTTACTCCTTTCTAGAGATCTCACCCCAATGCTGTCTGTGGGAAATGCGTAACCCATCATCCCAGATGCCTGTAGAGATCATTTTATTCATTCGACTGTCTGGCTTTAAGAAGCCCTTAAAGAGGTGTTTATACCTGCTCTTTCTTATTCCTTGCTCACATTGAGTTTCATCTCCCCCCTGTGCCTTTTGCTCCATCAGCAGGTTACTTTATTTAACAAATATGATCACCTTTGCCTATCCATTCCTCAGTCCCTTCCTGTGTCACTTCTGTGCTCTTCTCTTTGCACAACAAAACCATACAGACATTTTGAACTTCTTTTGCTATTCACACTCTTGCATCTGAGTGCTGCAGGCTGCTCGTCCTGCTACTGGGGTCACTGCAGTTGTGTCCATCCTCTTTCTACCCACTGCTGTGTCCTTGGGCACTGACAGGCTCCTTCAGGCTGGACACTTTTCTTTTGCCTTGGTAATGTGAGACATGTTGTGTTGCAGATTGAAATAACTAGCAATTCAAAATTTCCTGCTTCACAGCAAGTCTGTGGGGTCAGGTGCTCCCTTACCTTCATGCTTTTTTTCCTCCTTTCCCTTTTTTGTTAAGCTTCTTTGAAGTATATTTTTAAAAACTAAGATAGAAACTGTTCCATTTATTTCCTTCTTTACACACTTGTACAGCATCTAGCAAAAAAAAAAAAGGGTTCAGTCTTCTTTGGAGCTTTCAGATAATGCTGTAATTCACATAAGGAGTATTAGATTTCATCACAGCTGAGGTTAATTTTTCATCTTTAGTTTTTGAGCAGAGTGACAAGCAGACTTTGATACATAATCTCAATCACTTCAGTCCAAAGCAAACTTCCCAATATGAGTTTTCACAGCTCTGAAGGCTGTTTCTGCAATCTGAGTTGATCATGGTCAGATACAAGCAAAGGTTGAGTGGTTTTTGGCACCTGCAGCTCTGTGGATCATATTTGGCTGAGCATTGCTGGAATTTGGAGTCCAGGAATGGATAACTGGGATGTGGGGGGTGATTTTGGTAGGGAACTTCTGCAGCAGCTATTTCCTTGATGTGATGTGTGCTTCTTCAGAATCCTGGTGATGCTGCCACCCTGCACAAAGTCAGTTTGGTAATGACAATAATGAAATAAGAGTTAAGTATAGAAATGACTCCTGTAAATTACTTTCTTTACTCAGCTCAAAAGCAATGTGCTTGGTAATATTTATCTTTAATGTTGAAAAACGTTGCTTTATAATTAAGTCTTTATCATGAGGGTCACCTGCCTCTTGTGGAGAAACACTGGAGTCTTGTTGGCAAGAGGTAAGTCCAGACCTGGCTTTGCGTCACCATGTTTGCAGAGAAGCATCGAAGCAGTTCTCTATCAGCTCTAGTACTTGATGCTTGCTTACAGATTCCAGTGTGTGTGGGCACTGTAAAATGTTTCAGTAATGGAATGGCTTGTATCAGGGGAGGAAGGGAAGCCATGTCATTTCATTTACCATGCAGTGGTGAAAATGGATGCTCCCTCCCCTGCTAACACTTGATATGCTTGGTTTCAGTGGAGGTGCCTAAGGGAAGTACATGGATGTTGTACTAAGGAAGAGTTGGCTCTGTATTGAATTTCTGGAAGCGAAAACACCAAGGGGAAGGAATTAGTAGCTTTAAGAGAACAGAAGTGAACTAGGAATGTTCTGTAGCCATTCTCTAGTTTCAGTTATATATTAAAAGTCTTGTCAGCTACCCGGTAGCAAGGTGTCAGTTTACCTGTCAGCCATGTTACTTGCCATTATAGATGTTTACTGACAGCGGGGGGAAAGCAGGGAGGAAAGGTGCTGGCTGACTGTTAGCTCAAAGAAGTTACCTTCCTGGATCCTGATCTCACAGTCATTAAAATCAATGGGAGGTATTAAATTAAAGCTGACCTGCTTTCTCGGGAGGTATATATATTGATAAAATAATCAGAAGAAATGGGATTTTTAATAATTATTTTGGAAGGAAAGGTGTGAGAAGGCGGAAGATTTCAACCTGGCAAGTAAAACTGATAAAAAATAGCAGAAACAATCTGCTGCCTGTTCATAGGATAGCTGGTGTAAGAGACAGCAGCGATGTGAGCTGCCCTCTTTGCTTTGGTGATGTGCCTCCCCTCCCCACAATGAAAGCACAGCCAGCCACTGATAGAGTTTGGTCCTTACCCTTTGGCTCTCCTGAGCGTGACAGAATGAGTGACGATCCATAGGCTTAGCCGTGCTGATATTCATTTAGAACAGGAGTAGAACCACCAGGATGTTTGATGGTAACAATGCTCAGTATCAGTAATATCACATGAACTACCCAGCATTCATTGCACATACAAGATCATGTGTGACTGTAGGCAGTGCTTGGGACAGGAGATTTTAATGAGCCTGGTAGTGGGTGGTGTTTTTAATTAAGTGAAAACTTGAAGCAACTCTTACAAACTTCTAGTAGAAACACAGTTTTTTTCAGAATTTAAGATAGACCATCAAATTTATGTTAATGTTTTACCTGACTCATTACCTCAGGGTAGAATTCATCATTTGGCACAAGATAAAAAAGTTTTACGTATGGACATGTTCCTTTAATTATAGAGGGCATGTACATGTATATTTATATACTGTGTATCTTATATGGTACTTATACATATATGACATCAAAGCTGCTTAAGGACGTTACCTGTTCTGTAGGTGGAAGCTCCTTCTGTGTCTGTTTAAGGAAGCACAGGGTAATTTTACCTAAATGACAGCAAACCTGAGAACAACAGAGAAACATGCTATTGCTGATGTGCAGTACAGTAATTCTTGGGAACGGGATGAACAAATCCCTGAGTGACTCACAGAATGACTCACAAAAGTAACGTGAGGCTGGGCAGTGTGTGTGCGCAGGATCCTCCTCCATGGTCAGGAGATGCAAAAATGATCACAGAGTGTCTCAGCTGTACTGGTCACTTGAGCCTGCAGGCTCCTAGGTTGAGATACTCAGGCCAAATTCACCCCTTTTCTATAACTGGGCTAAGGTTTCTGCTCATAATTGGTAATCAATAGCAAGCTGCTGCTCTTTCACTCCTTCCTTGCATGTCTTTAGATTGAAGTATGCTGTGGTTGTTCCAGATGCTTGGCTGTCTTGGGAGTAGCCCGTCTTTTCACGGCAGTTACGGTTAGCAGGGACCTGCTGCTTTCCATCCCTGTGCACTTCCCACCCAGCAAAGCCCAGACCTGCGTTTAGCCTGAAGACAGCTGCCGGAGAAAACAGGCAAATTCTTCAGTTAGAGATAAACTTAAAAGACATGAGGCTGCTTAGGGTTGATCTTCAGTGTGTTGTGAATTCAAAGCGCATTGCTATGTGCGTTGCTCTAAATCAGACGAACGTTTGCTTTCAAAAATCTCCTGCCTGTGGTAAGTGATGGTTTCTCTTGAGTTAACTGGCCTTCATCTGGGGCAAGTTAGAGCTTGAGTATCACCGAAGTTTGAGCTAATGCTGTAGAGATCTAGCTCTCTGCCCACTCGCGCACTAGAATTTGCCAGCACCTTTCCTTCCCAGAGAGCTTGTGCCTATCCCTCACCCACTGAAAGCTGTTTCCAGGTGCCAGAACACCCTCTGTCTCAGTGCCAAGACCCACACTGTAATTGATTTTTCTGTACCTCAGATGTGAGCTGCAGCTCTCCCCATGTGCTGGCTCAGCCAGTGGGCAGGAGGGCAACTTTCTTCCTCGCCTATGGGTTCCCTGGACAAAGCTGATCCCAAAGGGTTATTTAACCGTGCCAACTGTGCTATGGTGCCAGCAGAGCTCACCATTTAGAGTCTGCATCCATACGTCCTCCGTACTGCAGATCATTAGCTGTGCCCCACAGACTGGTTGTGGGTGACGGACAGTAGCATATGTCTGGGCAAAACCAGCCAGGTCCATCTCTGGGGAGACCTCAGTGAGCCCCCATTACTTGTGTGATTTAAGTGGCAGTCTCCAGTGCTGCTGGGCAGAGCTTGTGTGCCCTACTGGGCTCTGGACAGATCTGGGGGCAGCTGAGGGTCTCAAGGACCCTCTTGAGAACCTTTGGTTGGAATTGGAGGTGAAGTTGGAGTTGGGACTACTGCCAGCCCAGATCCCATCTGCGCTTGCACAGGAGTTGGAGGGTGAAGTGGAAAGAGAGGCAAGGTCAGGGAGGAAAAGACAGGAAGAAAAAAGCATCTTCAGGCCAGGTCAGGGCTTCGTTTACTGCTGTTCCTGTAGTTAGTCAGACAATGTGTTGGTCAGAATGTGGGTTGTCATATGGGAGCTCTGTGTGGCTCAGCTTGGCAGCAGGACTCAGGAAAGGGTACACTTCCACTCACTTTCAACATCCAAGGAGCAGGTCTGCACAATCCCTTGTTTCCCCAGACACCACCATTCACTGCTGAAATCCTGCCCTCTCTTGTGACCATACAGGGACCACTAGCTCCCTCATTTTCTAAAAGAAACAGGAAAATTAGATCTCACTCTTTGCTTGAAAGGCTCTTCTGCACAGGTGCCTTCGAGACCTCCAGCTCAATGGCAGCTTCTGGCCAGTGAAGGGAGAAGGGTGGGTAAATGTAGTGACTTGACAGAAGGCCTGTTGAGACATGAGGGAGACCTGAACAGGGAAGCAGCAGTTTCATGGGGCATCTGCAGAGATGGTAGAAATGGGGAGTGCTCAGTGGTCACCAGAGCCCACCAGCAGATGTGTAGGAGGCAGTTGCACACTGGAGCAAAAAGATGGCACAAATTTGCTTTCAGCGCCGGAGCTTGCCTTGCTGATACACACACCTGCTTCAGGTGACCACATGGTGGGTATAAGGCCGTGGGTTTGGTACAACCCCTGTGTTTTGTCATACTCTTACATGCTTTATGCCTGCCACTCAGAGGAGTTATCTTTACGATTATCTTTATAGCAAAACTCTAGCATTTGCCACTGCCTTTGTTTTACTAGAGCTTCTGCTTTGGTTCTCTGCTGTGCAGCTGCCTAGCAGTGGCCAGAGGCAGGGCACGTCTGAAGGACTTGAGGATGTGTACCCAAAACTTCCCGTTTAAAAAGTCAGGTGGATCCCCACTCTCCCACCCAAGAGATGTCTGGGACCAGATTTCATCCAGCCATCAGTAACTGGGAGGGGTGGCACAACTGTCCCCTTAAAATCAAGACCTACAGGGCTGTGTGCTGGTGCGCTCGTGGGCGCCTGGAGGCTTGATGGCCGCTTGTGTTCCCCTGCCGTGGGCAGGCAGGACCTGCCCTTTAATCCAAACCCCTTGAATAAGCACAAGTGGCATGGGCAGTGGCCAGCAGCAGGAGTGGTGCTGGTCTCTGCTGGAGAGGTTAATGTAGCACTTTGTTTTGAAAAGGGTGGGACGAAATGCAGGAACCTGTGATGGTCTGCTGGGGAGAGGAGCACAAGCCCTGCTGGCTATGGCAGACGAGCCCCTGCACCATGTGCCTGTGGTGCAGACAGATAGATTATCTCGTTTCCTTCTGCAAACACAGACCCTCTCTGATGATGGCAAATTCACCTGTTATGGAAATATAATTATGCTTTGTTCAGGACCGATAATTGATTTCAACTCTTTGCTTTTGGGGAAAAAAAAATAGGTAGATATCAACATATAAGTGACACTCAGATTGTGGGAACTGCATCAAAAGACTTGGATGACATGGGTTAGTGCTTTCTCTCCTACAAAGGGGACTCATTCTTGGTAGAAATTCTGGGTTCACGATGCCCCATTCCCCCAGGACTTGCAGGCAATCAGGAGCATCAGGTGGTGGCTCAGCACCGACTTCCCAGTGCCACCCTGCCACCACGCTGCCCCTCAGGCGAGAGGCTCCCTTTCCAGCACAAAAGCCTTGTTTGCTCAACCCCCGGTCTCCCTGCCAAGGAGGCTGCCAGCGCCCTGGGTGATTTATGAGGCGGGCACATGCCTGCAGCTGAATAGGGATCGCCAGCTCCTTGGAGAAAAGCCACATAGCTGCCACCAGCTAGGCATAACTTATTGTCATTGGACCCAAGGTGAAAGACTTTGCCCTGAAAGTATCCAGGACACCATCCGGTGTCGTTTACTTCTTAATCTGGATGGTCAGGAAAAGTGATTGGCAATGAAATTCTCAGCTAGGTATTAGGTATTGCACCCTGGGCCGGGAGCACCTCTCGCACCAGGGTGCGGCTGCCCTTGCCGAGCGCTGTGGTTTGCAGCTCGCTTGGGAAGGACAGACCCCAGCAGAAGTCATATCACTGGAAATGCAGTTAGTAATAAAGGCTGGGTATGCCTTATGCCAATGTCTATTGCTCGGGCAGGCGTAATTGTGATCTGAGGGAGAATATCTGAAGTTAATCCTCCCGGTGGCTTCCAGACTAATTTGTTAAGGGATTGAGGGAGATTTTCTAAATAAACAATGCAGTTGTTGAAGATTATGATAATGCCACTGTTGATCAGATGTGGGCTCTGCCAGAGTTTGGATTTTGCTGGCTCAGAGTGACTTGCCGTGTTTACAGCGTTCACGATCAACCCAGCCCGCTCCAGCCTCACTTTCTGGTAAAGAAAAATGCTGAACATTAATTGCAATGTTAAACAAATTGGGAGGGGGTGGACAGTGCTGTAACTACTGAAAATGTCATTCAGTTAGGAATAACGTACTTTTCTGGGGATGTTTTTCTGGGAAGTACTGCAGTTTTACAGATCAGCGTTTCCAAACCTGAACGGGTAATATCTCCAAGAAATGCCAAAATAGCTTTTAAAGGCTCTCTCAAGTGTGCAAGGCAGAAAGTGTATAAAAATTTAGCACTTCCTCCTAAAACAAACCAGATACTCTTACTTAAGATTTAGCCATATTTCTAATTTCATCATTTCCTTATCACCCATCTCATTGTGAATATTTAGTAGTGGAAGGGGCTGCAGGGCTGTGGAGGTCAGTGGTGGCACAGCGAGGAGGAGGCAGTGGACTGTGTTAACTTCCAGCTGAGTGCTGATGGAATACTTCACCAGATCACTGATTTCTACATTTTCTATGGCATTTTCATGGGATCAAACACTCTGCCATAGCTTAAGCATGGGGAAACTTGCAGGACACCAAAACCACAGGTACCATGACTGCAGTCAAGTCATTAGCTCTAGTTTTGAGAATTTAGGACTTATCTGTGGTTACCTGTGCAAGTGCAAGGCCTCTTCTTCACAGAGAAAGTTGCCAGGGTTTCTTCAGTTATATGAGGAAGGAAAGGAAAACAACTCAGGAGAAAAAGTCACTTTGTTTGCTAGCTACAACCAAAATTTTCAACCAGCATTCTAGGGGTCATACATGTTTAATGTGCTTTCCAACTCAAGAGGTCAAAGAGTTTTTACTGGGTTACCAATATCGTTAGCCAGGGGCAGGTTATGGCAGATTTTTACAACTTTCTTACAAGAGCCCTATCAGCAGATCATTGTCCTTCTTGGTGGGTAGGCGTTATACTTATGAAGCATGATGGTGGGTAGTGCTGGAGGTACATGTACAATATGAGTGTATGGATTGGTATGGTACTGTATGAGCTGTATGTACAATATGAGTTCCATACAAAGGAATTTGTAGCTTTGCATTTGTATTATTTATCTATGTATTTTTGGTGCTGGTGGGCATGACTGTTTAAAAAAAACCCAAAACTGTAGCAATTAAAATGACAAGCATCTAAAAGAAGGGAAAGATTTTCCATTGCTGAATGCATGCCAGAGTTTTACATTTAAAGTTCAAAATGTTATTCTATTCCAACACATAGAAAACGTTGCTCATGCCTGGCTGCAAAACATGTCATTTCCTACATGCTCAGAACTCCATTTTTAAAATGCCACGAGAAAAGGTAATCTTTGCAAAAATAGTTCAGTTTATGAGTCATTTCCTGGCATTCTGGCTGAAGATGCAGACTCCTGTCCTTGCTGGGACCCATTTCATCTTCTTCCACCTAAATCCAGAGGATCATCAATGAAAGCCCTAATCTAGATGAGACTTAGATCTGATGTACAGAAGCAGAGGCTTGACAGATTGTGATTAGAAATTATGTACAACATCATTAATAGTGGAATCTGCATGATAATCTGCCCGCAGTTATGATTACGCTGCCTTTTGAAATCTTTAAATCAAGTCAGTATCTCCCTTTTTAAAGGAAAGTTTTAGCTCAGGTGCAAGCCATGTTATTGAGGCGGGACTCACTGGGTAATGTTTTGTGGTTGTAGAAGTCAAAAGGCTGATTAGATGATAACAGAAGTCCCTTTGTCCATAGAATGTGTCAGGATCCTGTGAAAATCCAGCTTGAGCTTCAGCCTGCAGTCTTGGAGTGGGGAAGCCAAGAGCCAGGAGGACAGAAGTGTTGCTGCATGTTTGCTTTGTTCTTACACTCTTCCACAGCATCTGCCTCTCCCTCAGCGGGACTTTGGTCCAGCCTGTGGCAACTATTTGCGTTCCTAACATCCCCCAAAAAGCACTGAAGAGCCACCTGGCTAGTATTTACTTTTCTTAGTCCTGCTCAGACGTGGTTGTGGAGCCCTTGCAGTGTAAGGAGGGGAGCTGATCTGCCCTTGCAGCACAGGCACACGTGAGCCTGGACTGTAAAAGCCCCTCCCTCCAGTTCCACCGATACTTATTCATGTGGATTTCAATTACTTGTAATTGGTTTTGTTGATTTTTGGGGGTTTTTTTTTTGGTTTTTTTTTTTTTCTGGTAGAGGGTAAGCGTGAAGTGATTGATATCTGGGAAAGGAAATCAGGATTTGGCGGCGGAGCGACATTCCATTGTCTTGACACGAAATAACAAATAACTGGCCTCTAAATCTGTGTCTCGGGAAATGAAAGTGTAAAGCAGTGAAAGTCATTTGGAGGTCACTGAGAGGCAAAATGTGCCCTGCTCCCCAGCCTGGAGTCGCTCAGCTTTCTGTAACAGCTTTGAGAAGTCCCTGGGGCAGCTGGGGAAGAGGAGGACAAGCACCGGTGCCCAGCTCTTTCTCCCCCCCTCCAGCTTTCAAAGTGTTGGGCTTGCAGAGTTTGCAAGTATCACCTGAAAACAAGGGTTGTTGTGGTGGTGATTTTATACACAAATGCAAACAGTAACTTTTCAGAAGCGTTTTTCAGGCTGTGAGGGGCAGTAGGGGCCATGTCATGTCAAAATCAACCCAAGCTCCTGCTCTTCTAGAAGCATCATCCTCAGCAAGGCGGCTCAGGTGCTTTCTCCTCTTTTTTCTCCCAGTTTTTAAAAGGCTTGATTTGCATTTCCAATTACAGCAGTGCCACTTCTGGGTCTGTGCCTCAACCTTCCCCGCCCCAACCTGAGCTGAGTCTCAGCTGCATGGCTTTCCCCATGGTGTGGGGCTCTCAGGTCACCCTGGCAAAGATAGCACCTGGTAGTGCTCCTGGAGCCTGATATTGTTGCTCAAGCTGAGCTGTCTAACACCTCCACTCCACAAAACTCCTCAGTGGTTTAAGGGTACCTCCCAAAATGTTGATTTTCAGCACCTCCTGAAGGCTAAGGAGGTGTGAGGGACCTCCACAAGAGCTGGCAGAGTCTGAATGGTCCTTGGCTCACCATAAAGCTCTGAGGATGGTGCTTGAAAGCTGTGCTGTGCAACCCAGAGGGCTTCTGCAAAGCCGGCAGAGTCATTGAAATGGCACCCCAGGAATTTGGTGTGAGTGCTTTGAAGTGCACTGTTATCTCCTTTTAATCACACACTAAATCTACAGCAACTCACTGATTCACAGTAACTTTTTGGGTATTTTGCATCTGTCTGTGGAGCGAGGGGAAGCAGCACTTTGCAATTACCTGGCCACCAAGGGGTCTGTGTGTACCCGGAAGCCCTTGCAGGGACCTAGCCATGAGGGGAGTAGCCCATCGAGCAGTGTGAGATTCCTGGATTTTATAGACTCAGTTATGTCCCCGTCACCCACACTGAGCAGCAGTTTGCTTGGCAAGGTCTCAGCAGGGATGACTCCAAGGAGGAGTTTAATTGCTGTGAATAAGTGTCAAATTGTGCTATTTCTAAATATTTCTTGGACTCAGGCAGCAATAACATTTGCATGGATGCAAACTTAAGTTATAAAACAATCCAAGATTTATATAAGAGTGGTACTTTGGTAGGTAGATGGACAAATGGCAAAGGGAGAAGGGTTTGCTGAACTGAGAGATGAAGGAGAATAAGGATGCACTTCCAGCGCCCTTTACGTGTTCTCCTCTCCCAGTTTTGTAAGGATCCTAGAAGAGCATCCTTGTGAGTGGAAGGGTTGATGGAAGGGAAAGAGGCAGCAAAATAGAAAAAGGCTTCAGAAGGCAGGAGAGGGCAGGGAGAAAGAGCACCAGAGGGAAGAGCACTACAGAGGGCAGACAAGGGAACCCGCAGCATTGAGCACCATGGTGAGTGGTGTTTCCCACGTGGAAAGGCTGGATGGTGTCCTGAGGAATGGGCATGGTCTCTTTGGCAGCCAAAACATGTCCTTCTTGCTGTGTTACTGATTCAGTATCAGAGCTGAGAAGCTCTTTGGGATAAAATTTGCCTCTGTGGAGGGGGAAAACTCATTCTTTCCATCATCACTATAGCAGCATTTGCCCAAATTAGTCAAATCCAAGAATTTGCAGGAGCTGGATGATATTTGTGAAGATACTGGTCAGGCTCTGTGAAGGGGAGGAGCACATCTGGATGTGTGTGTAGCCATGGGTTTTCACAGCCTCCTCATACTGTTGCCACATGGTGGGACAGGAGGGCTGCCCCTCGTCCCTGCCCTACCACCGAAAGAGCAGCAGCAATTTGGGCAGCACCATTCACGTGTGTCAGGTCTCATAGCTGTGCCAAAAGCCTCTGCTTTGAATATCAAAGTTTAGCCTCTGGATGCGGCCGTAAAGGAGATAACAAATCAGGCTGGTAAAACTCGCTCAACTTTGTAGCCGAGCCTGGATGCTGAGGATGGGTGTTTCAGGGAATTTGTCTAGGAAAAGGAACTGGTCTGGTGGCTTTCCAGGATTTGCATTTTTGACTTACCGATGAGAAGCTTTCTGGTTTTCCTTTTCACTGTCACAGGCTCTCATGTTTCCTTACAGATTCAAGCCAAGTTTGTATAAAGAAATGCCATTAAAATATTCAGGGAATAAAGGGGAGACATACATCAAAGGAGTAAGGGGTTTATGTGAAATGATTTGTCCTGCCTTTCCCTGGTGACTAATCAGGATGTGTAAAAGATTCTCAGTTCTTCACACCTCTTTATTTTAAAGGTGGAAGGCTGTAGGGGGAAGCTTTATAAAACAAAGATTAACATTAATGGTTTCTCTTTATATAGCCTAATTTGGAGTTTCCCGATTGATCAGAACAGTCTGCAAGTCCATGCCATGGTGCTAAGCTTCTCTGGCATTTCCTAGTCTCTCCCCCTGGGACTGCAAGCACAGTGCTTTCCCCGTTTGTTTTTTCTTGTTTATTTATTTCTTCTGCTTGCAGGGAGGCTGGGCTCTGTCCACTTGCCCAGGGAGACCGCCACTGCCGCCGCCGCGGACCCTTAATGAGCTTTTTGACCACTGAAGCAGCAGAGCATCGCCTGGGAATGGGAGGGGGTTTCTCCCTTCCCTGTGTTAGATAGCGGTGCAGAGGCCATGGGTTAACGAAGGACCCGGGGCGGCTGGCTGCCTGCCTAATGAGCGCCAGGGAGCCAGGAAGGGGGGACCCCAGCAGCAGCCGGAGCCCCAGCCACAGCCTCCGGTGGGACCCAGTGCCACTTGCTCCATTTTTTCCCATTATTACTGTTTCTGGAAGCCAAGTGTTAGCAAGCAAAGAACCCCAAAGGGTATGAACGCGAGGCGTTTTCCACCCAGCACTTTTGGGGGCTGCTGGGGTCTGAACCAGCACATTAACAGTGCAGAGGAGTGCTTTTTTTGTATTACAAATAACTAGGAAACAGATTCTTTTTAACCTTTAGCCGCCTCAAGCAGTCAATAAATCATTAGCTACTGATTAACAAAAACAGAAGGGTAACTTATTGTCCAGTAAGCAAACTCTTGGAAGCACTGAAAGGCTGGCACTGACTTTGGGATGGCTTTTCATTTTACACATTTGCACTTACTTAAAAAGACAAACAAGCCAAGTTCTGCATATTAGGACATGCCAAACAAAGCATTTTGTGCAAAAACCAATTTCCTAAAACAGACATATTTTTTAATGTGTACAATGACCTGAGCAAGTGTAGTATTTATAATATGCAACGTTATATCTGCCTCCCCAGAAAACAGGTCTTCTCATGCCAAGCATAAAGAGATGGGTTGTGTCTCATTCAAAAGAGTGCCCGGTTTGTTTTCTCAAAGTCTTGGCCATACTTACAGTCTGCTGCTGAATCGTCTCCTTGGCTGTCAGCTCCATCAAAACACTCAATGGGGTGGCTAAAGCAGAGGAAGTCCTCATGGCCAAGGCTGGGGCTGGAGAGCACAGCTTTTAGTTTGAGTTCAGAGAATGTCTGTGAAGTTGGATCACTCCCTCTTGGCTGACCAAAACCACTCTCCCTCTTTCCATCTGTGTGAAAAGTCAAGTGGCGATTTTTTGTCTAAGAATGGAAGCTGGATAAATGTGTTTCTGGTAGAGGAAATGCTTGTGGGAATTTTGTAGAAGCCCAATTTTGTGTGGATCAACTAATAAAAGAGCGAGGTCCGGGAATGTGAGTGTCATCACTGCTGTTGATTGACTAAACAAACATTTGCACTTTTTGTATTCCTATTACATGTACAGTATCTAGTCTTGTTTAATTCAAAATAAGGCTACTAAAGATTGGACTGTTTGCTTAAACCTCTCCAACAATTTTGCATTGTGACTCTTGAAAACAATAGTATTTATAATGTGAAAATATAACGGTTAAGTGTTTAAGACAAGGCTTTCATTGTCTGTTAATCTGTATGTCTGTTCCGTTCATTGTCCATCACACACCATCTGTGTCTTTAATAAGTAACTGTGTGAGCTTTAAATGTGGTTTAAATATTTACTTTAAAATAATAGAGAGTCCAAATGAAACTGAGATACATGAGAATATCCGTGTCTGATGTTTTAAGTGGAATGGGAGTAGATTTGTGCAGTACATTTGCAAACTACAAACAGATGTGTTTTGATGACCTTCTCTCCTCTGTCTGGTCTCCATTGATAAAACACAAGTTCACAGATTAAGCTTCTCAGGGTTTTAAGTGCACCTGGGAGAATCTACATGTGTTTCTCTCTCTTGAAGTTCCGAGGAGAAGTCCAAACAGTTCATTGCTCCATACTTGGGTTTCATGGAAATCAGATTTGGCATCGCTAGTAAAATCCCTTCGCAGTGGCGTTCTCTCACTGCAGGCTGAGAAGGGCACTGCAGGTGGCCAAGGGGAGTTGCCTGCACCTTTGCAGCTTGAGACGGTCACTCCTTCAGGTCACCACTGAGGAGAGTAGTCGAGCCTGACTGTTAACTCTGCTGTGGTCAGAAAGGGAGCTGCAACAAAAGACATCCTGGGAAACTATCATTCTTGCAATTACAGTTTGCCTGCAACTCTGTCCGGGCAAAGGACAATGCCATGGATGAGACAGGAGATTTGAGATTGTGCACCCATAGAACAGAACCACTTATCTCCTTCATGAAAGCTCAGTGAGGCAAGGTTACATTTCATAAGATTGTGTACAGTTTTAGGTATTAATTGTCATTATTTGAGGCATATAAATGTGGTTCATCTTGTGTTACAAATAGAGAGAAAAATAGGTGGCTTCTGCTCTCATATGTGGATCCTGAGTCAGAGCTGTTTCTTTCTTTTCTCTGACTCTGAGATAATAACAAGAAAACATAAAGGTCAATATAATGAATACAAAATACTTTAATATGAGGTACACAATGTTTGCAGAATCACTGTGTGATGGTGATAATTCACTGCAACGCTTTATCTCCTTTTTCTTGGTTTTTTGAGTCCGGGATGAATCAACTTCTTTCATGGTTTGTTTAAGGGAGGGCAAGTTCTCTCTCTGCACTGTTTGGTACCTCTTCTTGCTACTCAGTTTTACAGCATGGGGTCTTTGAAGTTTGAATTCCAACCTCTTTCTGGACGAACACTAAGTAAAAAGGCAGCCTTTAGGGTTAGGCAGCACAAGGTAAATTTTCAGCCCCATGAGCAGGAACTCGGTTGCTTGCATTACCATTAATGGGGGTCATGCTGGTAAATTCCTGTACACCACATTGAACATTTACTCATGAGTGCAGAATTGGCACAGCTAATGGAACTTGCCTTTCGGGTAGCCTGGTGTTTCAGGAGATGAGTCTGACAGGCAGAAAGGAGGGCTAAGTACCCAGATGAAAGTCTGGCTTTTAACTCCTTGAACATGTTTCCAGGAAATAATAGTGTGAATTAATGCTGGTTAGTGTTAGCCGTCCTTACTGTTAGGGATCAGTCTTGCTCCAGTAGGATTCCTCACAGGCAAAGATGGTGCCTGAAATGTAAATGTGTGTGCTAGTGTGGGCAATTTGCTTTCTTGTACGTTTTGCAAGTACTACTTACTGTTAACTATTTTCTTTTGAACGTAGGCTAGTCCTCTTGCTAACAACAGCTTCTATAATCACAAACAAGGGGTTTTTTTTATCATTTTTGCCCTTGCCCCTGTCCCAGAGATGACTCCTGTGGCTGAGTATCACCTGCTGATTTCCAGTTTACGTTACTCTTGGATATCTTATCCCCATTGCACTTGTACTGTGTCCATTGCAGTGGTAGCATCTTCTCATTTCCAAAACTCCTGCCTAGCCTTTACTTTGCTGAGCCAAGCATAGCAAGTCCTTTTTGGCTGTTTGATAAGATAAGCTTTCCATTGGCCTAACTGCGGTTCTGTGTGTCTGCCCTAGTCCAAAGTTATTTTTAATAAATTAAATCAGTATTGTCCACAATATTCTGTCCTGTTCAGTGTCATAAGATCTGCTGGATCGAGCACTGGCTGGAAGGACAGTCCCAAAGAGTGGTGCTTAATGGTGTTAAATCCAGCTGGTGACCGGTCACAAGTGGTGTTCCTCAGGGCTCAGTATTGGGGCCATTTCTGTTTAATGTCTTTATTGATGATCTAGACAAGGATATAGAGAGCACCATCATTCAGTTTGCAGATGACACCAAGATAGGTGGGAGTGCTGATCTGCATGAGGGCAGGGAAGCTCTACAGAGGGACTTAGATAGATTGGATCGATGGCCAGATGTTAATGGCATGGGCTTCAACAAGGCCAAGTGCCAGGTCCTACACTTGGGCCACAACTACCCCATGCATCGCTACAGGCTTGGGGAAGTGTGGCTGGAGAGCTGCCTGGCAGAAAAGGACCTGGGGGTGCTGATCGACAGGCCGACAGGCTGAACATGAGCCAGCAGTGTGCCCAGGCGGCCAAGAAGGCCAATG